>CM052801.1:98577895-98662922 GCA_028533885.1 Nasua narica
ACACTCACACACACGCACACTCGCACACACACACACACACACACACACACACACACACATTTTGTCCTTGATTTTCTCCTTTTCATAATGACTCATACCCAATCCATCAAGCAGCCCCATCAACAGTACGTCCAATACAACCGGCCCTCTCCCCCCGCCCCCCGCCTGCTCCTGCCTCCACCCCGGTCCAAGCCACCATCATCCCCCCGCCTGCGTGCTAACCTATTCAAGACTGAGAAATCTCTGGAAGGGGATGGCCGTGTAACTATGGTTGACTCTCAGGTTCCTCAATACATTTGACGATGGCTTTTGCTGAAAAACTACTCACATCATTCCTTCCGCCACTATTCACTGGGCGCTACTCAGCGCTGTGAATTGTGTATGGGTGGAGATGGAAAAGTGAGGCACGAGGATGACTGGGGTACGGACAGTCCTTCCACCGTGACCAAAGGGCACGCAGTCCTCAGAATGAAGTGCTCGTGTTCTGGGAAACACGGTTCAGGAAACGATACCTGGAGGAGAAATGCCTAACCCAAAGAACTCCTTGTTCTAGCTGGGTCTCTAGTGCCTCTTTGCTCTGGCCACCCCACGTCACCACCTGCCCCTCTGATGCACACCCGCAATACTCCTCTCCACCCATACTGACCGTATTCCATTGTTCCAGAACTGCCTTGTGATTTCCTTTGCCCACACGGTTCTCTTGACTGGAAATGCTATCTATTCCTCAGTCTCTGCCAGGCAAAATCCGATTCGTTTTTGTGTCCCTCAGGCTATTACTATAAGACCTCGTCTACAGTTGACGCTCTGAAAGTGACTGTGAACTTGAGAACTGTTCTACCCTCCCCTCTGCCTAGTTCACATTTCCCTTCCCAGAGGCGCACCATGGCCGCCATCTTTCAAAGGAGAAAGCTAAGCTTCCCCCAGAAGGTTGCTTAGGCCAACAGGCTGTCATGTCCCATTTGAACACAAAATGGTATCTTAAGGCCTCCGGCCATGCGGAGCCCCAGCTGCCCCTTGCAGGGAGCCCTGTGCGAGGCACGGGAAGCGCCAAGTTGTGGCACCTCTTCCCCTCCACAAATCCTGAGAGTTGAGGGCCTAGCCCAAAGGCACACATCTGGATCTCTAGTCCATTCCACTCATTCCTGGCTCACTCTAGAGGAACACGTGAGAACAACCGAGATCTTTCCCCAGGCAAAAAAAAAATCAGTGGCCAATAAAGGGCTCACATCAAGAGAGGGGTTGGGGGACCACAGAAGGGCAAGGCTGATCCCCAGTGAAGATTTCTGGGAGCTTGTTAGGATCCAGTTAGTCCAAGGGTAGGGATGGGAAAATGAAGGTTTCCTTCATATGGAAGACATTACGATTATAAAGCAGGAAGTTAGTTCATGGTGGGGAGGATATTAAAAAACACACACTTGCCTTAATTTAGAAACAGTCGATTGGAAGAACGTGCGGGAATGGGGCAACTGTGGCAGTGCTCTCTGGCCCAGAGAACTGGGGGCGTACTTCTCAATCGATCGAATTCCTATGACGTCAGGCAGACTTCTGCCACTGCCCCACCAAACGGCAGCCCGAATTCCAAACGCGCCAAAGCATTTACAGCTCTGCATTAACATTTTCAAGTCCACTGCGACGTTTGTGTCTCTCATTAGAAACTTCCAGTTGTCTGGGGTGCCAGGCTCCGGCCTGGCAGAACCATTAAACATCTTTCCATTGCAGTGGCCTGTGGGCACCTGAATGGAAGGAAGGACCGGGGTCCTTGGCTCGTCTGCGCAGGACACTGACCAACATATCTTTCCTGAGCCCAGCTGGTATGACGGCACCAGCCAGGACAACGCGTATTTCCCTTTGAATTGGGTCATTGCTACAGAGCCTGGAACAATCCTTCCCCTTCCCCAGGGGATCCATGGCTCAGGCTGGCCGACTGAGAGAAGCCAAGGGCATAAGCCCAGACAGCTGGCCCTCTTTCCGAAGGAACTGGGCCAGGTCTACAGGTACAAACTCATGGTTTAGTCCCACCCCGGTCTGGCTTCGTGGGGGCTTAAACTGCTGCCTGACTTCGCAGCCCCCATCTTCTCTGAAACGCTCCAGGCACTTTTATATTCCTAAAGCTGATTGTGTGTGTTCAGGTGGGCTACGTCTATCCTCATCTACCATGTTAGAAATGACAACAGCGAATTTTGAGCGATATGAATGTGTTCCTTCACTTTAAAATAAAATAAGGCCAGTACTTGGTAACACCAATAACATATTGTTAAAGAGAAGTAACTATGTTTTCCAAAATAAAGACAATCTAGTGACAAGAGCCACACGGCTTGACAGATTTGCAAAATTTTTAATATTGTCTTAATGAAAGGTTGAATCTGTTGGAAGATGTTGTTATAGTTGAAGGCATATGAAGAAAATGCACATAGACATGCATTTGGAAAAGGGAAAGCTAGTTTAATAGCCTTTTCATGGAATTGTGGATCTTCTTCGATACAACGTGAAAATCTCAACAAGAGGAAGTTTGTTAAAAGGTTAGTTATAAAGATAGAAAACCCTATCAATGAACATTTTCTACTCCACTATATTAAAATTCACTGATCTTTCTTTTTTTTTTTTTTTAAAGATTTTGACAGAGAGAGAGAGAGATCACAAGTAGGCGGAGGGACAGGCAGAGAGAGGGAGAAGCAGGCTCCCCACTAAGCAGAGAGCCCAATGTGGGGCTCGATCCCAAGACCCTGAGATCACGACCTGAGCCGAAGGCAGAGGCTTTAACCCACTGAGCCACCCAGGTGCCCCTCCACTGATCTTTCTTGCCCTTCGAATGTATCTTTTAAGCAGCCATGATTTGGCAACCCTGCACATTAGTTATCTGGAAAACATTGGTGCCCAGAGTTACATCAGTCTTTCAAATGATGACGCCGCCTTTCATTATGCAATACCCCAAAGTCACGTTTCTTAATATTACCACCTATCTGGTGGGAAAAGTCTTGAAGGGCTGGGAAGCTGTCAAGCTCACAGTGGTGGATCCAGATTTTCCAAAATTGTAAATTTTGCCTGAAAGCTCAACTATTATCACTGGAAAAGAGAGATGATGGTCCGTTGTTTTCCCAGAAGTGATGGGCTCACTTTGTTTTCAAGAAAATCTCTACTAAATGCCTAACTCTAAATAACCATAGTTTGTCCCTCATTCTTTCAAGTAAAAATGGGGTTCTGTGAAAAAAAAAAAGCTGGCTGTTTCAGATCACAACTCAATCACACAAGTGGTTTTCTCTGAGTCAAGTGTGGTGCCATGGGAAGGACTAAATGCTTTTATTTTTTCAGTGTTCCAAGATTCATCGTTTATGCACCAAATATTTACCCCAAAGATACAGATGCAGTTCAAAGAAGGGCCACATGTACCCCAATGTTCATAGCCGCAATGGCCACAATCGCCAAACTGTGGAGAGAACCAAAATGCCTTCAACAGATGAGTGGATAAGGAAGATGTGGTCCATCTATACAATGGAATATTATGCCTCCATCAGAAAGGATGAATACCCAACTTTTGTACCAACATGGACGGGACTGGAAGAGATTATGCTGAGTGAAATAAGTCAAGCAGAGAGAGTCAGTTATCTTATGGTCTCACTTACATGTGGAGTATAAAGAAAATCATGGAGCGTATTGTGAGAAGGAAAGGAAGGGTGAATTGGGGGAAATCGGAGGGGGAGATGAAGCATGAGAGACTGTGGACTCATCAAAGATTTTCCTCAATGAAACTGGCATTTTTTTTTTCTAACTGCAAGTGAGTAGCAGTGAAAAACAAACACAAACACAAGCTACTAGCACAGTTTGGGCCACTGGCTTGATTCATGCTCAGGTACCAGCACTTTTTCTCAGGACTCCTAGGGGTCCATGAACCACACTTCAGGGATCACTGTTTTGTTCCATTTTCATGCCATTGCCTTTAAAATGGGTGACCAGCCCCCCGCCCCCAGACCATAGGACATGAGTCGTTTTGTGTGCAGACTTTGTCAGGATAGGGCTCTGGCCGTTGCTGTGTCCCTGCTGCCCAGCGTCTCGTGTGCCGTTTGCCGACCGGACAGATGAACAGATGGATGAACTGCTCAGAGTGGAGCTGAACACAGGGCGCTAGGAAGGGTTCAGCCGGAAGTGGCTGCCCGGCTCTCTAGAACCTTCTCCACTGTGCCAGTTTCTGCATGTGGAAGAGCAGACCACACCTCTCGTGGACGTGGACGAGGAAGAGTGAGGCTTCCTGCGTGAGGTGGGCAGAGGCCACCTTGACAGAGCGCCCTCTGCAGCCGTCGTCCAAAGAGCCTCACTAAGTGAGAACTTGGGTCGGAAGGAGAATTCCACTCTTACTCAGGCAAAGGCCATTTTGTTTTCATGTTAAGGTACTGATGATGCCGAATGACGTCTGACAGGTGGTACCAAGCGGCGCCCAGGGAGACAAGGCTGTGCCTAGCCGGCAGGTCGTAGTAACAGGGCAAGGCTCAGCAAAGAGCCCTTCTGAGCACTCTGCAGAGAGCCTTACACAGGAGGGCCACGTTGGAAAACAAATTTCACATTCAAAACGTAGCTCACAGAGATCACACAAGAAGCAAGAACGGTGTGTGGGAGAGATGGCAATCCACGGGGAAGTTTTTTGTTCTGAGCTGCGTGCATAGTGAAGGCATAGGTCACAGCCCTGAGGTGGGAGATGCTTCCGCCTCGTTCCCTGTGGCCTAGCACAGTGTCTGGCCAATAGTGGAGCCCTGCCTATATAAATAATGTAATGAAAGCCTATGTGACAAAATTCATGGGCCCATGTGACAGATAGGGACTCGTGGCCTATGATTTAGCTCAACAGGGAGAAAGGAGGGATTTCCCTGTCTGTTTGTTGCCCCATCAGTGCGTGTGAAGGTTCCCGTAGGATTCGGGCTCCATGTCTTCCTGCTCGGGTCCAGGAACCACATTTTCATGTTCCTTATTGTCCAATGAACTGTGCATGGATAATTCTCTATCTCCCCATGGAGAAGAAAAGGAAGTATTGTTGGGCTATTCACGTGCCATGGCTCTTCAGAACCTGCTGGTATTGGAACAATCTAGATCTTCCTGGCTCTGCAGGCTCTTGACACCATGACCTTCATCCTGGCTGTACCATCACTCATGATGCTGCCGTCATCCATTGGGCCACATGTGGAGACTGGCTACCAATTGACTGTCGGGCATTGTTACCGTGCTTCTTTGATGATGACCACAAATGCAAGCCTTCCCCAAATTATGCAGGAACATGTGAATGATGGGTTGTTTTCTGATCATATTCAATGTACTATTTGGCATTTTATAGCATAAATGTAGACAGCACATCTTCCCACCATGTCCTCTCTTGCGCTCCCCAGGATGTAATCCCGCATTCCTAAAATGGGCTCTCTTTCCACGTTGACTTCACCCTTGCATTCCATACAGTGCCACTGGAAGGGAGGATGGGCGAGGGGCCCACTGGCAAAGCAGGCAAAGGAAGAGTGGTCCCATTCATGTAAGAAATGAACCTGACATCACCACAGGATTGAAAGCAAAAGAGAACATTTATCAGAAGGGTCCATGGAGGAAGGAGGCAATTGTTGCTTCTATACGATATGACTTCCTGACAAGTGGCAGAGACCCACAGAAAGGATGGGGTTCTGGGTGCTGGTGATGGGGGGACATACCAGCTAAAGGATTCCTGCCACTACCCTCCATCCCTCAGGTGCTGTAGACTGGGCAGAGGCTGTGGCCAGAACCCTGATGGGCAAGACCCCATGCACAGGCCCACACATGCCCAAGGGTTGGTGGTGGGCTGACAGGAGCCCAGAGCCCCGGACTCATCCTGCATCACTCAGGAGTGAGAACCATATCGAACCAGGATGTCAGCAATATTCTTGCAAGCCAGTCTTGCACCGTGTCATGAAAGAAATACCACACGACACACTGAAAGGACCCTTAGGTATGGCTCCTGGAGCTCCTTGTGGCATCTGGTTGAACCCACGATTGAGAGCGAGGGCACCACAGGAAAATCACTGGAGAGTACTCAGGGAGGGGAAATGGCGACTAGGATCTGAGTGGGTTCCTATCCAGGCTCGGGGCGCCCTACTCAATCAGTACTGCCAGTCTGGCTAGTCACCATCCCTAGGGACTTAGAAAATGTCAAAGACTTTTGTAGTGAACAGGACCCACGCTGGACCAACCACAGCACCGGGACACCATGCCTGGTGCCATTGCTGGCCCTGGCTAGTCCCAAGCACCAGAGGGGGTCTTGGAAAATTTTGGAAGGTATTCCAAATTAGGGAACCTCCTGAGGGATGGGGACTGGGACGGGTGACATGTTTGTTCATGTCTGAGGACAGTAACACAGTGAGAAACTGGACTTGCAAGCTCTCCTTAAATCCAGGTGAAGTTTCAGCACTAACCCTTAGCAATGGGATGAGTAGCACTGAGGCATGCTGCTTCTGGACCAAGCTAGCGAGCTCAAAGGGCCGATAGGACTTTTCCAGCCTTTGTTGCCCCTTCTTCCAGCTGGAAGCAGATGGCTCTGAGGTCTTGATGGTAGCAGAGCCACGGGATGGAAGGACTGGGCCCCGGGGTCACCATGTGGAGGCAAGGCTGCCAACCCGCAATGTCCACAGAGCACTGCAACCTGAATGAGAAACCAACTTTGACTGTGTTCAGCTCCTGACATTCGGTAGGTTTATTTGCTAGAAAACCAGCATCATCCAAATTGCACAACCCAAGTTTACACTGGCTTACGTTTAGAATGGGCACGTAGAGTGTTTAAGCTCTCCAAATGCATCTGCTAGCATTCCAGTCACCAGTGATCTTGTTATGGCCGACATAGCTCGTGATTCAGTGGGACTGCAGTAGGTGAGGACACCGAATGCCTAGAGGTCACAGCTCAGGGAAGAAGGCCAGGTCTGTCTTTGGAGCATGCTGGCATTTCTAGCTATACTCTACAAAGCTGACTTTGCTCTCCTAGGCTCTGACGGCTGAGTCTGAACTCTCCACAAGATTTCCCCCAATCCCCAGGAGCCATTTTAGAAACAGGGGATGCAAGACAATGGTGGCGAACTCTGGGGCCAAAGAAATAAACAGAGAGAGGTATTGAGGTGGATTTGCGTTCCCTGGATTTATTAGGCAAAGCTTTGATTGACTACATGATTTCCTGGCCCTTCACAGTCTCTATTTTTCTGTGAAATATAGGATATAGAACACTAATAATGGATGATATTGATTTAACGGGGGATTTTCACAATGAACAGACTTTTATGAGATGCTGAGCAGCTTCCAGATTTGCAGGATGCAGGCTTGTAATAGGAAACCAGACAGTGAAGATCATTAAGAAATCTAAATTAAATTGGGAATCTTTTAAGAACTGTAAAGTTTTAGTCAGAGAGTGACTATCAAGAGGGCCCCAGGTATTAACCATGGGATTTCCAGCCGCGGCAATCATGCCTCAGAAAACAACAGAAGGGACAATTCATTCTTAGCTGTTTTCATGCAGGAACTCATCTCAATAGGAAATGTCTTGGCTTTGCTCCAACCCTGGGAGTTTGTAGCAAGTGCAATCTCTTCTTTCGTGGTTACGCAGCTATTGGAGCCCAAGAAACACCGAACAGCTAAGTGATGGAGTTGGATGAGCGGGATGGAGACATAGAGGCAGCGTGAAAAGCAGCATCTTTATCATCAACTGGGTTGTCAGCTTCTAAATATGTCACGAGTCTCTTGGGGCTGGAGTATTGTCAGCTCCTCATCTTCGTACATCCCTCCAAGCAATCGCACAGCGAGCCTAACTCAACGAGGTACACATAGTAGGAATCAGAGGTCACTTATTCATAGACTCACTCATTCATTCAATACTTATTCCCTGAGGCCTGCTCTGTGCTAGGCCCTGGGGATACAGGAGGAGACGAACAAGGCCTGACCCTGAGCCTCCGATTTCACGGTACAGCAGGGGAGACCTACATGTAGGTCGCCAGTCTCGCTTGAGTAGCATGAATAGAAGCATGCTGTTGTCCAATACTATTTCATGGCATGTGGAAATGTTCAAGATACAGCAGATTAGAAAAAAAAAATTTGAAGTGTCCGCTCAAGATGGCATTGTAGATTCATACTTTGAGTCCCATCACATCACCCTTTCTCCCTACCCCCTTCCTTCCCCATTCTCCAGACCGCACCAATGTGAAATGAAATGTGGGGAGAAAATGTGTTTAAAAATGCAGCCACACTCCAAAACAAAATCACATCTCTGGACTTAGAATGGTACAGAAAAACAAAGTAGCCAGCAGGGATGAAGTGCCCAGTACAGTCTGTAGGAGACTGATTTGGAGAACAACCAGAGGTGTCTTAAGAGTTCAGGGTCTGATGGGTAAGGCAGCACAGAAGCCCACCACACAGTGTGGAGAAAGAGGCAAGGCTTGTTGCTTGAGATGATGGGCTGGAATAGGAGTCCCCGACCAAGAAAGGAGGCTGAAACATCCCAGCGCACGGGAGGAAGTAGACCAGACTGCTCAACTAGACCCTCGGGCCAAGGTCCTGATGATCTTATGGTTGGATCTGTGACAGTCCTAGTATCATGGAGAAGCAGGGAACTCTATGCTGAACTGGGGACCTAGGAGGCTACATGAAGGCAAGTGCAAAACCATGAGGATGTTTATAATCCTCAAAGAGAGAAAGGAAAGAGTAACAAATGAAATGAACCATAAATTATGAAAAAAAAACCTATGGAGAAAGAAAACAATTAGAAGTTTGAAATACTGGAAGTTCCATATACATATATGGAATATATACATATACATATGGTGAGAAAGAGACAGAGAGACAAAGAGAAGGAGACAGAAAGAGAGACACAGAGAGACTGAAATAAAAACTCAATAGATGGGAGTCAAAGAACAAATTAGTAAACTGGAGCACTCATCTACAAATCAGCACAGAGAGACAGAGATATTAAAAAGTATATTAAAGCAGATGGAGAAAAGGGTAAGCAAAAAGTAGAGACATAAAGGACAAATTTAGAGATGCCACCATAGATGTTTTGAAAGTTACAGAAGTAAAGAAATTGCAGAAAATATTTGAAGAGTTAGTGGCTGGGAACTTTCCAGAACTAAAGAGAAATATCAAAGTACATCAAATCAATTTCACATGGAGTACTGATTGAAATGTTAAAAGAAAAACAATAGAGCTTGTTAAAAATAAAACAGTAGAATAAGAGAGCATCTGTATGACCTTAGGGTAGGTAATGTCTTAAACAAACGAAAAAAAAAATCATGAACCCTAAAGGTAAAAGTTTCAAAATGGACTACATTAAAATTAAGAACTTCTATTCATCCAAAGACACAATTAAGAACACAGAAAATGCAAGAAACAAAGTAGAAAATATATCTGTGAAAAACATAAGGGATAAAAAAAAAAAAAAAAAAAAAAAAAAACTTGTGTCCAGAATACTGAAAGGAATCCTGCAATTCAAGAAGAAAAAGACATTTTTGGAAAAATAGGAAATGACTTGAGCAGACATTTCATAAGAGAATGGCCAACAAGCACAGTTGGTAGTCTTCAGGGAAATTCAAATTAAAACCACGGGAAGATATTACCACACACTTGTGCAAGTGGTTAAAAAAAAAAGCTTCACAACAGTATCACGTGGGGGGAGTGGATGTTGGTGCAGTTATATTGGAAAATTGTCAGTACCTGCTAAAGTGGAATATATGCACACTTTATGGTCCAACAATTATATTCTTAGGTAAATCTAACAGAAAAGCATATAAGGTACACCAAAAGCCGTGCACCAGAATGTTCACAGCTGCACTATTTTTAAAGTTTCCAACTGAAAAAAAGCCCAAATGTCCATCAACATTATAGAACAATGAATTGTGCTCTGTTTACAGAATAGAAGTTTATCCAGCAGCAATAACAATGGTCTGCTCTCACGTGCAACACCGGGGGTGGGTCTCACAAACAGGACTGACCAGGAGCGTCCAGACACGTTAGTAGATAACGTATGGCTCCATGGATATAAATTGTGAAAAATGGGCCAGTTAATCTAAGGTATTAGAAGCTAAAATCGTGGTCACCTTTGAGGAGGAGGGTGTGGAAGGTGATGGGGAGCGTGTAAGACAAGGGCTTCTGGGCGCTGGAAATATTGTATAGGTCACCAATGTGCATTCGCTTTGCGAAAACTCTTCAAACCACACACTTAGGATCTGGGCATTTTTCTGTATGTAAAAATTTATAATAGACAAAAGACATCCAAAATCCCTAGGATATACTGGTAGTGAGAAAAAAATCAAGGTAGGGAAAAAAAGGTTGTATGCTTTTGTTTTATCTTTAAGTAAGCTCTCCGATCTCCGAGTTGAGTTCGAGCCCCATGGTCCACCAACTGAGCCAGCCAGGTACCCCTATATGTTCTCATTTATATAAAAAGGGGAAGGATATGAACACACACACACACACACACACACACACATCTGTCTTTGCTACACCCTCCTCCAAAAAAAGGAGAGCCACAATATTTTTTAAAGGGCCTCATATAGGGAAAAGGGGGACACAGGATGAGAGTAAAAAGGTAAAACCATATCTTTCTGAGTATATCAGGATTGTATATTAGACTTCAGAATGATATAAACATTCTGCATAATTATAATGCAGAATTAAATGAAAACGACAAGCCCTTCAATAGACGAATGGATAAAGAAGATATGGTCCATATATACAATGGAATATTATGCTTCCATCAGAAAGGATGAATACCCAACTTTTGTATCAACATGGACGGGACTGGAGGAGATTTGCTGAGTGAAATAAGTCCAGCAGAGAGAGTCAGTTATCATATGATCTCACTTACTTGTGGAGCATAAGGAATAACATGGAGGACATTGGGAGAAGGAAAGGAAGGGTGATTGGGGGAAATCAAAGGGAGAGACCGGGAGAGTCTTCCCAGAGTCCACAGTCTCTCGTGGTTCATCTCCCCCTCTGATTCGCCCCCTTCACTTTTCCTTTCCTTCCCCTAATGTCCTCCATGTTATTCCTTATGCCCCACAAGTAAGTGAAACCATAGGATAACTGACTCTCTCTGCTGGACTTAGTTCACTCAGCATCATCTCCTCCAGTCCCATCCATGTTGATACAAAAGTTGAATATTCATCCTTTCCGATGGCTGCGTAATATTCCATTGTGTATACGGACCACATCTTCCTTATCCAGTCATCTGTTGAAGGGCATCTCGGCTCCTTCAGGGGGGAGGGGGTGCGGGATGTGTGAGCCCACTGGGGGGTATTAAGAAGGGCACAGATTGCCCGGAGCACTGGGTGTTGTACACAAACAATGAATCATGGAACAGTGCATCAAAACTAATGATGTACTGTATGATGACTAACATAACATTAAAAAAACAACAAATTTTATCTCACAGTCTCAGTGGGTCAGGGATGTAGGGGCGGCTTAGCTGGCTGACTCTGCCTCAGGATCTCTCCCAAAGCTGCAGCCGAGTTATCATCCGAAAGCTCAGCCAAGAGAGGATCAGCATTTTGCACTCACTCATGGGAGCTTCATGGGATTTGGTTTCTCAGTGGTTATTGGATGGGGCCCCAGTTCTTTCCTAGCTGTTGGCCAAAGGGGCTTCCTCAGAGCCTTGACGTGGATGCCTCTCCGTAGGGAGGATCACAAGCTGGCAACCGACTGCACCAGAGCAAGAAAGCAGGAGAGGAACAGAAGCCAGATCTTTTCTGTAACCCAGTCTTGGAAGTAACATCTCATTACTTTTGTTATATCTCATTCATTGGAAGAAAGTCACCAGGCCCAGCCCACCCTGAAAGGCAGGGGACTACAAGAAGGGACACACCCCAGTAGGTAGAGATGGAGCCCCATTCATGTTAGAGGTTGCCTACCACTGGCTATAACTGACAAAGAAACAAAAATTAGATGGGCAGATTTTTCATCAGCAATAATGGATTCAAAAAGATAACGTGAGACTATCTTCAAAATGCTGAAGGAAAACAGCCACCAGTCTCGAATTTTATTTCAGGCTCAATCTGGTATAATAAAAGAGACGTGTCTTCAAAAGTGAATGGAAAGTATTTTTTTTTTAAAAAAAGACCATAGCTCTGGAGGAAACAAAATTATTCAAATTAGCTAGAATTCTGTATCAAGACAAGCTGGTATAGCATTCAAGACTAAAAGATAAAACATGTTTTCCTGTGCAAAAAATAAGAGAGCCTACCACCTCTACTGAGGGATATCCTTCAGTGGCATGAAGAAAAGTGATCTGAGAAATGACACAAAGCAGTAAAACGTGTCCCATCAGGGGAAAAGGAAGCTAAAAAAGATGTCATGATGAGATGACTTCACTGTGGCCAAGGAACATCATAAATCTGACATTGGACAGCAATTGCCACCATAACTTAGCAGAGGAAGAGATCACCATGTTAGGTCGGTCACATGACTTGCACCTGCCATAGGGCATTGCTTCTCCCTTCCACACTCCCTTCCTGGAAGGGGCCTCCGGGACATCGTAGGAAAGAGCTGGAGGCCACCGATAAATAATCTCACTGGGATTATTCCAGAAAAGGTGATACATGCCAGCCAGAGAGAATTTGGCAGATATTTCGCTATGAGCTTCCCTCCCAGCTCCATCAAGAGGAAAACGAGAAGGCATCGATATTTTCTGACTGAGAGAGGCCTATGAAGAGGCCAGAGGAGGGAAAAACCTGAAGAGTGCCCAGTCAGGACGACACAGTTTTAGATTTAGGAAAAGAAAAACAGGGCAAAACAAGATGAGTAAAGATTGTAAAGCAAGTAAAACAAGTAGTAAAGATAGTAAAACAAGATAGTAAAGATAGTGTTCTAAATGCTCACAAAGGTTATCTCTGGGAAATGTGATTAGTGATGATTTTTCTTCTCTTTCTCTTTCTTTTTATGTATTTTCTTAAGTTTCTATGGGAATAATACATATTTTTGTAATAATAATAAAAAAGATGTCTCTTCAAAAACGAAAGAAGAGTAAATTACAAAAACACCCTTTATCTTCCCAGCGTCCCAAGGGTTTGTCAGAGCGTGTTGGGGTAGAGTCGCCAAACATGGTAACAAGGAAATGGTACGAACTCGTCTCCACCGCCACATCAGTTTCGGGTACCAGATGGCACACATCTTCCTGCAGGAGTCGTGAGAGCTGCCCACCCAGTGTTTCTGGCCCTCTATCTTCTAGGGCACGTTGTGGCATTGTACTTCTCTATGCCTCTTTGAAATTATGCTCGGTTGTGGACTTGATTTGCCCACGAATGATGAGTCAAGTGACACATGTCACCTCTGGGTGTCATTTGCTCAGCTGCCCTCCTCTTATGGAGGGAATGAGGAGATCTGCTGACCCTTGCCGGATCCAGGTGCAAAAAAAGCTCCCAGACTTGTGTTACATCGCGCCACCTGGATTTGGAACTTGCTTGTTACTGTAGCCATTCAGAGACCCTCTCGAGAGATCCATCCAGCTGATATCCTATTGTTATTAGGGCTTCTCATTTTTCTGCTGACAAATTTAAGAACCAAATGAATGGAGCAGAAAATAGGCCTCCCCTAACATCTTTTCAATGATGGGCTTAAAATCACCTGATGGCTTCACCTTAAACTTTCAACACTTCACGCTTAGAAGATTTGCTCCAATAATGGCCAGGGCTTTGGAAGGATCTGTTCTTATTATTTACTCATGAAATGTCTCCAGTGTTCACAGAGAGAAAAAAATCTCAGGATTGCTGCACATCAAGGCCTCCTTTTCCTCCACACAAATGGCTAATTGCCTTGGAATCCCAGAGGCAGCACAAGGCAGAAGAGAGAGGGAGAATAAAAGAAAATTGCTTTAAATGGGCTAAATATACCTATGAAGGGGGAAAAAAAAAAGCAAATTTTCCTACCAGGCAAGTGCATCAATTAAACCTTTCAATGGGGAGATCTTACTTATGCTCTCGGCATTAGCCTGGAATATATATTATGGAACTCTATTTACTCCTCTAATTAATATAAATGAGCGGTTACCATAGCAATTATTGCATTATACGATGCACATAACACTCTGGCTATGCTTAGAGCTAGGGTCAACATTTTAAATCACTCTTGACTCATCATGAATCAAATGTCCCTTTCTGGATATTCCGATGCACGAAGGTTGAGCATTTATTAGTAATAATGGATTGTAGAATTAATGTATCACATTGTATCGTCAAAGTGCTTGAACTGTATTAACTAGCTAGCCTCCACAGTGTCGCCTCTGTGAAGCTCTGTCTCAGCCATCTTTCCAATGGGCCACCAAGAGGAGTCCTGCCGACGGGACCCTGCTACTCCTGGGCACCGCCTCGCCTCACCCTACACAGCTGCGTGTCCTCCCCGCAGTGGGGGTCTCCTGTGTGCCGTGGGTCGGGCTGGCGGCACGGCGGGAAAGAAAAGTGCCAGGCTTGACTTCCCTGCCCTCGTGTCCGATGTCGTGGCTACCTGACAGCTGGTGAGCCTCACGGGGCCCCCTGGGTACCTGTGAGGGTCTCTACTTGCCTTGCAATCATCTCTGTGTTCGAGTGAAGGTGACATTAAGTAACAAGTCGAAATCACCAGGATAGGTCCCGAGAGAGGTGGCAGAAGAAAGGAAAAAGATTTTCCATTTTTGTAACTTTGAGAATCCTTTTCCTGACTTGTCCTGACTTTTGAACGGGGGGCCTCGTTCTGATTTTGCACTGGCTCTCAGGAATTGTGCCGCCGGCCCGTCCCTACTAACTCTGCCTTACGGGCGCAGGGTCCAAGTTACGGCTTTGCTATGCCTCAGTCTTCTCATCTGTAAAACGGGCCATCTGGGGTTTGACAATATGAAATGGCCATTTTCTGGGTCAGAAATGGTCAAATATTCTAATTTGGTATGATTCAACTTAATATCACCTTCCTCATAGGAGTCCGGGCACACTTCAGTGACCTAGCACGGGAAACAGATTGAGAAGAGGGCCCAGCTCATAATAAGCATCCAACTAATGTTCACTACTTGGCTTTTATTAATAGTGATGACGCTATCAGGCCCCTAGAAAGTTAGGCGACACAGCCGGAAAGCAATGGGTGGTTTCGAGAAAGCACTGTGCTTTGCGCATCCTGGTGCAGCCTTGGCCCAGGGAAGCGTGTCCTGAGCAGATGTGCGTCCCACCTCTGCGGCCTGAACGCCGTGCTTTGAAGCCCACGGCGCACGGCTTTCTCATTGTGTCTAAAACGAGAGGAGTGTCTCCAACCTGACGATGCTGCCTGTTTGCACGCAGGGACCCTGGGAGGCAGCTTACCAGAAAGGTATTGTCTAAGGGAAGTGAGTGTTTTCCCGTCGTTAGACCCAGTTTTCCAAGGACAGACATGTTTCCAGGTTTGTCCTCTCTGACAGCTTCCTTCTTGGAGGGCTCGACAGGATTATAACTGCAATTGATTTCTTTTTATTAGCTGAGGATGAACTGAAAAAGGGTAAAGGTTCATTTTGGATAAATCCTCAAAAGTTCGGGAAGGCTCCCGAGACTCCTGCTGAACTTTCTTAATCCCTCTACAGCTTTGCGTTCTGTGTAATTATCCATATTTGTGAAGGGTAAACTGCTCCTGCCTTCTTCATCTCTGTCACTGCTGATGGCCTGCTGGTCCCAGAAGCCCCGGCCGTTGCCAGTCCACATAAGGTGGCCCACTGTCGGGGAGGCCACAGGCCTGCTCTTCCCTGAGGAGGGCAGGCCAAAGAGGGGATTCCGTTCCACTCAGAACTGGCAGGCAGGGGCCAGTGGGGAAAAAGGCTCCAAAATTAAGGAGATTTAAAAAATGAAAGGCTTTTTGAAAATGAATGGGGTACTAAATCTTCCTGGTATGACCTGAGCGATGGCCACCATTTCCCTTAGTCACAGAAGAGTGAACAAAATGTCTTTCCCACCCTCATTTGCAAGAATTTCTTGACACAGCCATGCCAGCAGGCTCGCTGAGGCATTTCGAGAGCTGTTTTCTCATCCAGTCTCGGTCCCAAGACCATGTTGCCTCCGACAAGCAAGAGGGGAAGGTAGGTAAAGTGACTTTGAAAGGCTCCATGCCAAGTTCCATACTGTCACATGAGGCAGTCGCAGTGGCCAGAAAGCTCATGGCACCGACTGAGGGACCTGGGTCCTCATCCCGGCTCTACCCTGGGAGCAAAGCTTCCCTTCTCTCAACCTTGGTTTCTCTGGCTGGAAAACGAGGGACAGACCAGCCAGAGAGCCTTAATGCCAGTCCTGCCACCATAGGATTAAATAATTCCAAATAAAATATTATCCATAAACTTGCATCGATGGCTCTGACCACGTTAAGGAAATTACTACCTTCCTTAATATAAAATAAAGTTTATATCCTTCAAGGCTGGCAGTCTCTGCTGTGGACTGAATGTTTGTATCCTCCCCTCCATTCATATGTTCAAGCCTGAATCCTCAACATGATGGCATTTAGACTGGAAGCCTTTGAGAGATAATTAGATCATGAGGATAGAACTCTCATGATGGGATTAAGTGCCCTTATAAGCAGAAATGCTAAAGTGATGGTCTCTCTTTTCCCTGTGAAAATACAAGATGGCAGCCATCTGCGAACCAAGAATAGGGCTCTCGCCACATCCCAGCCACATGGGCACCCTGATATTGGACTTCTAGCTTCTACCTTCCAGAAATAAATGTCTGTTGCTTAAGCCCATCCAGTTCTATATTTTTGTCACAGCAACCTGAGCTAAGACAATCATCCTTCTCAAGGGAGGCTCTTCAAGTGAGAAAGTTGACTCTCCAACTCGTATCGTATACCCTGAGCTAAAGCCAAAAGCCCCATTCATCACCCGGCCTGCCTCCTCACTGATTCCTGACTTGGCTCACATGCGGGCCATACTGGGCATGGTGAGGGAGGTGGGGGGGGGGGGTTGGGGTGAGGGGGTGGCAGTGGCAGCTGTGGCAGTGGGCCCACCCTGTTATCCGTCATTCTGGCAAAAGGTTAGACATAGGACCCGCCCCTTTAATCACTTCATAACATAAAAGCAGCATGGCTGGAGCATTTAAATAAGTATTTACAGGACTTTACTTAGGACTCAGTAATAACAACTGGAAAATTAACCACAACAGTCTAAGAATTGAAAGAACTGTCTGGCAAGCTTTGTTTCACTCCCTAGAGAATGCCTCAGCCCTGCCCCCTCCCAGCTCCCGGACTACCTACAGTCTCTACAAGAGCAATCTTGGCAAGCACCCTGGAGTAGTGCCTCAGAGATGCACACTCCCTAGACAGTAGTCTCAAAACAAAAAACAAAAAACAAAAAACCTGTTAGTGCTTTCTTCCCAAGCAAGCACACCAACTCTCCCAGAGTGCACTGCTGTTGTGTGTACAGAGAGTATATTGTTCCTTGTCATTTTGGTGAAATTCTACAAGGCAGGCCACATTTGATATGTAAAGAAGACATTTGATATGTCAAGAAATTACAGCAGCAAAAAACCAAACCAAAACAAAACAACAGGTGTTGGTGAAGATGTGGAGAAACTGGAATCTCTGTTGGTGGGGTCAGAAGAGGGAGCAGCCGCCATGGAAAACAGTATGGCAGTTACTCAAAACGTTAAACACAGAATTAGCCTATGATCCAGCAATTACACGTCTGGGTTTATTTCCAAAGAATGGAATCAAGATCTCAAAGAGATTATTTGCACATCTACGTTCATAGCAGCGTTGTTTACAACAGCCAGAGGTAGAAGCAACCCCAGTGTGCACCAGCAGATGAATGGATGAACAAAATCCGGTCTGCACGTACAGACCGACGTTACTCAGCCTGAAAAAGGGACATTCTGTCACACGGTATGACCTGGATGAATCTCAAGGACATTATGCTCAGTGAAAGAAGCCAGTCATGAGAGGACGATATTGTATGCTTTCACTTAGAGGAGGCACCTAGAGCAGTCAGATTCCTGGTGACAGAAGGAGGGGTGTGGCCAGAGGCTGTGGGGAGGGGCAATTGGGAGTTGACACAGAACAGAAATAGAGTTTCAGCTTTGCAAGGTGAAAGAGTTCTGGAGATGTGAACAAAGGATGTGAACATACTGAATAGTACTGAACTGTATACTTTGAAGTGGTTAAGATGGTACATTTTATGTTATGTGTTTCTTACCACAATTTTTAAAAAGCCTACATATAAACTAAGGCACTTGTGTTATCATCCTGATGAAATACAAAATCCACAGTTTTGAAGTGATGTCCGCTGATTCCTAATGGGTCTCTGTTCACACTGATGCTACCTTGATTTCTAAGCATAACATGAAATGGCAGCCTGATGCACCTGGAATCCATGAATGACTCCCACTTTGCCCCTTTTGTTTCTAAAACGTTTTTCTCCATATTAACACATTATTAGCAACAAACATGCCAATTGCTTAACTGGGAAAGACAGAGCCACAGTGTAATGATCGATGTATTCAATAACCATAATGGTATTTATTCTGCATGAGATAAAGATCATCAGAGTCTTGTAAAAGGCCTCAAACATGGAAGCTATTGTCTTCCCATTTAAATTGAAAAGAGGAGTCTATGATTGGTGTGCATGTTAAGCAAGAAAGCCCTTGAAAGGCAAAGAATGGCCTCATGGAGTAAAGACTGGGACCCCCCCACCCAGGCTTGGCTACAGCAAACCTTGATCCTTATCAGTGTCCAGTCATGGGGTCTTTGGGATGAATGGGGCTGGAGGAGGTTTCTGCAGTACTCAGCTGAGGCAGGCTCCATGCTCCCCTTCCACAGGGCCAGTGTGTCAAGTCACCATGTATGCATTGAAGTCGTCTGCAAGGAACTTCCGCTGGAGCTCTTGTTCTCTGCGAGGGCGCAGTCACGTTGGGGAAGACAGTAACGTACAGTATTTGAGAGTACGGTTTCTAGAGTCCCAAGCCCTGGACTTAAATGCCAGCCCTTCCCCTTACGGATGATGTGATATCAGAAGTCATTTCCCTCCGAATATCAGTCATCGTCCTCTGAATTTCCATGTCCGCCTCTGTAAATTATGAGCATAACTGCAGTGGGTTCCTAAAGTCATGAGAATGAAAGCATAGGCTAATACATGTAAAGCTCTTAGCACAGTATCTGGAACTCAGTACATCCTAAATATATCCTTGCTATTGTTATTGGATTATAAAATGGTGCTTCAAAAAAGGGAATGCACAGTGGCCTTCCTGAAGTATTTTTGTAGCTTCGATTTCCTGGAAGGGGAAAAGTGAGTGTTTTCAGGAATCACTACTCTCAGACACGATTCAGTCCATCAACAAGCAGATCCCGCAGACTCGAGGGGCTCTAGCCCAGTATTGCCCTGGAGCATGGCTGCCCCTGCCCCTTCATCTGCCCATTAGCCATGCTGCTCTGCACTGAGTAGGCCTCAATAAATGGCTGAAAGGAGAGGTCTGAGCAAGCACTCCCATGGCTCAGAACAGCGATCTCTGCAGCGGTGGCTGAACCCCCTAAACCACTACACCTCCTCACCCCCACCACCACCATGCATGGGCCAAGCGACTTGGCTTGGAGCCAGTGGTAGAAAAAGCCAAAAGCCAAGGTTTCCCTTCTAGAGCCAGTGTAAGTATTTCTTGGTCAGCCTTAAATGGCCAAACCCCCAAAGAAAGGACACCTTCCTTACCCACTAGAGCTTAGCCCCCCCGCAAAGGACTATGAGGGCTTCCCCAGACCAGTTGGGCAGTAGTTGGAGGCCACAAAAGCAGGATGTTGGCAACCAGCACATCCAATGACTAACATAGACTCCGGGCTGCCCCCGGAAGAAACCAGTTCTTCGTTATTTCTACTAATCTTACACACCTAACTTTCATTCCGAAAATGGTTATTGCTTGCCAAAGAAGCAGAAGAAACCTAACTCTTGAAATGAGTTGTGGACAAGATCAGAACCTGGCACCTGGTGCACATCCCAGAATACAATCTAATACAGAGATAGTATGTGTGGGCAGGTTAATGAATGAATGAAGCCTGCTAATTTTTTTTCAGCAAAGATTTAGGTTAAATGACCCTCGCTACTGTCTGCACACTTGTGTCCTCCCCCAAATTCTTCTATTGAAATCCTAACTGCCAGGGCAAGGACATTAGGAGATGGGGCCTCTGGGAGGTACTTCGGTCATATGGGTGGAACCATCATGAATGGGAGTAGTGTTCTTACAAAAGGGGCTCAACGGAGACCCCTCTCCCCTGCCACTCTGTGGGGATACAACAAAAAGTCCGTTATCTCTAGCTCAGAAGCTGACTTTCAGCAGAACACAACCATGCTGGCTCCCTGATCTTGGACTTCCAGCCTCCAGAACCATGAGGAGAAATCAATTTCTGCTGTTTCTAAGCCACCCAGTTGGTGGCATTTTGTGATAGCAGCCTGAACGGACAATCCAAGAGCTAAATAAACAAAGAAAAGCAGAGAGGGAGGAAGAGACTTTTCATTTCTACTTTGCAGGACCCAGAACCCAGGATGCAGAGACCTGATCTGTCAGGTTCCCAAACCTCTGCTGAGCCTTGAAATGGAAAGAGGCCAAGAATTAAGATCTGTGGAACAGAGGGGTGCAACGTATGGGGGCAGCCATGTCATTTTGACACAGGACGGTGACGCCGGAAGTTGGCTCTTGCCTCTCAAGGCAGAATTGGCCTCTGTCCGCTCTGTCCTCTGAGCTACTGAAGATAAAATTAGGAGATGGACGCAAGCCTCCCAGAGTCTTGTATCTGGTCAGAACACCACCGAAAGCCTCATCTTCATGCTGTTTCCCCAGGGAAGCACCTTGGTGGGGAACTGGGCCCAGCCCTGCACTATTAGCTTCAGATGATCTGGGCAACGCAGATTTGTCATCCTTCATCTAGAGCTTTAGTCTGATCCCCAGGAAAGAGCTCTGAATCCCGATTTCAGTAAACATCTTCCTTCTAATCTGTAAGCTATTTATCAAATATGAATGCGCTTTTTGAAATGAGTAACTCATTTCCCTGGTGTTTCTGTTCCAAAAATAATTGGAAGTGACAATACAAAGAATTACACATGGAGTTGAATCATCATAGAATAAATATAACGTTGCAAGTGCCCTTGGAGGCGCACCCTCTTGAGCAGCTTCCTCTTCAAGGAGGTGTGGGGACTTCCATAGGCAGATCTGTGTTCCATTATTGATCAGCTTTTAGACTCTTGTTACATATTGGATTAGGATGGCTCTCTGAATAGAGAATGAAGAGTCCAACTACACATACAAACATCTTATGAAAGGGCTTCTGATGTGATTTTTTGAAAAAGGAACAAAATTGGAGAAAATGACAGAGTCCGTTAAGCCCTTGCTCTAGGTGTCTCTGCATGTTCTGTTCTTTTCAGAATGAAGCTAAAGATCACTTTTACCCAATTTGTCATGGAGGGGTATGTGTGTGTGTGTGTGTGTGTGAGTGTACACATGTATATACATCAACCGCTTGGGCAACAACTTGAAACTAAGACATTAGAAGACATTCTGTAGGAATAAATGATGTAGAAGTCCATTCCTTAAGATTAAGCCATTAAGACTCTAAAATTTATGTTTAAAAGGGATTTTGAGCCCAAATATCCTGAATGTAGCCAAAAACATTTGGCAGTGCACTCTTACTTCTGCTTCCTCTCCCTCTCCTGCTCTCTTTCAATTTGCCTTTCCTGTTCGTGGATCCGCCTCAGAAACTGCACAGGCAAGGGACCAGGGAGCCTTGGAAAGTTGTGCTGGTTCTAACGGTCCAATGCCAAAACAACCAACTGGAGTGGGCCTGTTTATTCACAGCACTCCGTAGGCATGATCCCAACTGCAAAATCCTGGTTGCTACACTGAGCCCCACTTTACTCATTCTAGAATTTATTTCTGCTGGTTACAGTGGCACGGACAATGCTGTACTGTTGTCCCTGAATGGACAGAATAACCTTCCTGACCACACACTCGCTGATCAGCGTCGGAACCCGGGTTGGTTTGTATTACCACTGTCACAAATTCCAACAATTTAGTGGCTTCGAACAGCACAAATTTATTTTGTTTTTAGATTTTTTATTTATTTGTTTGAGAGGGAGAGAGGAGGAGAGGGAGAGAGAGAGGGAGAGAGAAAGCGAGAGAGCAAGTGAGAGCACAAGAGTGAGGGAGGGAGAAGCAGACTCCCTGCTGAGCAGGGAACCCTACACGGGACTCGATCCCAGGATCCTGAGATCATAATCTGAGCCAAAGGCAGATGCTTAACCAACTGAGCCACCCAAGTGCTCCCACAAATTTATTATCTTATAGTTCCAGAGGTCAAAAGTCAGATTTGGATCTCACTGGGTGAAAGATCAAGGTTTTAGCAGGGCTGAGTTCCTTTCCAGAGGCTCCAGGGGAGAGTCAGTTTCTTTGTTCTTTCTGGCTTCTAGAAACTATCTGTATTCCTTGGTGTATAGTCCATTCTTCCATCTTCAAAGTCAACAATGTCATATCTCTCTGACCCTTCTTCTAGCATGACATCTTCTGACTACAGTCAAAGTTTTTCAGCTTTTAACAACTCATGACCCTTGAGCCATAAAAGGTAACATATCCAGAGTTTCTGGATTTAGGATATAGATATCTTTGGGGGACAGTATGCTGCTTTCCAGAGAGCTCCACCATTTTTGTTGTTTTTCTTAGTGGTGGTGATGCCAGAGAACTTCATTGCTTCCAATGGTTCTGAAAAGAACAACAGGGCCTACTCCATCCAAGAAACTCAAGGAAGAGCCTCTTGGCTCTTGGCCATCATGGTGGTCATTGAGATGCTCATTGGCCAAGGCCTAGCAGCAAGGCGAGAAACTTATGTCATCAGCTCTGATGTTTGGAGTCCATGACACAACTTGACCTCTTAATAGCTCCTCCTTTCTGAGATCAGAAATTGTTTCTGCATGGATGGATATTTTCAACTTTCCTAAAATTGTGCTTTGAAAGTTGTCTGTTGTTAATAGATCTATGAAGTGTATGTGCATTTAACATAAAAACCACATTTTCTTTTGCCAAATTAGCACATAGCATGTTTTTGCCTTCACTTGATAAACACCCTTTTCCATTTAAATGCCTACTAAATAGCAACATAATTGTGCAGAGTGAGGGAACGCAAACTCAGCTGAGGGGCCATAACTACCTCTCAAGCCAAATTATGAGGCTTTCACTGAATCACGATTCCGTGGCCGTTGAAACAAGTGTAGGTGGCTGACGCTGAACAGGAGATCAACTGCCTTTTTCAGCACCCAGAAGTTATGTATTTGCCCCCCAAAAGGTGTTTAAGTGATAAAATATTTCGCAATACAAACTGGCCAGCGGGGGAGGGGGGAGGGAGGAGGCAGTCGTTCCCAGTAAGGCTCAGGTGGGAGCTCACACGGGCGCTACAACTCATGTAGACAAATCCAGGCCGCCAACTCCAGAGGACTGGCAATGTCTTATGCATGTGGGCAGCTCAGACTGTATAATTCAGGCTGAAAAAATAAATAATCTCCTTCTTCTTCATTTCCTGAGTAATTAAGGAAAACACTGACTTAGTGGCCTGTATAATTACAGGCCCGGAAACCCGGCCTCGGGCTGTCTACACAAGTGCCAATAAAATCACCTGAAAAGTGAAAAATATCGGATCATCAACCATGGGCTTTTCGCGAACAACTGGTTTCAATTCTTTCCTTCCTCACCCCTACCCCCCGTTCCTACTAAATGGATGAGAAGAGGCGACTGGGCCCGGAAGGGTCTGCTCCTGCACCACTTACTCCGCCTCAGATGCTCACACCCCTGAGCTGTGGGAGATGCTGACAGGGACATTCTTGGAGTCTGTGCGGCACTTGCCACAAGCTGGCTCTCCCGCTTACCTGAAGCTCATCACAAAGCCTAGTCCTGCTGTGTTCCTCCTGTGTTCCTACTTCACTGAGGAAATTGAGACCAAGGTGTGTGGAGTTTACCTCAACTTTCTGCCCTCTGCCCATCTGCTAGAGTGTCTTCTAGGCCCATTCTGAATTTGGTCCCTCTTCTTAGTTGTGTTACCTTGGGCAAGTCATTTCACTTCTCTGAACCTCAGTTTGTTCATCTGGAAATGGGGAAATGTGAGTGCCGATGATGGTGGGAATGTTTTACCAAGGCCTCCGCTGTCTCCCAAAGGAAGGAGAAGACAGACAGTGGTGACATTAGAGTCACCCACCTTGACGAATCTCTGTTCGCACCTTTCTCTACCTCTTCTCCCTCCATCCCATCTCAAGCCATTCAGCTGAGGGCCTGGAGGGTAGAAGGGGGGAGGTGAGGATATAAGGACCCTCTAAGACACATAATGGCAAACAATTCATATTCCTTCCTCTCTTCTGGGAGAAGGAATTATAGATGTGGGATAAGTGAAACCATTCAGTCCTTGGAGTAAGGAGAGATTTGTGGGCCACGAACCCCTTTCCTTTTGGTAAGATGTGAGAAGAAGAAAATTTTGGAGCTGGAGGTGCCTTCTGGATGGAGAGCGGTCCAGTTGGGTCTCAGAGGGTAACCTCTGGATCCTACTTGTTGGTCCTGGGCCAGTCTGGAAGAGATCTCAATTTGTAGCCATGCCCAATCACTGTTCAGTTCTCTTCTGCCAGGAAGATGGAAAAGAATACAAGTTTCACCTTGTGCAAAAAACTCTCTTATGTAGTGCAATCTCTTTGAGTGCTCTGTCAGAGATTTTCCAGAATATGAAATCCAGAAAGAAAAAATCAACCAGAAGTAGAACCATCAATCTTGTAAGCCAAGCATGCAAACAAAGCGTGGCTTGCTATATGGTATTTCTCTACTACCTGGCTTCCTTTCATTCAGACCGAGGCAGGAGAACCATGGGCTGTGGACTGAGGGAAGTGTGGTTCAAAGTCTTAGTTCCTCATGTATGAGCCTCTATCATGTTGGGCTACCTGGTCTACCTCCCGAAGCCTTGCTTGTCTTACCTCTAAAATGGAGGTGAGGATTATAGGTGTCCTAGCTACTTCTGAACATAGGAAACAGCTACAATAGCTAATTTGTGTGTGTGTGTTTAATGAATGTTTAAGTTTAGAATAGTTTTAAATTTACAGAAAATTTGTTAGGTAGTACAAAGAGTTCTTGTGTACTCCATCAGTCCTCCCTATTGTCAACATCTGATATGGGCATGAGTCATTTGTTACAACTAATGAACCAACGTTGATATATTATTATTAAAGCCCATACTTTATTTAGATTTTCTAGGTTTTTACCTAATGTCCCTTTTCCGTTCTAGAATCCCATCCAGGATTAGATTTAGTTGTCACGTCTCCTTAGGTTTCTCTTGACTGTGACAGTTTCTCAGGCTCTCCTTGTTTTTGATGACAATGACAGTTTTAAGGAGTACAGGTCAGGTATTTTGTCAAATGACACTCAGCTGGGATTTGTTGGATATTTCTCTCATGATTAGACTGGGGCTCTGGCTTTTGGGGAGGAAGACCAGTCACAGGAGCAAAGTGTCCTCCCCATTTCATCCTATCAAGGGAGCCTGCTATCAGCATGACTCATCACTGTTGATGGCAACCTTGATCACCTGGCCGAGGTAGTATGTGTCAGGTCTCTATGCTGCAGAGTTCCTCCTTTCTCCTCTTCATATTGTCTTCTTAGGAAGGAAACCACTATACACAGCCCACACTTAAGGGGTGGGGAGTTATGCTCTGCCTCCTCAAGGGGGTTGTATATACATAAATTCCTTGGACTTCTTTTGTAAAGGAGATCTGTTTGTTCTCCTTCATTTAAGTATTGATTTTATCATTTATTTATGTCACTAGACTCTTGAATGTTATTTAACGCCTTGAGATATAATCTAATATTCCTTTATTTGTTTTGGTGCTCAGTTCATTCTAGCTGTGACCATGTGGAGCTCATCCAGTGGCTCCTGTGTCACTTTGAGATGTGCCACCATTTTGTGTTTTTGATCACATCCCCACTCTCTGGCTTTACAAGATGTTCCAGGCTGATCCTGTAGATTTCCTTCCCCAGCCCTGGAATCTTCCATTTCTCTAAGGAGCCTGGTTTCTTTCTTTAGATAATGGGATTAGAAACCCAAGTTCGGATGCTAGCTCTGCTCGTTGCTATGGGGAGGTCACTGCTTCCAGTCTGTCTCGGTGGAAAGAGGTAGGTAAATATGTCTGTGCATACTAACCCATGTGTATACACATATCTGTAATTATTTCTTTATCTGTATCTGTATCTCCATGTGTATCTATATAAAGTTCAACACGAGTCCATACTGCTGTCTCTACTCTAGGAACTCAAGGCTCATTCTAGCCTGCCTTCCTTGCTGATCTGTGTCTTTCACTCCGACACTGACCAACCTGCCTCTCACCCTCTGCCCTCCATTTACTTTTGTTTGATCCCATCATACATGTACAGTGATTTCCAAATTGTCAACCCAGACCATGGGAAACAACTTCACCGGCTAGAATACAGTACTTATGTGCAGTTAGTTCCTTTTGTCTTTAGATTTAACACTGTCGCTCATTTCCAAAGTGACTTGGGCCAACACCCTTGTACCCTACTCTGTTCAGTGAAGTCATGTCATCTGTCTGTGATACAGTTATATTATTTTGTCATGGTGTGCCCATTGGGGTTCATGATCACCCAACGGACTCTTTTGAAGATTTAAGAAATCCCTTGTGGTTTACCTATTCAGTGCTAACCTCCTCCTGGAACCTCTGGCAACTGCTGATCTATTTTCTATCTGTTTTGTCCTTTCCAGAATGTCACGGAAATGGAATCATCCAGTGTGTCCCCTTTTCAGACTTGTCTCCTTCGTATCTCATTCCTTTTTATCACTGGTTAGTATTCCATTGTATGGATGGACCAGTTCATTGATCGATTTACTGACTGAAGCCTGTCTTGTTTGCATCCAGTTTTCAGTGACTATCTCTGCTTAATTTTTGAACATATGGAATATACTTATTATAATTATTTTAATGTCCTTGTCTGCTAATTCTCAAATCTGTGCCAATCCTAGTGCAGTTTTGACTTCTCAAAGGAGTTTCATTTTTATTTTTCTTACCTTAGTGAGGTTAAACAGCTTGTTAGTACGGCAAAAGGCCAATGCTACATCTTTCTCATATATTGCTCGTAACTTTTCACATTTTTTTCTCTCAGGCTTTGGATCTTTGTTCTAAAAGTTGGAAGAGCTTTATATATTAGTGATATTAATGACCTAGATTGCACTTCCAGCCCCCCCCCCAACTTTGCCCATCGTCTTTTGAATTTTTGTATGGTATGCTTTGTTCTGCCTTTTAATTTTAAGCAGTATGATGCGCTTCATAGGAAACCTCACACTGGCTGAATCCACTAGTCAACTAGGAACACGGGGCCTGCAGTGAGGCCCACGGCCTGTTTCCCCTTTCCTCCGGGGCCAACAACCTGAATGGGAGACCTTCATCCTAGGGAACTATATGGATAGGACTTGATGTCATGGTGTCTCCTTCAAGAGGGTGGAAGTTTGTTGGGCTCCTTCATAAAAATGAACTTGACCCATGTCTCAGCTGTGATGTAAGCTCCAAAGGAGATAGGGTGCCAACAGTGCCAATGGTAAAGTCAGGTGGGAAAAGTGGTCTGTGAGGAACACATGTAGAAAAGACCTGTGCACATGAGGCTAACACCTGTGGTTAAGCTAAGACCCCTACGACCCCCAGCCCTCTGGAACACTCATCAGTCCTACGTTGTGCTTTCTTGCTTGCCGTTACCCAGTGCTTCTGGCACATGGGTACCTGCCTCATCCCCTAAGGGTTAACACCCAAGTTGGGAACTACACCTAATGAGACAAGCCTGACCCCCCCAGATCTGAAACAAGACTCTGACGATCAGTGGAGCAGGTCTATTTGCTGAACTGTGACAACCTGAAGGCAATGATTTCAGACTGGAAAGTGGAAAATGGAGCAGAGCTATGTGGATGTCGGGAAAAGCAGGTTGCGGTGGGAAAGTTTCCTGGTGCATAGGAGTCGTTCGGAGTCAGGAAGCGAGGTGATTCACACCTCCACAGAAGGCTAAATGTGACCACGTTACCTTGCAGGGGTTTTGGGTTGGACATACCAAATCGAGGTGATGGTGGGTGAGAGACAACAGAATGAGTCACTGAAAATGTTTACTCTGAAAAAAGGCATGGAGGAGACAGGTGACCCAGCCAGATGACCCAGCAGAGCTGACTTGTGGAGATGATGGGGGTGGCAGATGAGTCTGGAAGGCTGTTTAGGGGGTGATAAAGATGGGGCCCCTTTCTCCCACCAGGACATCTCGGCCTCACTGGCACTGCACTCCCTCCTACCCATGAAGGCAGCAGGATGGCGCTTTGTGATGTCTGGCCTGCCCCTACCCAGAGCCACCGCTGGCTGGGGGAGTGACTTGTTGACCACACAAAGCTTAAGGGTGTGGCCCATCATTGCCCCGGGAAGGAGTATATATAGGGGGGCTCAGGGGCTCTGGGGTATACCACTGGGAGTCTTCGAAATGGCCAAGGTGACCAGGAAAGCACAAACTTCACTGGCTTCTAGCACAGTTACACAGCAACCGGCCTCAAGCACCAAAGGGAGAAAACACTCGAAGACATCCTGTCAACCCAGGTCCAGAGATAGTGGCAAGGTGAGATGACCCCACTCAAGCTCTTCCCATTGTCACCCCCCACACAAGACTGCTCCCCTCTCCTTGCCTGGCACACACTCCCTCTTCCGACTGTACTCGTTCCCAACAGAGTGCCCCTGTTTCCACCACCCACCCCCTCGTTCCCCCAAACCAGTCCCCCTCTGTGATCACTCTGTTGTCCTTCCAGGTTACCAAAACATCCATGAGGGTAAAAAGACACCCTCGAAGGAGCTTGACAAAAAAAGCCTCTTCAAAAACTTCCACCCCTTCAAGGAAAGTTAAGAAAGCGAGAGGGTCAAAACTCTTCGGCCACTACCATAGACTGAACGAAGTGCTGACTCACCATGAGCCAGGGTGGGACCAAGAGAAAGCGGAGAAACCCACCACCTCCCATGCCTACTTAGGCAGCCAGTAACTCCAGAACGAGGCCAGAGGCCTCAGAACTACCTGCCAAGTCTCTGAGGTCTGGCTCCTGAGAAATGACCAATTGTGTAGACATCAAATTTTACACAATGGGGTATACCAGCATGAAAATTAAAATAAAACCAACCTATTATGAAAAGTTGCGTGTCTCTCTGAGTTCTCTGATGGTGGGGAGTGGGGAAGGAAGGAAAGAGGCAAGCTTGCAAGGGAGGGATCAGGGTCTTGTGCGGTGGGGGGTTAGACCAGAAGGTCCAGTTAGCCACAAAGTGGGGATAAGGACTGGGTCAGGATGGAGCACCAGAGCCGCATTCCCATGGAAGAACCTGGCATTTCTTTGTGTGCGTAGGGGTGTGAACCTAGCTGGGGAGAGGTGTTATGTGTGGGACGGCGGGGCCACTCCCCGAAGAGGCACACAAAGTCACCGCCCACAGGTCACCTACTTCACAGAGGGGTTTGTGATAGCCCTCCCTGTCATGTCAGCAACTCACAGCCCTCAAAACAACCAAACTTCTCACCCTACTAAAAGTCAGTCCAAAGGACTAAAGTAATGGTATTTTTGGAGGCCATAAACCCAACACTGTTTAGGCCACTTTCTTCCTAAGATACGTATCTTAGAAGATATATATTAATTTATATAATATATAATGTATATTAATTTATATTTAAATTAATATACATTATATTTAATATTGTATATAAATATAAAATTTGGGTCTTTTTTATGTCTTCTATGACTCTATTAAACTGAACATATGGAATACATTTATAATAACTATTTTCATGTTGCTGTCTATGAATTCTAGAATCTGTGTCAGGTTGGGATTGGTTTCCTTTTCTCAGGATAGGGTTTTTTTTGGGGGGGGGTTGGGGGCTTTTTGGTGTTTTTCTTACCTTAGTGAGGTGAAATAGCTTTTTTTAAAAGGATTTATTGATTTATTTGAGAGAGAGGGAGAGTGCAAGTGGGAGGGGCAGAGGGAGGGGGAGGGAATCCCAAGCAGACTTGGAGTTGAGCACGGCACCCCGTGCGAGGCTCAATCCCACAACCGTGGGATCATGACCTGAGCTGAAACCAGGTTGGACGCTCAACCGATTGTGCCACTCAGGTGCCCCCAGCTTTTTTTTTTTTAATTTTTAAAGATTTATTTATTTATTTGAGAGAGAGAGAGCTTTCACATGCGAGTGGGGAGAGGGCGGAGGGAAAGACTCTTCAGCAGACTCCCCACTGAGCACAGAGCCCAACACAGGGCTTGATCTCTGGACCCTGAGATCATAACCTGAGCCAAACCAAGAGTTAGACACTTAACTGACTGAGCCACCCAGGCGCCCCTGAAACAGCTTTTGATATGGTTAAGGGCCAGTTTTATATCCCTCTTGTGAATTTTATTTTTTCACATGTTTCTATCAGGTTTTGGGTCCTTCGTCCACTGATTTTTCAATCTTTAAATATAAGGAACACTAGCCTTCATATTAGCCCTCATCAGAGATCTCAGTTACAATATGTCGCTGGGTCTGTCCCCACCCCCTCTGGCCTCCGGGATCGGAACTGCTCTGGCGAGTGTCAGACCTCGAAGTAGGAAGGCCCGAGTACCGTGGCTGCGGACAATTCTCTGACTCCCTCATCCGGTTTCACACAGGAAAGACATAAAGACAGAGGTAGACGCACTTAAGCCAGTAGCGAACAAGCCTGTGGTTCTCGGGACACTGTTCCCAGCGGGTCCCCGTGCTGGCCTGCGGGGACACCCAAAGGTGCCAACGCATGCCAAACTAGGGCCCCGACTGCTGGCGCCTCCTGTCCGCATCCGAGACTCGTCCTTTCACCTTCCAACTGAAGCCACACCTTGAAGCCCAGGGCTGCCCTGCAAGGAGGCCGGGGCTGCAAGCCTGCCCGCCAGAGTCGAGATCTTTAAATACTCTTGACTTCTAGGTTCTGAAATGAGGTTGTGACCTGCTGGAGCTTGTAGCGTCCTCTGCTTCTGAGTCAGAAGAAAGGGCTCGGCAGAGGCTTTGTAGATTGGGAGAACATCAAAAGGCCCTTATGACCTTTTTATAATTGTGAAGGACTCAGCAACATGTGGATGAAATGTTGCCCCACGATCTCACCAATGGTAATGTGAGGAAGAGGAGATGAGCAAAATATGCTGGTCAGACTCCCAAAGCAGCAGAGGATGTGGGGGACCCCAGACGAAACCTCACATGCCTGTTTTCTCTCCACCCCTCCTAACAGCCGCAGAGATCTGAGAAGGCAGATTTCAAACGCTGATGACCATATGTTCTGGAGGATCGTACATTCAGGGCACCGCAAGCTGCTCCTTTCACACCTTCCCTTTTCTAACTCGCTAGCTGAACATCAGAGCTCTTGCCGGCCCTGTGGAGCATAAGCCGCATCGTCTATGTCTTTCATAGTCGCTCCAAGCTGAAAGTGACCCAACTACAGACACGGGCGTTTTGCACCTGCCGGGCATTGGCCCTGGAGGAGTTTCCTCCTGCCCTGCCTCTTCTGCTCAGCTTCTGCCAAGGCTGAGGCTGAGCAGGAGGGTTCCGCCTCTCCAGGGGCCTCTTGCACAATGGCTCCAAAGCAGACCACTGTTCCCATGTTGGCCTACATTTCGGCATTGTCTTTAACGGCTCGAGCAGGAACTTCTGAAGTCTGGCAGGGGATGGATTTTGTCCCCTCTGAGTGGTCAGAGCCGAAGCATCGTGACAGTGGGCTCGGTGGTGGCAGAATAGGCACTGTGGCAGGCATTTCGAGTTGGACCCATGCCAGGACTCCTGGGAGCCCTAGATGAATCGGCCTTCCTAGCCCTTCATCTACGGCATACCGGCCCAGAACTTTCTTCACAGGGCACTGGGACCCAGGCACGCTCGGCTCGGGCAGCCCTGGCTGCCCTGCCACGTGAGAGAATGGAGGAGCTCCCTCTGGGTGCCTTAACCCATCAGGGCCTCTGCAGTATGACTCGTCAGTTACCTGGTTTGTAAACCACTGACGTCACCACCGCTCGCCAGTAGGAGCAGCCCCATGAAATTGTAAAGACCATCATACGCCAGTCATCAGACAATGGTCTCTGCAGGCAGGCTGGGCCAGTAGCTGTCCCCAGCCCTCACGCCAGCTCTCTCTCACTGGAGAGACCAGCTCCCATAAGTGCAGGACTGTCTGGAATGCAACAGATTCTGATCTGGAATAAGTAAACCCATTTCTTCTTATAACAAATATGCTCCAATCTGAGAAGGCAGAAGAACAAACAGGAATCCCTTCCAAGGCAAACAAAGCCTTTAAATCATGTGGTGTCCATGCCAGCGCTTTGTCTCTCTTGCTTTTAAGGATCTTGCTAAACTGCAACACACAAAAAACGAACAAACAAAAAAAAGGGCTACCTAGCGCACACCTATTAGGATGGTCATTATTAAGGGAACCACAACCACATGGATGAACCTGGAGGCCATGATGCTAAGTGAAATGCGCCAGCCACATGAGGACAAGTCATAGGAAGTATCTAAAATAGTCAAATTCATAGAAGCAAAGAACAGAATGGGGGTTGCCAGGAGGTCTGAGGAGAGGAGATGGGGAAGTCCTTTGCAAAGGTTACAGTTTCAGTCATGCAAGATGAAAGAGCTCTAGAGGTCTGCAGGCCAGCGTCGTCCCAACAGTTAACAAGACTGGGGTGCGCACTTACAAATGTGTGAAGGAGGTGGCTTTCATGTTATCTGTGTTTTAGCACAATACAAAAAAAAAAAAAAAAAGATAACCCTTTATTTGCAGAAGCATCCGCAGAGGCTACAAGTAGCTGGCCACAGTGGGCTGGTGATGGGCCTAGAGGATGTCCCCCAGCCTAGAAGAGTTGAGGGTGTCGGGGACCCAGAGCCACCCTAGGCACAGGTCCCGTACCCTGCCACGTTCACCCGTTTTTCAGTCTTCGTTAGGGCATATCACTCCTAGTCTCAGATGACCTAGGTAAGATCGAACGTCTACGGTCCCCTTGAAAGGCCACCTGAATCACCTACGCCTTCGAACGCAGCTCTAGCACAGCGTGGACCCCAACAGATCAGGAGGAGAGGCTGCGACAAGAGAGAAGAGAGCGGGGGTGGAGTATGGGGCCAGAGTGTTGGGGGCATCACCCGTGGGCCTCCTGGGCTGCCAATTCTGCTGACACTGGGGCCCGCACTTCTCAGGACGGCCTCAAGCTGGAGTCGCTAATGTTTGCCGAGGACAGGCCCAGATAGAGTCAGAACAGCATACTTGACTGGGGACATCCATCTGTCACTCATGACTCTGGCCCGCCCCTACACGTGCTCATTCATCCTACACAGATTTGCAAACCATCTGCCTGCCCGACACTGTGCCGGACACAGAGGGAGCCGTGCAGAAAGATGGCCAGAAGCGCCCAAGAGAAAGAGATCCACTGGCCTGCGTGCTAGACTAGTGTTTCCCAAGCAGCAAAATCACGCGTCTTTGAGGGGCTTCCGGGTCAATGCAGAGGGCTCAGCATGAAAAGCAGGCCTTGACCCAAGACTAAATAAATGGTCCAGATGCTTCGTAGAAGGGCCATGGTATAGCAGTCAAGAGCAGGGACTGTGGAGCTAGACTGCCGGGGTTCAAATCTCAGTTCTAACAGTTTCTCACTTTGCCATGTCTGCTTCCCCACCGGTATAATAGGTATGAATAATAATATTCACAAAAGAGTTAACATACACGAAGCATATAATATGGGATCATTATTCCACGCATGTCACAATTTTCTAATGTCTGTATTATACATAATGTCTATATTAGATACAATAAATGAAATATAAATTTATTTTACAATGTAACTAGTTTATTCTGCATTTTCTCAACCGATGCCAAAAATTATAATGACTGTCAATTGAAGGCCTCATGATTGATTTGGATGTACAAAATAAAGGATGATGGGCTTCCTTAATGCTTTGCCCCTTGACCGTGGTGTTTCTCCAGCCATTTGTCTAGCTGGACCAAGACTGAAATCCAGGACTGGGTGGGCCCAGCTTCACATCCCAGTCCCACTGCTCTGTCAGTCATCCAAAAAACATTTATTAGGAACCCGATGATACTAGGCCAAGATGAGACTCTCCCTCTTAGCTGGGGAAGTTACCATAAATTCCTTAACCAGCCTATACCTCATTTTCCTCACCTGTGAAATGGACATCTAACACTCAATTTGTTTTGAAAATTAGATGAGTACTATCCGGAAAATCACCTGGCACAGTCCTTGGCACAGAGAAGATGTTCAGTAAACAGCCACTATTTTCCTAACTCATGAAATGCCAATTGAAAAACAGCTGTAAAACTTGCCTCCTCTCCTAAATATGAAAAATCATATATGGTTCCACGGCAGTCACAAGAGATGAGATGTACTCAGCTCTCTTCAAGCAGAGGTTAGGCAGATTCTAAACACCGGATCCCACAAATCAGACCTTAGCCAGGGGCTGCTGCTGTCCTTTGTGGGAAAAAAGCCCGGCACACAGGCGCAGGGAGGAGAGACCGTAGACTGGAAATGCTCGATGGCTTGGAATTTAATCAGGTTGGGTGTCAACACTTAGTTATAGATATGACTCCTAAAGGAGCTCTGATCTATATCAATATCCTTTAGGTAAACATGTGGGGCCCCAAGGCCAAAGAGGGGAGGAGCGGGGCTCTGAGTGCTGGACTGAAGGATGGGAGGATGAAGGGAGGCAGACGAGGGACATCAATTAACCCCAGGCACAGAACCCCCATTTGTAATCTCACCCCCGTGGTTGACAGGAGATTAAAGTATATGCACAAAGAACACTGCAGTAATGCTGATAAATCCCTCACTGCAGCAGCAGCAACAGCAGACATGTGCCCTGAGCTTTCTAGAACCTACTTTGGCATCCTCCCACCTGGGACAGGGGTGAACAAATTGGACAAAGATCCTACCCTCATGGGGCTTGCAGTCTAGGAGGAGAGACAAATAACAGCCACATGAACATATAATATCAAGGGGTGCTAAGCACTGTGAAGCAGAAGGAACCAGGGTAAGGGGTCCATGAGTGACACGGTAAGTGAGGCTGGGGTAGAAGTGCCGTTTGAAGATAGAGTGGTCAAGAAAGGTGTCCCTGAAGAGGTGGCCTTTGAGCAGGGGAAGGAGCCTTGCGAAGCTCTGGAAGACGATGCCAGTCTTCCAGATGGCCCAACAGGTGCAAAGGCAGAGGCACAAAGGAGCTGCTGAGACCAGGAACGGGGAGAAGAGCGGCGTGGGGGTGGTGAGGGAAAGACAGGCGGAGAGGGCAGAAAGATGGCCAAGATCCGACCGCTCTGGCCACCACCCTGGTCCAGGGCCGCACCATCTCTTGCCTAGATGACTGTATCAGTCTCCTCAAATGGTCTCCCAGCTTCTGTCCTTGGGGTCCTTCAATCTACTCCACTGTTTCCCAAACTTCGCTATGCATTAGAATCATCTGGGGAGCCTGTAAGACTTCGCGCGACCGGGTCACCCTCCAAACTAATGTCATCGGAAAGCCTGGAGGTGGGGGCCAGGCATTAGCATGCTTAATGAGCCCCAGATGATTCCGGTGTGCAGCGAAGTTTGGGAATCACTGGTCCATTCTCAATACGGCAGCTACGGTTATCTTGATAAAGCAGGCCTAAAACTATTTACCCCTCTCCTCCTTAAACCCCTCCAATGATTTCATTACACTTAGAATAAAATTAGGCCTTCTGCTGTGGCCTACTAAGGCCCTCCCTGACCTGGCTGGCCCCCGCTCATCTCTCCATAGTCATCTGGGGGCATTCCTCCCCTCACTTAGGGCGCTCCAACTACTGGCCTATTTTCCCTTCCACAAACATGCTGAGCTTCTTCTGCCTCAGAGCCCCTGGTACCTGGAAATCCTTGAAATTGGAACACTCTTCCTGATGAGATGTACAGGGATGGCTTCTTCTTGCTAAACAGGCCTCAGCCCTAGTCATATCACCCCCAAGAGGCCTTCCCTGACACCCCTAGCTAATTTTGTATACACGCACATACCGTATGGATGCCACGATGTGCCAGAGCGCTCCCTAGTATTCTGACACCCTAATTTCCATGTCAGAATCCAATGTACCCCAAACTGCCGAAGCTGGTGCAAGTCACCTGAGGAAGCGACCACTACGACAGCATTCTGGAGCTGAGCCACCTGTCAGACAGCTGGCGCCAAGGCCGCTTTCGCTGGGACAGAGGTGGCATTGGAACGGCTCCAGGACAAGGTAAGAATTCAATTGTTAACACTTGTACCTGTGGGACCGGGGTTGCCGTGCCCGTGGAAGGAAATTCACCCACGAGACTGGAATTGCAGTGGCCTTTGCTAAGCATGATTGATGCTTTGGAGAAAGACAACCAAAGGCTGTGAGTGATTAATTGGCAATTAAAAGCTAAGTGTGAAAAACAGAGGGCTTCCCTTGGAGGGGGTAAAGAAGTTCTCATCTCTTGTATCCAGAGAACAGAGAAAGCTGAGGTCCAGGCCTAGCACCCAGTCATCAGAGTAGCAGAGCTCCAAAGAAGCTCATACCCCTAACCCCATTTCTGTTAGCACTGACTGGGGAAGAATGGGGTCCCAAATCACGGTGTGTGGCACCCGAGCTGAGGCACCTAAGAATCTGGAATCCTCAGGTTTCCCCTGAAATCTCTGCATCTGCAGAAGCAGCCTACTCTTCTAGAAATGCTCCCTCCTTTCTTGAGGGTGATGCAGGGGCTTCAGCCCTAAAGGTGACACGTGCTCCCTCGGGCTCTGCGTCTGCCCAATAGCTACGATTATGTCACCAGATAAGTTGGCTGGAGGAAGCGCTAGGGAGGAAAGGGACCCGATCTCAAAGGAGCAGCTGGGCCTAGCCAGCATGGCCCAGCAGGAGGCAGGCCAGTGTGCCTGGGTCTGAATCCTGAGTGTGCTGGGCCCAGGGGGAGCCCGACATAACACTGGATGAAAGATACTGACATGGGGGATCTCACTAGAAATACAGGCAAGGACCCCGGGAGACCAGATGAAAATGCTGCTCCAGATGACTCTCAGAAATAAGGAAAAAGCAATAGTCCACACCAAGCAAGGTAGAAATGCCAGAAATGCCAGAATTGTCAAGGAAGATGATAGGGGGAAAAAAAAGAAAAAAGGATTCAAGGCTCCAAGAAGTGGGCATACTTTAGTAGCTATTCCTCGGAAGCCCGGATGACTTACCAGACAGCTGTCTTCTACAGGAGGGCCTGGAGTATATACCATTCCCCAGGCCATCAGGAAAACAGCAGTGAGAGGGGCACTAACATCACTAGGAAGGTCAGTGGTGGGTCTCCGTTATAGGACAGGGAAGACGGTGAAAGAGGTGATCGTAGAGCTGCATTCTCTGACAGCAATGCGGACATGAATAGAGGCCAGGTGGTGACACGCTAGCATCAGAAACCACACGCACGCAATCCCCACAGCGAGCAGCAAGATCAGAGTTGCAGGACGGCCTGACCCACAGAGAGCTATGGAGATAGTCAACAAAACACAGGCTCCCTAGGGATAAGTTAGAGGGGTCGGCAGCAAGGGTAGTACTCCACGTACACGATCGGAGGAGATCAGGATGGCTGAGAGAGAATGCGGGCGGTCAACAACAAAACCCCTTGCCTGGTTTCCAGACCTGAGCTGCCTTTCAGACCTGAACGAAGGGTCTCCAGGAGGGAGAATCCTACAACACTATGCATGTATTTACGGTCATTGCTCCTCTGGGGTTTTCTTCAGAAAAGGTAAGTGGCCATTTACTTGGGTAATTGTATACTTATGAGAGGGGAATATCTAAACATTTCACAGAATTCAAGTTTCTATTGATATCCATGGAACGGATACCTGGGTACTTGAAAGCATCATCGTGATCTTTAAAGTAGGGGCATATGAAGACTAGATAATAAATGTAGTCCTGGCCCAAGTCTGGCTCGCAGTGTGTCCATTGGATCCAGACTTATGTGACAATCACTCCCCCGGTCTCCAAGTGTTTAATGTCAGCAGACATACTTGGTATCGGTTTCTTGGCCTGCGATACAAGAGGTACCATAGTGGAGAAGGACAAATGGAAGCCTCTTGTGTCAGTTGGGTTTATGGCAAGCCCACATAGGAGAATCACAACAAAGACCTCTAGGGTTCTACAGCAAGGCCATGCCATCTAAGTGGGGAATTACGTACATTTTCTTTTTTTTTTTTTTCAAGATTTTATTTATTTATTTGACAGAGAGAGATCACAAGCAGGCAGAGAGGCAGGCAGAGAGAGAGGAGGAAGCAGGCTCCCTGCTGAGCAGAGAGCCCGATGTGGGGCTCCATCCCAAGACCCTGAGATCATGACCTGAGCTGAAAGCAGAGGCTTAACCCACTGAGCCACCCAGGCGCCCCGACATTTTCAAAGATAGTCCTGGTATGCTACTGGGCCCTGGTAGGGATAGAGTGCCTGACCATAGGCCAAGTGGCTATGCAGCCAGAGCTGCTCTATATGAGCTGGGTTCTTTCAGATCCAGATGAATTCACTGAAGAAGTCTACCTGTAAGAAATTATGTCAGTGGGTCACCTGCATGGCTCAGTCAGTTAAATGTCTGCCTTCAACTCAGGTCATGATCCCAGGGTCCTGGGATCGCATCCTGTGTCAGGCTCCCTGCTCAGCAGGGAGTCTGCTTCTCCCTCCTCCTGCTCTTGTGCTCTCGCTTGCTCTCTCTCTCTCAAATGAATGAATGAATGAATGAATGAATGAATGAATAACTAAATAAAAAGAAATTATTTCAGTGTTACACAAACTATTCAAGGGGAAAAACAGGATCTACATCAAACTTCTTTCATGAAAATATCATAACTATGATATAAAACCTGACAAGTGCAGTACAAAAAAATTACATGTCAGTCTCACTCACAGCCACATATGTAAACATCTTCAACAAAGACTAGCCTACCAAACCCAGCAGTTTGTGAAAAAAAGCACATCATGATCAAGTTGGGTTTATCTCAAGAATGCAAAGTTTCTAAATCTAATGCAAACATTAGATTATTAATTTATGTAATTCATTATTAATATACAGAAAATTACTATTAAATTAACATAAAGGATAAAAATCACACGATTTTACCAATTGACGAGGAAATCATGTTTGATAAAACCCAACATCTGCTTGTGATAAAGCATCGAAACCTCTTAAGCGGCACAGAGCTTTCTAAATCGGGTAGTGTTTCAAAAACCCTACCACAAACAATGATGAAACACTCAAATCTTTCTGTGATAAAGAAGACAAAGACTGTCTTTTTTTTTCTCCCCAAATTTGTTTATTTTAATCTTTCAGTGTTACAAGATTGATTGTTCATGCACCACACCCAGTGCTCCATGCAGTACGTGCCCTTCTCGATACCCACCACCAGACTGTCTTTTAACACCGCTTCTATTCAACATTGTATTGGAATTCCTAGTCAGCCCAGTAAAGCAAGAAAAAAAGAAAAGTATAAGGATTTTAAAGAAAGAAACACAACTATTACTCACAGAGGATATAATTACATACATTGAAAATCCAAAATTATTTACAGATAAATTATTTGAATTAATAAGAGCTATCAGGTTTACTAGATTCAAAAACAATACTCACAAATCAATTGCATTTCTAGATAAATACAACTTTTAAATAGATATCCTTTAAAATAGCATTAAATTAACATAAAACACAGGACTAACTCCAACAAAAATGTGTCAGTCATCTGTGCAGATAATTGTAAAATAATATGAAGAGAAGTTGAAGAATGTGGAAATAAATGGGGAGATATTCCATGTTCATGGAATGGAAGACCCTATATTGCAAATATATTAATTCTCCCCAAACCAGTCTATAGATTCAATGCCAATTCTACTCAACAGGTGTGTGTGTGTGTGTGTGTGTGTGTGTGTGTGTGTGTGTGTGTGTGTGTAGAACCTCAAAGCTGCTTCTAAAATTTATATAAAAATGCATAGGGCCAAGAATATGCATTGAAAAGAACAACATGGGAGGATTTGCTTTGTTGGATTTCAAGATTTGTTATAAAAGTGCATTAACTAAACAGTATGGTACGAACACAGTGAAGTAAACAAAATGTCAGAATAGAAAGCCCTGAAATAGACCCACATATATATGGACATTTGTTTTATGGAAAAGGTCACTATAGAGACTAGAGAAAGCAGAGCCTTTCCAATAAATGGTATTGTATCAATAGGATATATATTTCGGGGAAAATGAAATTGGGTCTGCCCCTCATTTATACAGAAAAACTAACTCGTGTTACAGAGCTAAATGTGAATGGCAAAGTAATAAACCTTTTAGAAATTAATACAGGATAATACCTTCAAAAGCTGAAGATTAAAAGTAATTTTAAGTGGAACACAAAAAGCAAACAATAAAAGAAAATATTAATAAGTTATATTTATTAAGAGACCTCGTTAAAAGTGTGAAAAGGCAAACAATGCTCTCAACCTTACCCCTTTACTCCAGTATGAATATAGCAGACAGAACATTCACTGAAACACAGAAATAGGATTGTATCACTCCCTTGCTTAAAACCTTCCCACCTTCTTACCCTAGCCCATACTCGGCCTAGTACTTCTCTCTCACTCTCTCTCTCTCTCTCTCTCTCTCTCTCTCTCATCCATTATAATCCGGCTATACTCCAAATGCCTTTCCTACCTCTGGGACTTCACACATGTTTTCTGTCTGTCTCTACTCTGCTCTTCACTTAACTTTCATTCCCATCCTTTCGATTTCAGCTTAAACGTTTCCTCCCCAGAGAAGACTTCTTTGGCCGTCTAATTTACGTAGGGCTTCACATTATTATCTCTTAGAACACCCCGGCTTTTCCTTCATGGTACTTAGTATATATTTTCATTATATAAACCGGATCTTTTACTTGTTCACAGCCATCTATCCGATTACACATATGTTCCAAATACATATTAAATGTCAGTGGGTGGATGGGTGGATGGATGGATGGATGGATGGGTGGTTGGATGACTAAACTGATAACCCAGTCATCTCCTTAATCCAGAATTTGCTCTTCATATCTGGAGAAAGGTCTCCATTTCCAGACTCCAAATTCAGTAATTTTCTTTCACTGGATATCTTTTCAGGTGTGTAAAGGATCAGTTATTTATTTTTTCATTCACTCATCTATCTAATTATTCATTCAAAAAATGTTTTTGAAGAGGCTATTTGAATGAGAGGATATGGGTCGAGCCATTGAATGAGTAGATTTATAACTGCTCATGAAAAGAGAGACATGAGGGGCGCCTGGGTGGCTCAGTGGGTTAAAGCCTCTGCCTTCGGCTCAGGTCATGATCTCAGGGTCCTGGGATCGAGCCCTGCATCGGGCTCTCTGCTCCGCAGGGAGCCTGCTTCCCCCTCTCTCTCTGCCTGCCTCTCTGCCTACTTGTGATCCCTCTCTCTGTCAAATAAATAAAATCTTAAAAAAGAAAAAGAAAAGAGAGACATGAAAGGCATGGTGAAATTCCTACAGGCATATACACTTTAAGGACCCATAGACATATGATTCAAGGGAGAAGTTTTCTACGTTTCCGCTGTGGCTTTCTTGGCAGTTGAGAGTGAAAGACAGCAACATGCTCTGTAACATTAACACCTTTTTATTCCCAAATTTGCAAATGAGTCATCAGTTACTTCTGTCAAGTTTTCTCGAGTATCATAGAACAGCTGTAGTTTGGAAATTACATTGTTTACTGAGTCAACTATTGTTTCCAGCGATTGTCTGAAAGTGATGTGTGAACAATTTTGGCAGCATCTTCTGAGTTATTCTTCTTCAGCAGGCACAGAGAAAGTAAGATGTGTGGTTGTTAAACAAGGCTGCGAATTCTTTGACAATCTTCCCATTGAGAAACTGGGTTCAGGCCCCCTCTTCTTAAGCCTGGGTGGGCTTGCGACGTCTCTGACAATTAGGGTACAGCAGACGTGACTTTATGTTCCAAGATGAGGTCCTAAGAGTCTATGTAGATTCTGCCCCACTCTCTTGAAACATTTGCTTTCTTTGAAAGCATCTCAGGATGCTCTCTCTTGGGAAGGAGCTGTCATATCATAAGAGATCCAAGTCACAGTGATAGGCCCCACGGAAGTACTCTAGTCAACAGTCCCAGCTAAGCCGACCCTTGAAGACATTGCAGCCTAGGTGTCAGATATGAGTGAGGAACCCTTCCAGGTAGTTCCTGTCCCCAGCTGGTTAAGTTACCCTGGTTCTAGGAGTCTTCCCAGCTGAGGCCCCAGAAAAGGTAGAAAAGTCCTCACTGTGCCCCATCCAAATTCTTGACTCACAGAATCCTTGAGCACGGTAAATGAATGGCTGGTGTTTCACAGGGTAGTTTGGGGTAGTTTGCTGTGCAACAATAGTAATTGGAACAGAATGATAAAATGAAAATTTTCAGTGCTAAAGTACCGAAAGATGGCAACATCTTAATATGGAATGTTGAAAGAAGAATAAATAAGTAAATGGACTATAAAAGGATTCACAAGGCAGACTGGGAATGATGGCTTAGAAGCAAGAGACTCATTTTCAAGGTTAAATTATTGGACAAAGTCCCTGCATTATGTGATTCGTAGTATTTGACCCATAATTTAGGAAGAATCAAATACCCTATTACTTTAATTATCCAAAGGTCAATGTTCTGACATCCTCTGGTATCTGGAACATAGCCATAGATCTAGAGGTGAAAAAGATATGTAGCCATAAGACAAAAACAAACAAACAAATAAGATGGGCTGACGGATAAATAGATATAGCAAGTGTAGTGATAAAGCAAGTGTAGTAAGAGGTTAATGATAAGATACAGATATGTGGGGGTGGGTGATATCTATTGCTATAATCCAAAAGTTAGAATCTTAAAACAGCACCCACCTATTATTTCGATGTTTCTGTGATCAGAAACGTGGGCGTGGCTTAGCTGGGTCTTCCGGATCAGAGTCTCTCACGAGGTCGATTAGGGGGGCAGACTAAGTTTGCTCAAGAGGTTGTGGGATGGATTCAATTCCTCACGCACTGATGACCACAGACCTCCCTGGTTCTTTTATCACGTGGGCCTCTCCATAGGGTGGCTCACAACATGGCGGCTGGCTTCCGTTGGAGCGATACAGTGATAGAGAGAGAGAGAGAGTGCTAGCAAGACAAAAGCCAGTGTTCTGTAACCTAATCTTGGGAGCGACACCTCATCACTTTGGCCATATTCTATTCATTAGAAGCAAGTGATTAGGTCCAGCCCACTCTCAAGGGGAGGGGATTATTCAAAGGCCTCAATCCCAGAATGTGGGGACCACAGGGTGAGAGGAGGGTGTGCGGGGGCAGGAGAGCAGAAGATATCATCTGGAAAGGCAACCTCCTGCAGGGGGTCCGCTGTAAAAAGAACATTTTCATTATAAAATATTTGGGGAAATTATTTTACATATGTGTTTGTTTGTTTGTTTGTTTATTTATTTATTTCCTAAATCTGTGTTCTCTACTCTGCAGGAAGCCATAGCAAACTTCAGACTTTAATGTGATTATACAAAATAACCAGCTTAGAAGCATTGAGGCATAGAGACAAAGAGAAAAGCAATAGCCAGTATATAAAATAAAGAGAACAAGAGCTTGAGAGAGAGAGAGAGAAGGAAAATGTTATCTGGCGCCATGTAGGGTTTATTTTTTTAAGTGTATTTATGTACTTTAGTAATCCTTACACCCAATGTGGGACTCAAACTCATGACCCCGAGGTCAAGAGTCCCATGCTCTTCCAGCTGAGCCAGCCAGGCGCCCTGGGCCATGTGGTGTTGGAGCAAAAAATTCCACAGAACTCATTGTGCCTGAGAGGGTAGGTAAAAGAGAAAACACCCCATTCAAACTCTTTACACATAGTAGCAGATTTAACCCACAGGACAGAACAATGAGGAAGGTAATATTATCAGCCCCATTTATAGATGAGAAAACTGAGTCATTGAAAGGTTAAACAATTTTCCCAAGGTCATAATGTCAGCCTTAAATCACCAAGAAGAACTTATATTCACACTTTTAAAAAGACAAGGAAGCATGCCCTATGCCTTAGAAAGATTTGCAGCTGCAAGAACTCAAAGACTTTCTCTGACCTACGAAGATTCCGTCCTTCCTCCTTAAACCCCCGGCTTTCTGCTCCAGAGTCCTCTCAGTCCTGGCAACCCACCAGGCCTGTGATCCCTACCCAGGGATGTGAGATAAAATACAGGACTCGGGTTAAATTAGAATTTAGATAAACAACACAGAATTTTTTTTTAAAAGTATAAGACCGTCCCACATATTGCGTGGGACGCACACTAATAATGATGCATTGTTTTTCTGAAAGCTTTCGGCTCCCAACATCTTCGTGTGCCCATCGGGCCTCCCTATCACCAGCAGAGCTCTCCGGCCCAAGCCCCTGAACCTCCCACGCCCCCTCTCTTTGATTCCCCTAGGACTTTCCACCTTCCACCTTCCAGGCCTGAAGGAAATGAGAAACTGGGGAGTTTGGGCTCCAGCTGCCAGAGGCTAGAGAGGGCTGGGGAATTGCTTCTGGCATCCACAATTAGCCCGGGGAGCGCATTTTCCCATAGAAACAATGATCCTAATGGCGGCTGGCTCCCCAGCGCTAAGGGCCCTATAGTCCAGCCATATTCTGGGTTAAATAGGCTTTTGTGGACTGGCCTGGGAACCTTCTCACCATTTGTAACATTGTTTCCATGGGAAAAACCGCTCCTCCAGTTCCAAACAACTGACTTACAAACAAACTTTTGGAACAAAAATGCTTTGGTAGGTTGGGAAGCCTGTAGACTCTCCCAGAGTCATTCAAAGGCCTGTGACTTCACTCCAAGATGTTAGCAACGTTTAGGACTACTTAGCATACCAAAGGGAGGCCACTGGATTTGCCAAAGAAACTTTAATAAGCAAACAGACAGGATTGACAGAGCCATAATAGACAAGCTGACTCCGCCTTTGATTGGCTACATAGGCCAGCATTTACATTGAATGATTTCCCTTAATCAAACACAGGCCTTATCTGGACAGGCAGGCCGCTTAGCGACTAAGTGGGTGGCTACGAAGGAGATGGCAGGTACTCTGTATCTAATTGTACGCAGCGCCCTTTCAAGACACCAGCGAGCGGGAGGGGGGGGGGGAAGACAAGCTGATTTTGTCCCTCCATTGTCGGGTACTTTCAGTGTTTCATTGGCTCGTTCACCTTGATGAAAACAGAGCAATTATGCGGCTTTTTCATCTGCCTCTTTGAAAGGCATTTGGAAAATTCGGCTTTCAGAAATAAAATGTTAATTCAAAAAAAGTACTTCAAGGCATTCTGAGAGGCGGTCTCCCATATTGCTGAAATGACGTGCAGACTAAATGGGGCGGGATGGTTGTTACTTAAGAGACTGAAGCAGGGGGAAGAAAATGTATACAGATACCTCATTTCTCATTAATTATTCTCCGGGATGAAACGTAATGCCAGGAGCTATAGGGTGCCAGAAGCGGAAGGAAATATATCATCATGTATTTAAAAACCTTTGCAGAGTATAATAATAATTAAGAAATTATTACACTCCTGATCTTTTAGAAGCAGTGTAGCCACCTGTTCGCGCCTTTATTAATCACCAATTTTCTTCTTCCTGAACACTGCACAGCAAAGATTATTAAAGGGAAGAGTACAAAAACGGAGGTGCTGAGAAATAATTTATATCATGTAGCAAAAGTATATTAAAATGCATCATTTTAATTAAGACTTTCACTAGTAGAGAAAGTCATAATTTAGGTCTGGTTTATAGCAACATATAATTTGACTTAAAAGAATAGCAATGCATATTAGTAGTTATTATTGTTGATATTATTAATTTGCTCTAAAATTAGCTCTTAGAGATTTTTTTTTTTTCTCCTCTGAGCAGCAAGCAATCACTACCATAAAAGTGCATTTCTTGGGTAGCTCAGAGGGATACTTTCAAGCCAGGGGGCACACAGGGAGGAAGGGACTGCGTGTCTCAAGGGAAGGGTGGCCCAGGGTTCTGCTGGTGCAGCAAAGCTTGGTCCCCATGTCCCAGTTGGCTCAGTCCCTGCCCAGGGAAAGTGTATGGCCCTCATGGCTACTGGGGGGACACTGGTGCCACAGGGTTCATCAAAAAATACCCATTTAAGGGTGTGGGAAGGAAAATGGCACGTGGAGCCACTGTGCTCCATTCAAGTTTTGATAGAGCCATTTCCTTTCTTTTTTTCTTTTTTCTTTTCTTTTCTTTTTTTTTTTGAGAGAGAGAGAGAGAGAGCATGAACATGAAGGTGGGCAGAAGTCAAGAGAAAGAGAGATTCTCAAGATGGCTCCACGCCCAGGGCAGAGTCTGACGCGGGGCTCGATCTCACTACCCCAAGATCATGACCTGAGCCAAAGTGAAGAGTTGGGAGCTGAACTGACTGAGCCCCCCCAGGTGCCCCTTTTTATTTTATTTTTAAATTTACACAAAGTGAAAGTGACATTTAGGGGTATACGTTCTATGAATTTTGACGTATGTATAAATTCAAGTAACTGCCACCACAATTGTGATACGGGACAATTCCATCACCCCATAAAACTACCCCCCATCCCTCTATAATGACACTTCCCCCCACCTAGCCCTGCAACCACTGAACTATTCTCCATCGCTACAATTTTATCTCTTCAAGATGGTCATAGAAAGGGAATCATACAGTATATGACCTTTTGAAATCAGCTTCTGTCACTCAGCATGCTTTTGAGATTCATCCAGATTGTTGAGTATATCAATAGATCTTCCCTTTTTATGGCTTTGTGATAACCTGTTGTATCAATGTACAACAATTTGTTTAGCCAGTCACCCTTTGAAGCACATCTGAGTCGTTTCTAGTTTGCTTATGTTTCCTGTTGATTACTCAGGTGACTATGGATAGACCCATAGACATTCACCTGCAGTTTTTTGCATGACCATGACTTTTCATTTCTCTAGGGAAGGCTGATTGCTGAATCATATAGTGAGTTATAAGAAATTGCCTGTTTTTCAGAGTGGCTCTAACATTTTGCATTCATACCAGCAATGTGTGAGAATTCCAGTTGTTCTGTGTTCTTGGCAGCACTTCATATTGTCAATATTTTTTATTTTAGCCATTTAATAGGTTTGTAATGGTATTTCATTGTGGTTTTCATTTACATTTCACTAATGTCTAACGATGTTGAACACCTTTTCGTGTTCTTATTTCCCATCTGTATATTTCCACGGTGATGTGTCTATTGAAGTATCTTGCCCACTTTTTCACTTTTTTTTTTTTAATTGGGTTGTTTGTTTCCTTACTGTTGAGTTTTGAGAATACATATTCTACACACAAATACTTTGTCAGATATGTGGTTTACCAATATTTTCTCCCAGGCCGTGATGGCCTTTTTATTCTCTTGACAGTGGCTTTGGCAGGACAAAATTATCTAATTTTGATGAAGTGTGATTTCTCATGTTTTTCTTTTATACATCATGTTTTTGGTGTCATGTCTAAGAATTCTTTGCCTAAATTTAGGCCAACATTTTTCTTTTTAAAAAAAGTTTTGCTGTCTTAGGGACACCTGGGTGGCTCAGTCAATTAAGTGGCTGATCCTTGATTTTGGCTCAGCTCATAATCTCAGGTCCTGGGATCAAGCCCAGTACCTGAGTCCATGCTCAGCGGGGAGTCTACTTCAGGATTCTCTCTTTATTTTTTAATTTAAATTCAATTAGCCCCCAGAGAGTACAGCAAAAGTAAATTGGATTGACAGCTTGTATTCAGTTTTCTTGGAACAAAGACAACCCATGTTGTTTATGTCTTGTTTTTTACATATTACCTATGGCTGACTTTGGGCTACAAGAGTAGAGTTACAAAGTTGTGACAGACACCCAAACTCTTTCTTCTTTGGCCCTTAACAGAAAAATTGGCCACCCCCTGGTCTAGGCTACTGCAACAGCTTCTGCAGTTCCATGAGCAGAACTAGCAGACTATGACCTTGGCAGGTCATTCTGGGTTACCTGGGGAACGAGCCAGCTGGGGCTGAGGGTTCCCCCATCTCCTAGAATGGAGGAGGCCACACCCAAGCTCAAGTTCCCAGGAGACTGGCGCCTTCTTCACTCCAAGAGTGGAGATTGTAACATTCCTTGGGCGGCCGGCATTCCCAGAGAATTCCTGTAAAGCACTGGCACCCCAGATCCAAATGGCTTGTTAGTGAGCAGCCTGTGTTGTCCCCCATTGTCAGGAATCCTCTACATGTCTGCCCTATAAAAGGGGGAACTACAAGGGAGGTATGTTCTCCTTGCTGAGACCCAGTAGTGCTCTGGCCCTTGGCTCACCTTTCCATCAGATGACAGGAGAATGGAAGGTCTGTGCCTTTTTTCTTGGCTATCCTGGCCCTGTAAATTTGTATTTTCTTTAAGAAGATCCATTCTTTAACCCATGCTAGGCGGCTTTGTGAAGTCTAGCCTGAAGGCTAGTGGATAACAAGCTGACCACCTGAACCAGACCCATCTTGCCTGCCAGTGGGGACCCCAAAGGGACCCATCCAGCCCAACAGCCTCCTAACTTAGCTCCTTGCATCCACATTGACTCTCCTCCGATTTGGTCTTCACACTGCAGCTAGAGTGGGCTATTCTAACCAAGCCTATTGTGTCACATACCTTCCCTCCACAACTTAATTTAAAATACTTCAATGAGGGATACCCGGGTGGCTCAGTCAGTTAAGCATCTAACTCTTGCTTTCAGCCAAGGTCGTGGGATCAACCCTGAGTGGGGCTCTGCGCTCGGCACGGAGTCTGCTTGAGATTCTCTCTCTCCCTCTGCCCCTGGCTGGACTCAAAATGAAAGGTCATTCAAAGGGCTTTTTTATATGATTGTTACTTTTCAAGGCTTACTTCGAAACCCTCACTTCACTGTCTACCAATTCCAAGCTATTAATATGGCGCAAACTATGTCCAATCCTAATCATGCTTTAGCATTGATTTATCTACCTTTCCTTGATCAACAGATAATTATGGTGGTTTTTTGTTTTGTTTTGTTTTTTTGAGGTTGACAGTTGACCGACCTTATCCCAGAATAGTCTATGGACAAAGGTAGCGATTAAAATCCCTTAATAATACTTTCTACTTTCACAAAAATAAAGCAGCTAAAGACAGATCACTGAATAAAGGTTTCCAAGAGTATTTATGAATCACAAATGAGACACATGAAAACTGTCCAATTCATTTACACGCACTAATCTTTGCTAAATAGGAAGTTCCCTGGATCTCTCTCCCAGCATTGCCAATGAGAGGCTTCTACATTTGTTTTGCTTTGTTACACATGATATGGTGAAGAAGAAACTTCTTTTTTTATTATTTTTTTGTCTGCTTTTCCACTGAAGAACTTTACTATATTGCAGTAATATAGTGGTTAACTCGTCCTGGGTCGCTCCCAAATCCCAGACGCCCACCACAAAGCACATGTTAACTTCCGTTCCTTTCTTTATCAAACCAATGTTCCTTGTTTCTATATGTGCGAATCTATCACCTCTTTCACAGAGAACCAAACCGTAATTATTGTATGCGTGAATTGTAAATGCCACACACCACTGTGTTAATATGGGTATGGTTGTAATTAAATAAATATGTGTGAGCTAAAGGAAGAAAAATAACCTGTTCTAATCCTATTCCAATTTAGTTACAGGTAATCAGGTTTGTCTGTTCTTTTTATTTTGCCTAATTTCCCAAAGGCACTTTTCTCTTCCTTTTGATTTTTATTCTAAAGCAGACTGACATTGGGCTTTTTAAAAGTATTATGTAAATATCATGCCATGCATGGTGTAATCAAGAAGTGAGGCATCGTGATTTTTAAATCTGTGTCTTTAAAATTTTGCTTTGCATTTTAGAAATGTTTGCTGTAGTTTTAACTGTCATTTTGCAGTTTCCTTTTCATCTCCATTTTACGACCCCAAAGTGTTCACTCTGGTTTGAACACCCACTCCATTTTCCTCTGTTTCCCACCTGGGTCCCCTCATTCTTTAATTACCCCCGTCAGGAATGACTCACATTTTCTCATATGGACATTTGTCTCTGGTCAAGTATACAGAGATGAAGCTATCTACACTACAATTTTGCTCGAGGGGAACTCACAGTAGGAAAAGGAGTTGTATAATTCCATCTGGGGTGGGAGGAGTTTTATTTATCTCCCTTCTCTAGGCTTCTTATTAAACAAATGCACAGAGCTCTTCAGTATAATATTCATTTTCCTGTTTACAAATCACTTTTCTATGCGTTCGATCCATACAAATCTTGACTGCTTGAGACAGAGAGCATCATTTCTCTTCTTGTACAAATTAGGAAACGAGGCTTTCTAAAGAAAGGGGGCACCATGGGCTATGTGCCAAACTAGTGTTAGGGAGGAAGAGATTTCCTCTGTTCTTCACAGTCCTTCTAGCTGGACTAAGTATCAAATTAACATGAGGCAGATTAACAGGAGAAAATGAAATTTGGTTTCCTATGCATGGGGAACCCCCACAGACTTGAAATTTCAAAGACAGGCCCACAGGAGGCTTATATGACATAGAGAGCTAAGGAGAGAGGTAAGGGTCTGAGGATACAAAGGGGGAGGAAAACCATTAGCAGAAAATTGAGAGGAGATGTTCAGAAAAAACAAAGTTGCTCTGTTATGGAGATAAGTTTCTTAGGTAAAGAAGAATCTGTTAATAGCTGTCTTCTTGGTGCAGCCTCTCCCTTCCAATGCAAATTTGACAGTTGACGGGGAGGCAAAGAGCTTTCCTTAAATCTTCTGGATTTTGATTGCTTTTAACGCAAAGTAGTTTTCATGCTAAAGTGGCCCATCCTGCGAGGCCTGCCCTTGGACCCTATACTAGGCAGCTTGCCCATAATTGCTTTTTTATTTATTCATTCATTTACTAGATAAATATCTTCTGCACTCTCAAAATGTGCCAGTTTCTGTGCTAGTTGCTAGGACCGACTCCTGGGTTTTCCTCAATTCCTAAAGTAGACAGATGAGACATCTTCCTTTATAGTAGAGACAACAAGATTCTTTATTTCCAGATCAAGTCCAAGCATATTTCAGCCCAGCCCAAGTTGAATTAGAAATTAATGAAAGCAAGCAGAAATAGGAGCAAAACAGGGCTCAAGAGATAATATGTTCCAAACCTGACTCAGGGTTTAACTCCAAGTATGACTTTAGACAAATCCTTTCCGCCTCTGGGCCTCAGTTTCTCCATCTTTAAAGAGAAGTGTTAGACTAAGCGTATTAATAGCTCTAAGGATCTGCCTTTAAAGATTCATGCTAATTGGCTTTTACTATTTATTCCAGGATACACGAGGTCAGTGACTCTCAGTGGGAGAGGGGGATACATTCCCCAAAGTGAGGGTGTGTCAGGTTCTCAGAGTGCATGGAATTTGAAAAGGCACACTTTATATTACAATTGAATATTTCAAAAAGGGAGGAAACATTGATTTTATATTGGAAACTGCAGATTGCAAAGTTCGTGCAGTCTTCTAGACTGGTGAGAACAGTTATCAATGTTAAAGTCGATATGGGGGGAAGGGGACTAGCGCACCATCTATTGATCTGAAGTGTCTGTGGGTTTTAAGAAACGGAGGATACTCTGCTTGGCTTGCAGAAGTGGCAGGCTGGGCTAGCCAGGAACCACAGGCCCTTTAGCCGTCCCTCCACCCCAGGGAGCCCCTGCTGGGTTGTGTGCCCGGTATGACTCCCCTTCTCCTTCCTCTAGGTCCCTGTCTGTGTGTTGCAGGGAAGGGGTCCTACTTCAGGGCTCTGTCCTTGCTGCAAGGGCCCCCCTCCCTGATTGAATTACTGATTGATCTACTGCCTGCTGTATGCTAAGTGGCTAATTACTTAGCCATGTACCTTGTTTTGCTGTCTTCCTTTATAGACGATTTAATTCTGGTTTGGATCTCCATATTGTGGGGTTTTTTCCCTTTTTGGTCTCCCAACTTGTTGATTTCAGCAAGGATGCCCTGGCTGCCCACTCCACTCTTTATTTCATCTCTCATTTCATTTAACTTATCTGCTTACACATCACTCACTCTCAGGGGTTTTCATCCCCTCTTCACCAGTTATCATCTTGGTTTACATCCCTTCTCCCAGCCTCGTCTTCCGCTTTTGTCTATCTAGTCCGTATCTTTGTCATAGTCTTGCAGCCGCGAGACCTGTAGCAGCGATCCCCCCTCTTTTTGCCTGAGAAAATAGTTACTAGCAAAATGATTGTGCTTTTCAAGCCTCCCCTACTAGAGGCTCACAAATAATCATTGATCAAGGACTTTCATTAAGTGCATCATTAAGCAAACACCATTCTTTAACACACCCGAAACCTGTCTCTCCCAGAAGAAGGGAGTGGGGGGGAAAGCCCAGGGCAATCCTGTTGGCTAAGTTCTTCACACAAACGCGAAGGTAGCATAAAGAGCGGCCCTTCATCTCGATGGGGCCGCTCTAGTCTCCACACGAGCACGTAACTGGCAGTGACATAAATCGATTTTGTACGGATTAACACAGGCTTCCATGCAGAAGACAGGCAGGATTCCTGGTGACTCGCATCTGAAGAATGCTCCCAATTTCTTTTCTTGTCCCCTTTCAAATAAAATAAATGCAGAAGCTTAGAGCTGAAGGTCTCCTGGGTGCTAGTAAAGCTCCGTTGAGCGAAGCAACTTGGCACGCACTGCCGAACTCTCCGTGCTCCCGGAAATGCCGCTTGAGCCCCCTTCCAAACCTCCACCTCTGTGGCACCCCTCTGAAAAGCTATTGTTTCTACTTCAACTGCTAAAGGTGGCCAGCGACTCCTCAGTTACCCCTTTGAAGCCCAGCAAAAAGGAGAAGTCAGAGAGAGGAAAGACCTGGGAAAAGCCACCCAAGAGCAAACATCAAAATGCCAGCACCCTGCGTGTGTTTAAAAAAAAAAGTCAGGGAAACCCAGTGGGAGCCGATAGCTTGTGTTTCTTATTCCTAAAACTCCAGCAGGCTTCACTCTGCCCAGACCAACTTTTGAAATGGAAAGGAGAAAAAAGAAAGAAGGGATGATTAACAAAGAAGAAAAGCCATGCTTAGATGATGATTTCATTTTCCAGATTCGCCTTTCCTGCCTCATTAATATACCTCTGGAGTGGATGAAAGTACTGGGCACCCAAAGCAGGTAGTAATGGCCCATCAAGAGATCCCATGTCAGCTTCCTAATGCCTCATCAAAGGTTTATTGAAGAATACAGTCATCTTGCTACTCTCACTGGTTTTAAAGAGTTACATGAAGACAAATGAAATGCCCCTTTCATTCACGCATTTTTTCCTCAACCATTTCTGACAATATCTTTGATGTATAAATCATACTTTTCTGATAGCATTTGGCTGGGTCTATCATATTAACAATGGGACCGAGGCGAGGCCAGAGGTCTGAGTAAATGTGTTATGTTCATTTAAAGATGCAGAAACGTGTTCATAGCATATTCAACCCCAAAGAGCAGTGGGCCGTGTGTGCGTGCCACAATTTTACTGGTGCTACAACTCGGGATTTGTAAGACGGTAAATGCATTATTGCAGCTCTCTATATAGATCTAGTTGAAACTATATTATTAGCAACAATAAAATGGAAAAGCTGTTCTTACCAGAGGTTTTATTCAACCCGAGCTGGAATGACTTTGTGCCTGTTTGTCAGAGTGGAGACAGATTTACCCAGGTACCAGTCTTGGGTGGTTCAACACTCCAGATGCTAGCAGCAGAGCTCGAGTTTCTTGTGTATCAGAGACTGCACCATTATCCCCCTGCCTGTCCTCTGGCCCTAGGCTTTGAGCCATTTTGGCTCCTTCCTATCTCTTATTCTCTGCCCCTTTCAGTGGGTCTGTCTTGTTGTTTCTCTGTATGATAGATTCTTCTTTCTGTCCCGCCCAGTAGCTGCCCCCTGTCAGCACCTTATTACCTCTTATTGGGACTGTTGGGGAGGATGAATTTCCTCTGCCCTTCAAGGTCCTTCTAGCTGAACTAAGAACCAAATTGACAGGAGACAGATTAATAGGAGGAAATGAAATTTAATAGCATATGTATGGGGAATCCCCACAGAGGTGGAATTCTAAGGACAGTAAGGCAAGGTGATGCTTATATGGGCTCAGGAGAGGCGTAGGGGCCTGCAGATATAAGACAGGAGAGAAAGACAATTAAGCAAGAAGGTAAGAAGAGAGGGGCGCCTGGGTGGCTCAGTGGGTTAAGCCTCTGCTTTCAGCTCAGGTCATGATCTCAGGGTCCTGGGATGGAGCCCCACTTCAGGCTCTCTGCTCAGCAGGGAGCCTGCTTCCCACCTCTCTCTGCCTGCTTCTCTGCCTACTTGTGATCTTTGTCTGTCAAATAAATAAATAAAATCTTTAAAAAAAAAAAAAGGTAAGAAGAGATGTTTGGAAAACAAAGGTGCCCTGTTAAGCAAGTAAGTTTCTTAGGTAAAGAGGAATCTTTGTTAACAGCTTTCTTCCTGGTACAGGTAGGCGTCTGAGGGAGAGGTAAAGAGCTTTTCCTGAATCTGCTAGGTTTTGAGTGCTTTAACTCAAAATAATGTTCGTGCCAAGCGGCCCAGCTTGGGGTGGCCTGCTTTGGGGCCCTACAGGATACTGTTAAGATATCTCTGAGGGTCTATACATACACACATCATCCCACCCAACAAAGGCACCTGTGCCAATCCACCCACCACACTGTGGCTGAGCGCCTATCCCGAAACACAGCCCTATCGCATGCCTCTTTACTCACCACCACCACTGCAAAACCTTGAAAGGCTTCAATTTGCTTGCAGAAGGAAGTCCTACTTCCTTGCCCTCAGATTCAAAGTCATCCTCCATGAGAGTCGGGAAGACTCACCAGTACCACCTTTCCATACAATATTTTGTTACCACTCCTCTTCCTGTACCCCCCCTTCCATCCAAACTAAACTACTTGCCGTTCCCCATACAACAGACTCTCCAAGCCTTGGCTCTCGCTTAAGCTATTCCTTCTGTCATTCACATCCTACCTCCTCCCCATGCCTGCATGTCTAAATCTTACTCATCTTTCTTTTATTTTTTAGTATATATTTTTTAATTTTTTTAGGGGGAGAGAGAGGAAGCAGAGGGAAGGTACAGAGGGGAAGAGAGAGAGAATCTCAAGCAGGCCCCATGCTCAACACAGAGCCCGATGCAGGGCTCTATCTCATGAACCCGAGATCATGACCTGAGCCAAAAATCAAGATTCAGATGCTTAACTGACTGAATCACCCAGGTGCCCTGAAATCTTACTTATCTGTCAAGACTCAGTTCATAGGTCAACTCTCCTGTGTAGTCCTCTCTATTTTCACAGCCAGAAGTGATAGCTTCTTCTCTGAACCTGCAGAATGATTGCTCTTTGCCTCTTTTGTGTTTTGTCACTGTTGAGCTTGTATTCAGATAATTCCTCCTTATATATGTAACAGCATCTTTTATTTCCAAATATTGTCATATAGTATAGTTCATGTGATCTTCTTAACAACCTGTAACACAGAGAGGCTTTGTTATCCCTATTTTACAGATAAACTAAGGCTTAGAATCATGACAAGACCCCACGGTTTGTGATAAAGTCAGGAGTCAAACCCAGATCTGTTCTTCCAGTTCCAAGTCTTTATAACTCCTGCTTATGGATAAGAAAAAAAAAGTGGTTGAAATTTCTTACTGACAGAGAAAGACAGGTTTTCTTCTGGATGATAATGGGTTGTTTCAGTCAATTCATCTACCTATCTCCTCCCTCCAAGTGATTTAGGTGTATACATACTGTAGGATAGTGGAAAGGATACATTTTAACCTGTGTTCTGCCACCTTCAACTGATATATTCTTGGCAAACCACTTTCCCACTCTGGTCTTTACTTTCCTGATCTGTAAAATGGATCTGGAATCCTGGTTTTCCTTAGCTGGGACTAAGAGGAAAATATGTTCACGAAGCACACGTGAAGTATTCAACAAACATCAGAGGATCAGTCACATTCTTTCTCTTATGTGCTCTGGGCATTCCCTGGGGCCAGAGGGATTCATCATAATTCTCTATCCACTTTGGCAGATGGAGAGTGAGGAGATAAACACCCCCATCCGTGCTACCAAAACTAACCTGACTTCTGTCCCAGGGTGAATCACTCTGTCCCAGAGTGGATTGTTTTCTGGGCTTTTCTAAGTGAGATGGGCTCAAAAGTATCCCAAAGAGGCAATTTTGTTTTGCAAAAGCAGCTTCATGCAAATGATAAGGCTTTGGTCCATTGGTCTGACCAGAGCACACCCAGGGATAAGAACAAATCTTTTGGATTTGATGCAAAAAAACAATTTGTGAGGGGGCCATTTTGTGCTAACCGGCTAATTTAACTCAATTATGTAGAGAGTACAGTGCTCAACAGATCAAAGGTTTCAGACTGATCTATACATGGACTGCTTGGCCATGTAGCATGCTATCCCCCTAGGTCCATCTAGCCTCCTGCTACTTTGACATAGGACAGTTCCTGGCCATTTACCAGGAGACTGAATGATTTACTCAAAGTGGGTATAAAAATTAATAACAGATCAGGGGCAAACAGGGTAGGAGGTTTTTTTTAAGTACATTATATATACAGAAAAGTATAAAAACAATGAATTTTTAAAGTGAACACACCCATGGAATTCCATCAGGTCAAGAAACAGAATATTACCTGGTTCCCAAAAGTCTTCCTCATGCCTCCTTCTAACCACTACTCTCTCCTCCAGGGAAAATTAATTTTGCCAAAAGACAGATCAAGAAGGGGTGAAACTTCTAGAAGGCCAACAGTATGGGAGGCAAGACACAGTGCAGTGGGTATGAAGTGAACATAAGGTTCTTAACTGTTAGGCTGGTCTCTTTCTAGCCACAAGAGAACAAGTAAAATGGCAGCCTGGGAGAGTAAAGCGAGAACTAGACACACTAGAAAATAGAGAAAAAAAAAAAGTCTACTTTGAAAGGCTATTGTGATAATTAAGTGAAATCGTGTATTTACAGTTTTTAAAGATTTATTTATTTGAGAGAGAGACAGAGCAAGCAGAGTGGGGGTTGGGGGAGAGGGAGAGAATCTTTAAACAGACTCTATGCTAAGCAGGGAGCCTGATGGGGGGGGCTCGATCCCACAGCTCATGAGATCATGACCTGAGCCAAAACCAAGAGTTGGACACTCAACCCACTGAGTCACCCAGGCACCCCACATTTACATCTTATTATGTAAACTTAGTAGGTGCTCAATGAATAGGGGCTATTTTGCTATCATTATTATTGGTGAGTTTAGATGATGCAGCATAATCCTAAACTCAAGGCACATGCTCTCCTGAAGGGATTGACTATAGTTACCTTTATTCACTACAAAAAGCATGTTATGTGAGCAACCTATTTCTTTAGTTTATTTAAACCATATCAAGTGTTTTGATTGAGTAGAGAGCAGTTCAGTTTGGAAGTTGACACTGCACTATAACAGCTGGTTTGTATATTTTATTTAGCAAGCAATTATCCTTATTAATTGCCCAAAACAGTTTTAATTCTATTTCACGAACATTGTTATTTGAGGACAGTGTCTTCAGGGTGACACCTGTAAAAACAGCACAGTGACCCTTCCTGCCCACGTGGGCTTGTTTGACATCTTGGAGATTACCTCCCTTTATTTCAACAGGCCTCAGCTCTAACCCCTGAAAGTCCCTTTCACTAGAGCTGTAAGCCACTTTAATTGCCATCTGAGCTTTAATCTATGTCAACAGCAGTGGCTGCAAGAGGTAAAGCCTTGTGGCTGTCCTCACCGACAGACACAAGGCCAGTTCCTACAAACATCCCTGAGGACCAGGTTACAGATGCCTAAGAGTTAATTCTACCTGCTTCATCAAATAACCAACATGTTTCTGAGCAATCAACGCCCAATCTTGGCTCTGCCACTTGCAATTAGTTAGGACTGTGGGCAAACATTGAACAGAAACCAGTGGCAGATCCCCTGGGGAGGGCTGCAGGAGCAGAGTGGGGAAAATAGAACACAGACAATCCAAGGGCTGTGATGGGTGAACTAAAAAAGAGTAGGGTACCATGTTCAGAATGTTCTTTTTATGCCATTTTTGTGAGTCACTCAGATCTTGTTATGGTCATCTCTTTTTAGTCATATGTATTAGGATGGGTTGAGAAATGGTTTATCTTTTCTGTTCTTCTAAAGAACACCTAGAAGCAGGTGGAATAGTGATTGGTTTAAACCTATTTTTAAAGTTAATATAAATAATCTTGGCTTCCTTTTTCAACAAATGGTGCAGGGAAAACTGACTATCCACATGCCAAAGAATGAAGTTGGACCCTTACCTAACACTGTACACAAAAATCAACTCAAAATGTATCAAGGACCTAAATGTAAGACCTTAAACAATAGAGCTCTTAGAAGAAAACATAGGACATAAGCTTTGCGACACTAGATTATGCAATAATTTCTTGGCTATGCTATGAAAGGCACAGGTAACTTGTCTAAATAGACAAGTTGGGCTTCATGAAACTTTTTAAATTTTGTGCATCAAAAGACACTATAGAGTAAAAGAGCAACCCACAGAATGGGAGAGAATATTTGCAAGTCATATACATGATAAAAAATTAATGTCTAGAGTACGCAGAGAGCTCCTAAAACTCAACCACAAAAACCCAAACAACCTCATTCAACAATGGGCAAAATACTAGGAGAGACACTTTTCCCTAAAAAGATATACAAATAGCTACTAGTAACATGAAAAGATGCTCAATATCACTAGTCATTAGGGAAATGCCAATCAGAAGTACAATGAGATACCACCTCATATCCATTAGGATGGCTACTATCAAAAAAGCAGAAAAAAACAAGTACTGGCGCAGATGCGGAGAAATTGGAACCCTTGTGCACTGTCGGTGGGAATATAAAATGGTATAGCTGCAATGGAAAACAGTATGGAGGCTCCCAAAAATTAAAAATGACCCAGCAATCCCACTTCTGGGTATATACCCCAAATAACTTAAAACAGAGTCTTGAAAAGGCATTTGTATACCCCATTTCATAGCAGCATTATTCACAACAGCTAAAACAGGGAGGTTAACACTAATGTCCATTGACCAATGAATGGATAAGCAAAATGTGGGACATACACACAACGCAATATTATTCAGCCTTTGAAAAGAAGAAAATTGCACAATATGCTACAAAGATGAACACTGAAGACATTATGCTAAGTGAAATAAACCAGTCATGAAAAGACAAATATTATACAGTTCTACTTATGTAAGGTACTTCGAATAGTCAAAATCATAAAGACAGAAAGAATAACGATGGTTGTAAGGGACTGGGGGAAGGGAAGCCTGAGGAGCTAGTGTTTAATGAGGATAGACTTCCAGTTTTGCAAGATGAAAGGACTGACGGGTATGGCTAGTGGTCACTGCACAACACCGTGAATGTACTTAATGCCACCGGACTGTATACTCAAAAATAGTTAAGATGATCAGTTTTATGTTATGTATATTTTACCACAATTTAATAACAAGAAAAACAAATAACCATGGCTTTCATGATCTTTTGCTCTAAGCCTTCAACAAAAGCACTCAGTAATATCTGGTAGGAAGCTTCTTGCCCTCAGAAGAAAGGAAAGATATGTTCTTTGCTTTCTGCTTCCTTTTTACAATGCCCAGGCTTTCTCCCGACCAATTCCATCTTGTCTTTGAGCCCATCCCACCTCAAGGCTCCTACAGGCACCAGCCCCTAGCCTCTCCCTACTACCTATGGTCCTTACTCTTCAGGGCCGGACACTCTGGGCTTTCCAGTAAGGCAGCTTGGAGGTTTCTCTATAAACTCCGGTATCCCTGGCAAACCATTCCTCTTTATAAGGACAAGATCCAGAAGTACAATGGGCTGCCAGACTATATTTCTAACCCCTTGGGAAGCTTACCCAGACCCACCCAAGAACTTGATCCTTCCCTTCTTGTTGCCACCTTTACCTGACCTGGAGTCTAGCACTGACTCCTTTGCATGGGGAAGGATTATTCATCTCTTAGTCTCACACTCTATGACCCCCTTGAAGAGTAGGAACACAGTTTTATTTTTTGTCTCTGTAGCTTTAGCTTTTAACCCAGTGCCTAACACATGAAAGGCATTCATCCCCCAGATGCATGAATGAGTCTTCACGCTGATCACACACTATGAAAAAATTTAGTTGCCAGTTTCTTTTGTCTCAATTTTTCTCACAAAGTAACAATAAAGTAATAATAATTTCAATCTTTCCTACATTCAACCTAAAGTAGATGCTTATTTTAGTGACACATCTACTTGTATTAAAAAAACAAAACAAAACTAGAAAACCCCAACCAACTAGCCCTCCTGCCAGATTCCCCTCATCCTGCCCAGCCTTCCTTCCCTCTTTCCTTCCTGCTCCTTTCACAGACATTCTAGCGCCCATCACACTCCTTGACTTGAGGTTTGACTGTCTGACAACTCTCACTTCAGCTGGGCATTCAAAGTTGTCCTAAAACTAGTCTACGAACCACTTATCCAGCCTCATATCACAGCATTCCCTTGAAATTTGAGTTATACTGGATTATTCCCCCGTGCATTATGTCTATCATCCAGTCTCATGCCTTCATACTTTTGGTCAAATGGGTCCCTCCTGGAACTTCCTTGCCTGTCCTTTTGGCTCCCTGCCATCTTATTCAGGTACATACCAACCTCTAACATCACCTCTACCATGGAATGAGCTGCCTCCCCTCTCCTCCTGTAACACTTTGTATGCTCTTCCCTGAATGCATGTATCCTCTGTATGCTGTAAGACGCACTACGGTTTGTACACCCACCTGCTACCCGCACTAGTCTCCATAATTCTCCTTCTTATCCATGTTGATATCTCTAGTATCTGCCCCAAGTGGGTACCCAATGAATGGTAGTTAAACCAAAAAGACCTATAATCTGTCCTCTGAATGTCCTTTTATTTAATATAGATTTTAGAAAACTTAAAATGCACTTAAGGTCAAACAGATTATGATTTTAAAACAGGATTTCTCTATTAACTTTTTTGAAAATAACCTTACTTATCAAGAGAAAGCAAGTCCATCATAATTAGCTGGGAATTCTTTTGTAAGATTTTTCAAATTAGTAAAGATGTCATTAGCTGAATCACATAGCCCTCATTACTTGATCATATGTGACAACGATTCAACTGTCATTAAATAAGAATTAAAATATTTTTCTGATGATCTTGATTTTAACATCCATTTTAATATGTATTGATGCCCCTCTAATGTGGACTATAGGCACCAGAGTTACCACAGATTAGAAATCATTTTTTCCCTAATGCCAATTGTTAAGGGTCAATTGACATTTTCATCTTGAGTTGTCATTTTCAGGTACAACTGGCCCAGAGATGTGAGCTGAATAAGAAATATTTGATTCTGAAATGCAAGTCACAGAAATATGCCATTTTTGGAGGTTAAAAATTGTCTGTAGCTTTCTTTGGGGTTGGCCATGGAAAGAAATAGCCATGTATGGCTATGGCTATGGCTTTGCTTTGGAGGAATTGCTTTTGTTTTTTAGTAGTTAAATCAGACTTATCTTCAGAAATGAAATGTTTCTCTGGAGGATTTCTGAGGGAGGCACTCTGATTGAAGCTTGCACATTTGGCCTGTTTGCCCTTCCACATTGCGCCACCCTTCACTCACAACCTTCCCGTCAACCAAGTAACCAGGACCCTCCTGACAGTGAGAAGTAAGAATAACTTCCCTATGACGACGACTTTTCCCACAAGGTCTCTGGTTCAGAAACTCCCCCACCCAAGTTGGGGGGAAGCCTTTTTAAGGTCCCTGAGCTGTTTTCTATCCATTTAGGTCACTTAACACCTTATCACGCCAAGTCATTTAGAGAGCATTAAAATTAATGTCCAAGAACATTCAATGTAAGTGAACATATCCGGGAGATTTAATCACTCTGTCTAATCAACCTAAAGGATCTAAAAGCTAAACAAGCAGTCTATGCCAGGAGTTACACCAGAAAGGTCAATGGGTACCGACTTCCCTAACACCGGATCGCCGGCTTCAAAACAAGGGCCAGTCAAAAGTGACAGATTCCAGCCGAGATGATGTATGGAGACCTTCTCGGGTGACCTGAGGTGGCAACCCACAATGTAATGACTCATCAGTGAGGAAGAAACAGTGGAGAGGGATCAGGAAAACAGTAATCTGGTTATGACATGTAATGTATGCCTAGAAATGAGTGTCAATTTCACCCAGACAGCCTTTTTAGCCTTGAAAAATTAGATCAACACGAATGAATGGAGTTCTGAAAGTTCAAAAGGTTTTTTTTGGGGGGGGGGGAGATCACTTCCTTAAAATCAAGCAATCACTCAGGAGACATACAATGCTATTACTTCCAAATGTCTCTCATTGCCACTCCGAATATTTTTGTCTCAGATTTATGGCAGTTTGAGTTTGTTTTTCCCCGAATCTTTCTTTAGCCAAAGAACCCCTTTTAATTTGTAACTTGGAAAAAACGAAATTCCCCACAGACATTCAGAGGCAGCTGCTACCTCGTGTTGCAAATTCTACTTTCAGATGGGATTCCAGTTTTGCTCATTTTCACCTGAATCCTTTTGTTCTGGGCAGCAGAAGCATGCATTCCTATTTCCACTGCCTTCTGTACTTCCCTTGTTAAGATTTCTAGGTCCTGAATCAGAAATTCAACCTTTTGAAGGCAGATTAATAAAAATCAGAGACAGGAACAGATTTCTGTTTTCAAGAGCACACATACGGCCCTGAAGTCACCGAGAGAAGTGGGTATCAGAGACTAGAGTCTGCCTTCGCAGACAAATGCATTTATGGCATCTACATCTTAGTTACTTGGATGGAACAGGCAAACTCACTTAGCAATTCACTTATCGCACCAAAACCCCAAGGCTTGTTTCATCTTAGAGAATGTCCATGTGCCTTCCAGATGCTGGCAACATGAGGCCGTCACCGTGATGTCTATTGTACATGTGTGTGGGTGGGGGCAGAGGGTAGCAGGGGCTGTCCCTCAGGAAATTTCTAACCAGAGTGGTTTTGTGCGTGGCAGTGAACAATCTATAGATCTATAGTGTTGGTGGGAAGGTTTTAAAACACAGTTTTCAGAGGGAAGATGATAAAGACAGTGGCCCTAGGCAATCCACTGTATAATTAGCTTCTGCTGAAATTAAAGGCTCTTAAGTGATAGGTTATCTTGTCGTCAACTTGAACGTGATTGCAAGAGATTTAACACCAATCACACTCTCCTCCTTCTGCACGCCTCACCCCCCCCAATACACATCACCCCCAACACACACATACACACACAAAGGATGTGAAGATTCCATTTAGAGTATGTCCTCCCTTCCCCCATGCTGCAGAATAAATTTGCTACTTATTCTACAAGGAGGATTGTTTTTAGTCACCTCAACTTAGAGGAAAGCCACACACCCAAGGAGCCCACATGTAAAATTCTCCTTTGAGTTGTAACTGATGTTATTCTCCATGTATTTAGGTCTAACAAATGTAGATCCAAGCCAGTTTGAGCTGGCTCCGTTTTTAAGAGTATTAGAAATATCTAACTTTTTTTTGGTGGAGGGAGAGCTATTGTAATTTACTTTTACTTGGGATTTGAGACTTTAAAATGATTCTTTGGGTTCAGTTCCAGGTTTGGGACAGGGTGAGTAAGGTGGGAGATCAGTTTAAGCTGGCTTTCAATTCAATCCTGTTTGGAAAAAGAGAAACTTGATCCCATATACACAGGGCTCAGTGTAAGAGACCTTTGCTATTCGAGGTGGGGGTCTCCAATTTCAATTCTTTTTTTAAAAGGGAAAACCTGGACTCAATCCATCTAAGTGAAGGGTAGAGTTTTTTTTAGCTTATTTTAGTCTCAAAGGAGACCCCTTAGACATATCTCTTTGGTTACAAATCTGTTTTAACCTTTTCCAGGCAAGACACATTTCCCTCCCCAGTTTCCAGTCTATAAATATCAGGGTGCACAGGAAGAGCCCCTTCCAGATCATTAAAACATAAAGTTAGTGGTTCCTCTATCAAATATTGGCCAAAACGATATCCTTATTTATAGGGACTCTTTCCTCTTCCTCAAACTCCCACCGCACATATTGTGCAATCTCCTAATGAACTGCCTTTGAACATGGCCACTTGACTCATCATCTGTGGGATTACCTGCTGCTTCTTATAGCATATATTACTGCAGTTCTCAAGAGTTAAAAATGTCCAGACAGAAGGTAACGTTACAAAAGGTAAAGGAAAAATAAACTAGCAGAAAACCAGCAAGCAGCAAAGAAAAATCTAAGTTGCATTCCAAGATATATGTATACTTGGCTGAAACATGGCAAAATGGAGCCAAAAATAGAACAGTCTAAATCCAAATATTACATCAATCCATTGGTTTAATATAATACCTCACTCCTTATAAATATGATTAAAAGTTGAGTACAACTCTGAAAAATGAAACAGCCAAAAATGAATGCATAAGAGATGGGCTGCTGGGTTTAAGGCCCTGGGTCTGTCAGGCAGTAAGGAAAAAAATCTCCTTTGGGAGGAGAAAGACTGTTACATCATTTGTGAATTGGTCCTGCTCATTTTATGAGGTGTGTGATAGAGTTAAAAAATAGTTTATACACAAATGTGTGGTCTATAAATCAATAGGTAGAGGTATCATAATTTCTAAAGGACAGTACAACATTGATTAAATGACTATTTCCTTACTAATAATATTAACATCAGAAATTGTTTCTATCCATTCCAGATTTTTATGAGGAGAATTTACAACCAGATTTACATAATACTTCATGCAAGACATCTTTGGTTGAGGGAACACTGCATTGGGCCAGAGTGCACTGACTCAGATCTGACTCAGTGTCCTGACTTTATGGACGTGGCTAATAAAAGACCAGGTTGAGCCCCTGCAAGCCATGTCTCAAGAGACTCTGGAATCAGGTGCAGTGATCTGAACAAAACCTTCAAGACATTTTTAAAGATAAAATGGAGAAAGACCAGCAAAAAAGATCTGACATGGAGGCAATATGTCATAGCGGTTCAGCAGGCAGAATTGTTGGGGAGGAAATTTTTTTCTTTATTTTTCAAGATTCTTTTGGTTGGTATGAGAATTAAATTAACATGAGACAGATTAATAGGAGAAAATCAAACAAATGTTTAATAACATGTTTACCTCCCGTATCCATGGGAGAGACACAAGAAAAGTGAGTCACTCTCCAAAATGGCCAAAACCACCACTTTAAATACCATCTTCAGCTAAAGACACAAGAAGATTTTGGGGGGTGCAGTCAATTATGAAAGGTGACCAGGAAACAGTAATAAGGGAGAGGTTGTTATGCAGATTTAAGTCACCCTCTTCTCCACTGATAACAGTTTCAAGTGATTTATAGTCAACCCCCCCCCTTCCTAGTACAGGGAGGGAGACACCCTTACAAATGGTAATTTCTCTTTAAATGTAAATGTCTCTTACAAAAAGGTAACTTATACCTGGTTTTCAAAACCTCACCACATCTGCTGTTTTTAAGAAAATAACCAGCTCAAAATAATCAGTATGCCAAAGCGGCATATTTTGGGTTGATACATTCTGCTCCCCTTCAGAATTTAATTGCCTCAGGGCAAATCCTGGCTCTACTACCACAATTATGTGGCCACGGGCAACTTAATGCCCCTGGGCTTCAGTGTGCTTATCTGTAAACTGGAGATAAACAAAGTGCCTACTTCAGAGGGTTGTTATAAAAATAAAATGAGATTACACATATAAAGCACCTAGAAGAGTAACATGATATAAGCACTGAGTGAATGTTAGCTCTTGTTTTTTGCTAATGGATAGAGGAAGGATTCTGGACTACTGCGGAAAGAATTCACACATGTCTGCCTTTGAGACTGTATCCACAGGGGGCCATGGGTCAAAATCTCATTCTGGCATTCATATAAGAGCAGGAAAAGAGAAGTGTGAGGGCATAACTGACACCTTCTCACTGGGCAACAAGTTCTTTTTTTCCGTTCGTTTATTGAACAACAAATATGGCTTAGGCACAAGTAATAGAGCAATGAAACAAACAGATGTAGTCCCTCGATGGGTGAGTCTTATAGTCTACCTCTTCTTCCTACTTGTGGGCCTGAGGGATCTGAAATAATCTTTCACCATGCAGAAACCATCATATTTCTGCCCCTGGATCCCTGATGGTTTAGGACACAAGCCCCCAAAACTGTCGGCAAAATAACATATGACTGACAGCTTTCAGAGTTGCAGGGGTTTGTGGTGAGTACTTGTATAAAAAGAAACAGGTAACATCTCAATAACTTCTATGATGTTTATTTATGTTTATGTATTTGTTATTTTTAACCTGCCTAGTTCTCCAAAGTTTGTGAGGCAACATAAATCATACACTGTACAATAAGACAAAAATAAATGTGGAGGCTTGAATCAAAATAGCAGATTAAGAACATACATCTTCAACCCTTCTGTCTAACATCATTAGAAAATACATAAAAATATGTTTTACAGGAAAGTAATAAATGTAAGGCAGTGCTGATAAACAAGAAAGATTGCCATCGAGAGGCCAGAAACGTCACGGAATCTCTGGAAGATAGAAAACAGATCAGACTGAAACTAAGGCCAACATACACACAAGAGATCACTTCAAACTCACAACAATAGATGCAAGTAGCTGGAGAGTCTCCAGGATACCTGTCAGGGCAAGTAACTGGGGAACTGTTTCCAATCAGAGTTCTAGAAAAAGAGATGAAACAGATGATAGAGGGGAGAGAATCCATAATAGAAGAAAATGTCCCAGAGCTAAAGAAACACATGACACTTGAGAGATACAAATGCTACAGAGAGTGAATGAAAAAGATACTCACTTATGGATATCATAGTAAAATCTCAGGACCCCAAAGATAAAGGAAAAAATCCTAACAGCTGCCAGAAATCACACACAAAAGAACAAGAATCAGATTCACATCAGACTTCTCATCAATAATACTGGAAGTGAGAATTATTTTGAACTTTGAATCCTATTCTTAGCTAAAAAAGGTCTTGTGTAGAAAAGTAAAATAAAGTGATTTTCAGGCATACTTGAGCCCCACAAGTTTATAATCCACACCTTTGAATTTATTTCTTTTTTTATACCTTTGAATTTCTTTTTTTAAAAGATTTTATTTATTTATTTATTTGAGAGAGAGAGCAAAGCGAGAGAGAGAGCAAGAATAGGGGTGAGGGACAAAGGGAGAGAGAGAGGCAGACTCCCCACTGAGAAGGGAGTCTGATGTGGGGCTCAATCCCAGGACCCCGAGATCATGACCTAAGCCAAAGGCAGATGCTTAACCAACTGAACCCCCTGGCGCACCTACACCTTTGAATTTCTTAATGCTATAGTTCAGCAAAATGAAATAATAAATATAAGAACAAAAGATGACATGAGATGCACAAAACCTATAGAAGTTATAGTTCAGTCCAAAGAACAGTTGATGAATAATATTTTTAGAAAGAAAAAGGAGGGTACCAGTAAGATATTAAATATCAAATGATCTAAAAATGGAGGGCAAGAGCCATCAGTGAACACACGCTAAAGTTCTTGTTAGAGTTCACAGCTATTGGCCTGATTCTATCACTGTAGAGAGGCTGGATTATGGTGGTGGTTTAGAACCTGGGCTGCAGGATCAATTGGCTGGGTTAAGTCTGATTTGCTCACTGTATGACTTTGGAAAGTTTACTTACCTCTCCTTGCCTCAGATTTTTTCATCTGTAAAATGGAACTAAGTAAAACCATCTTGCTGAAGTGCTGTGAAGCTGAAATTAATTAATAGTTGTACAGCACCTGGAATAGTGTCTGGCACTCCATAAATGTCAGCTTTTACTATTTGCATTGTTAGTGTTAACTCTAGATGTTGACTTTACAAATATAAGATTAAATATGTGGACAGAATTTAAGGGTTCGTGCTATAGAAATAGAAGTAGGGATGTATAACTTCCAAACCACTACAGGAAAAAACACATAGAGAGAGAGACAACAGAGGCTGGATGGAAAAGCTAGAAAAAACAATAACAAGTTCTTATGTAAATAGAAAACAAATTAAGATAGCATGGATCAGTAACCATAATAATTGCAAATCAATCCCTTTATTAAAGACAGAAATGCCCAGACAGGGTGTAAAAAAATCTAATTACATACTATTTCTGAGAGATGCACCTAAAACAAAATGGCACACAAAGGTAAAAAACATGAAAGGACAGAAAAGATATTCCATGTGACTGTTCACAGAAGGAGAACATATAGATAGCAGTATTAACACCAAACAAGATAGAATTCAAGATGAGAAACATTAAAAGTGACAAAATGGAAATTTTGTATTGAGTTTCCTAACCATTTAGCAACATAGTTTGGAAATATATGATGTAAAAATTACTATAAATGGAAAGATAAACTGAAAATTCATAGTCTACACTCCTGTTGGGAGACTTGAACTTAGCCATCTGAAATCAATAGATTGAGTGAACAAAAATATAATTAACCCTCCATGAAGCTACAAAGAAAATCTCAACAAATTCTCAAAAACCGAGATCACACAGGTCATATTCTTTAACCTCATTCAGTAAGATTTGAAATAGACCACAAAAAGGTGAACAAAAATATTTTAATGTTTTTCTAAATAATCGTCGGGTTAAAGTAAAAAATTCATGACCAAAATTTATAAGCTGTTTAGAAACAACCAACCAGGAGAATGCTCTCAATCAAAACCCGTGAGATGTATCCAGTGTAGAATTCACAGGGAGATGGCATGTCATGTACTAGAAAACACGAAATATTCAAGATAAATGGCCTAAGTTTTTACACAAGATGATTAAAGAAAGCACAGCAAAGTAATCTCAAAGGAAGTGATAAAGTAATTACTAAAGGCAAAGCACACATTAATAAAAAAACTAGGCTTGATCAACAAAACTAAAAGAAATAACACCGACTAATCTTTGAAACTGTGCCAAGAAAAGAGAGAAGACACATCTAAACAAATTAGGAGTAAGAAAGGGGATATAACTAGTTACTGAGGAGAGTTTATGAGAGAATATACCTTACGAGAGAATATATAAGCATATCCCAATAATTTTGAAAATCAAGAAAGTTTATATGTAATGCAAATTGTTGCATAGCATATGATGGCATGAAGAGTTTACTTTCATGTTCTACAAGGCTATACTACATTGAGTTCCACAAACGACAGATTTAGCACCAAAGGGAAAACCATAGGCAATCTTATCTTGGAAAATAGATCCCAAATCCTAAGTAATATATTAGCAATTGACTGCAGCAGCAGATCAAATAGGATGCAGCAAAGACTGTCAGTTGTCTACTCATTATACATTCTCCTCTTCCTTTGTAACGGTAGCTTAGTTTTATTTGGTGGGGAATGAGCTCAGCTGAACACAAGCAGATGAACAAACAATCACTGCCTACATTTCCCAATATCACCTACAGATTTATGGGATGATGTAACTCAGCACTGGCAAAGACAATCTTAGTGAAACTTCCCAGTAGGGATTCCATGAGAGCCCTCACAGTGGGGACAGGCAGCTGGCCTGATTCCTCTCATCCTCTCCCTCCTCTGTGCTTCTATTCTGCAGAGCCACTCTGTGTCCTTTCCCACTCTACCCACTCTGCTCTGTGGCCCAGCAAGCTGCTCTGGATGGATCCATCAGCAAGTATCCTCACCCTCTAGATTCTAGCTGGGTTTGGCCAATGAGAGGCACCAGCAGGAGGTGGAGTCTGGAAGGGCAGAGAAATCAGTCTATTTCTTCTCTGAGCTCTCTCCCTCTCAGGCCATACATTGACAGTGGCCACTTCCCTCTACCTAAGGCCACAGCTCTGGGCAGGTAGCCCTCCCTTCAAGATTAGCTGCAGCTCTCTCGGGATTCCTGCAACCATTTCCTCCCCTCACTCCTTCAAGCTTACAATTCCTAAGGGCTCTGTGCTGTTGTTAACCCCTGGGTTCCTTACCATTCCTTGTTTATTTCCCTTCACCCTGCCCACGCTGGGTCAAAGAGTCCATCATTAAATTCACCCCATTATTCCGGGTCTTGCCAGGACCCTGCCTGATGCACTCATCATGTCTCCTGCCTGGAGCACAGATGTGTTAGCTGGGGTACCCACAACCATCGCAGATAATGTGGCAACGTGAAGAATGGAACGGCAGGTGAAGGATGGGGAGGCCAAAGCAAGGGGTCTGGCTCCTTGATAACTGGGTACAGTCTCCAGACCAGCTCTGGACTACCCTGACATGAGAGAATTAACTGCTAACGCATTTAAGCCACTCTTCCATTTGTCATTACCAGCCAAAAGTGGCTCCTAATTGATGATATATAGGATTTAGCCAAAGAAAGAAAAGTTAGTTTAACATTAAGAAATGTGTCAATAAGAGCGCCAGGGTGGCTCAGTTGGTTCGACGTCTGACTCTTGATCTCAGGGTTGTGAGACTGAGCCCCACATCAGGCTCTGAGCTCAGTAGAGATCCTGCTTTAGATTCTCTCTTTCCCTCTCCCTCCGCCTCTCCCCCGCCATGCCCTCCCTCTCTCAAATAATAAATAAATACGTCTTGAAAAAAAAAAAAAAAGAAAGAAATGGGAGCACCTGGGTGGTTTAGTCTTTAAGCCCCTGCCTTGGGCTCAGGTCATGATCCCGGAATCCTGGGATCGGGCCCCGCATCAGGCTCCTTGCTTGGCAGAGAGCCTGCTTCACCCTCTCCCACTCCCCCTGCTTGTGTTCCCTCTCTTGCTGTGTCTTTCTCTGTCAAATAAATAAAATCTTAAAAAAAAGAAATGTATTGATATAATCTACTACGTTAACATATTAAAGGAAATGAGCACCGCGATTATCTCAATAGGTGTTAAAATAATTCAACTGGCGACATTCCTTTCCTGAGGTTGTGAAGGCCAAAGTCTAGCTTGAGTGGGAGGGGTGATGTGACAAATAAAAGGATAGGAGGGACAGAAAATATGTGAAATGTTGTTATTTCATGTTGATACACCACATCCAACAATATGTCATCAGTTGCCTTTTTCCACAAGTGAAAATAATGTTCGACTGATGAGAAAGAGTCCAACTCTTGGAGATCAAGCTGCTAGAACAAGTTATGCAATTTGTTTTTAAGAAATCCCTCCATCTTAGCCTTCACATAAAACATCATGCCAGCTTAACCCTGAATGGGGTCAATCCAGACTCTTCTAGTTAAAGAACCTATCACTGAGATGCATCACTTGAGCAAGTCTCTGAAAGTCAGAATAGTTACTGACATTGTTTCAGTGTCTCAAGGAGATCTCAGCCTTGGTTGCAAAAGCACAGGTAGCACCTTGCCCCTCGATAGCCAGCATATTTTATTGTCAAAAAGTGGTCTTGGATTTGCTGCTTGACTCTTCTTGCAGCAGCCAGAGAAGAAGCAAAATTAGAGGCCATATTTTTATCATATTCATGATTTTCACCATTCCTTTCAAAACTGAGACATGATCAGGAGACAAGTTGTTGACCATCAGTTGTTTTCTATGAACAAATCTGCTTGGCGCATTCAGGCATGACCTCTAATTCTTTGTTTTATTATACCCTTCCTTGCTGTGCACATTGTGGATTCTCTATCAGTACTAATCCAGACACACTGTTCTTCCCTGTTAAAATCATCACTCACAAAATAATCATTAACTAAATGAAGAAAATAAACCCTTTTCTTCTGTACTCCAGGGTTTCAGCGATAAACAGAGCAATAATAAAAAGTAATTGAATGTAACAATCATATGTGCCCTACACATATGCCAGGAGCCGATTTATACTCCATACGTCAGTGGTTTTATTTAACTATAGTGTGAGATATCTGCTTTCATGCACACGTGATAGTAATTGCTCTTCCTTTTGTTTGTCATTGATGTTTTGTAACATCCAACAGTGTCGTTTAACACCTTTTTAGTCTTTCTCTCTGAACAGCGTATTTGTCATTAAATTTGCAGCTGCTATCACAACCTTCTTGGCAATCAATTAGCTTAACTTGGCTATAAAGTCTGAGTATATGTTTAGCTGCATGAAATAGAGACCAAAATTAACAGAGGCTTCAACAAACTAAAAGTTGACTTCTATCTCGCATCAGTCTGGAGTCAGAAGCTTCAGAATTGGCACAGAAGCTCCACTCCATGAAGTCATCTAGACATCCAGGCTCCTTGTAGCTTTTCCCTACATCTCTCAACTGTTGCCCTCACCTGTATGGTCCAAGATGGCTCACTGCCACATCCACATTCCAGGTGGCAGATGGAGGAAGAAGTGGAGAAGACACATACCCTTTCCCTTTAAGGACACACTCAAGAAGTTGTACATGTCTCTTGTCCTCACATCCCATTGGCTAACATTTAGTCACATGACCATGCATAGCATAGCTGCAAAAAAACTGAGCCATCTCCTACATATTCTGAGTATGCATGTGCCCAACTAAAGTCAGAGTTTCTTTTTATGCAAAAGGGGTACATGGATATGGGTGACCCCCAGCAGCCTCTGTCATATCCTGATTTTGCTATAAGGAGAAATCCTTGGATAAAGCACCTGTACTTTCACCTATTCTTTGCTTTTAGTGAAAAAAAAATTAATTTATTCCTGGAAATCCTTATTGTATATTGCATTGGAAATAATGTTGTGTGCTTTGTTAGAAAAGGACATCAAAACTGTGATGCCTGTAGGCAATCTTTTAACAAAGTTTTCTTTTTTAACACAGTCATCAGCATATCTCCTAGCTACATTTTCCCTCCTTTTTTTTTGGCTGCTTATGTGGAATCATTGCAGGCACACATTCACTCGTCCTAGAACACACAGTCCGTAGTCATACTTGAGTTCTGCTTGCTATTTAAGTTTACAGGATTATTTGGAACTATATTTATGTTACCATTTTCTTGAGTTCTTCTATACCTCATTAAACCATTGTGAGTCACTGATCTATTGTTTTGAATTGGGGATATAATCAAGCATAATAAACAACAGGAGCAACAAAAAAATATAATACCCATAAACAATAACAACAAATGACATAAAAATGTAAGTGAAGAGCCATCTGGTAACTGAATTATTTGGTAAGACAAGCTCATAAATTCCATCCTTTAAGACCACACTGCTTATTAGGAATGTTAAGGAATTTCTGTGACAGTCAAACTGATCTTACCTTTCAAACCTAGGGAACCTATGGGAATGAATTAATTTCATTGGCTTTTTCACTAAAACTATGGAACTCTTTTGGAATCACTTGATAGATTATCAGGGATCCATTAGCTGTCTGAGGTCTGCACTTTGAGAAACAACATCTCCTTATTTAAGTTGGCCCTAGTATGGTTTGTATATTTATTTGCAGGGCTCAACCATTCAGTTTTAGTCTGGTGTTAGAGCTGGCACAAAGACTTAAGGCACGAGGGTATGTATTCCTCTTTGGGGTGGAGGTGCAGGTGTAGCGGGAGGTTGGAAACAAGGGAGGCGGAAAATCAATACTATTTAATTCCTATTTAAATAGAAAATCTCATTAGCAGATATTTTAATATCTCTGAAAACTAGTTTGAGTCAGTCAGTGGTATAGTAGATTACAAAGCCATCTTTGCTACCCAGTTGCCACTTTTCTCTACCTTTAGAAAGTTTTGGGAAGATGCTTTAGATATATATGTAATTTGGATTTCAGTGGACCCCCCCCCCCCGCCCGGGGTTTTAAAATCTCTAGCAGCACTAACATACTGACATTCCAAGACCAAAGTTCTTATGAAAAATGGAGATCAATATAACTGTCAACCTACCATTTTTCCCTTGTGGATTTGGGGAATTTATTAGAGTACTATATAATCTGCTAAAGGAAGGCTATCTCCCTGGCGTATGTTAAAGCTAAGGAAAGAATGGCTAGTGGATGTCTTCCCTCTAGGACCTACAGGGCTGGCCAGGCCACTTTGCCCCGCTTCATTCTCTTGACCTTCACTGAAGCATAGCTCCAGTGCCTTTGGGCCAGCCGGTGCCTTTGCGAACCTGCACCAAACTTTTGGAGGTGAGGAAGGTGATCTAGAGCTACAGCATTAGTTATTTGCATACCTGTAAGAAATCTGAAAGGTTTTTGAGGCAATAGAATAAGATGGATATTGTCTTTAATTCATTGAACTCAATGGAGTGGTTTTTTTCTGATTGAATTAGAATTACAAAAATTGATGGATCAAAAGACATTTGCTCACTTCAGAAAACTTCATATCTTTCCATGAAACTGGAAAGTATCAGGGCTACGAGAGTTTTTAGATGGGCATACAGTCACATTTTCTTTCTACTCTATGTGGTACTCGATTAAAATACAGCACTGGTGCTATGTAAGTTCTAAGTGATCACCATCTATATTAGTTAGCTATTACCACGGTAATGGTGCATAATGAACCCTCCTCCCAAAACTCAGTACAATGCCGTAATAGGCAGTTGGCTTACACTCATGCATCTGAGAATTGGTTGGGGTTCAGGTGGTCTAGGTTGGGTTCAGCTGGGCTTGGCTCTAAGCTGTGGGTCGGATGCAGGTCTGCTTTATAGGTCTCTCATTCTCCTTGGGCCAGGAGCTACATGGGCATTTTTTAAGGTGAAATGTAGGAGTGCAAGGGAATAAACTGAACCTCAAGCTCTGCATCACATGTACTGACATCACATTGACTAAGACCAAAGTCCAAGGTCAGGAAAGTATACTGTGCTCACTGCAAGACTATGGCAAAGATGTGGATATATTACAGTATTACAAAGGATAAAGAACTGGGAACAACAAATTAGTCTACCATACATACCACCTGTAGGGTCTTCAACTATTCATCACATAACATAGTTCTGAGACCCCTCCCCATCATGAGAACTCTCCTCTGAGAATGATCATGTTTCTCCTTATTTCTCTGGTGATGCCCAGGGCCCATGGTTACATAATATTCCAGGCAGGATTGATGGTTAGCCAACACATACCAGTGGTCGTCCCTCTATATTTGATATGGTGTCTATTAGCCCTGGTTCCATGTATTGTCTGAACTACACAGTAGACCAGACTTCTCATCTATCTCTGAAAATCCTACTTTATGTCACATGAGATTCCATTAACTTTTTGGTATGAAAACTTTGCTAACACATTATTAGCCATAATACTCTTCAATTAACCATCTCAATTATGAAGTTCCCATTTCCATTATCGTGTTGCATTCAGTTAATGGTCCCTTTAGGAAGAACATATCGGATAGAATATTTTGTAGGATCCACTGAAGTATTATGATTTTTAATAAATCAATCAGAATATATGTGAGTGAGTGAGTGAGTGAGTGAGTGAAATCCCCAAATGAAAAGGTTCTCTTTTATAGTGAAGGTCATAAACTTATTTGAAACATTTGTGAACACTGCCTTGAACATTACCTTATGAGTCTACAGAACATGCCATAATAGTATAAAAGCCATGGGCATTGACAGTAGATTTAGATGTAGGTCCTTGAAGAATGTAACTCTGCTTATGCAGAAAGAATTTTCAAGGTCCCTCTCCTTGACACTTTAATGGGCATATTATTCGATCTTATGGAGGAAAATTAAGAAGTCAGATTAGCCCTGCTAATATTAACACCACACAGCTTTTTTTAGAGTTACAGAAAAGTAGACAAGTAGCCTCCAAATCCCAAAATAGGAAGTAGTTCCCGGTGATTGGTGCCATGATGAATGATCTCAAGATGGCTTAGCAAGATTTCTGGACTATCTGCTCTTGCAGAACACTGCCATTCCTCTGTCAGAGGTAGAGTGTATTTATCCTCTCTTTGAATCTACTCAGGCTTTTGTAAATGCCTTCACAATGCACCAGAAGTAACACTGTGAGGCTAGGTCAAAAAAGAAAATAAAACTTTCACCTGCCCACTCTGTTCCTCTCTTGGGATGCTTGACCTTGGAACTCAGGCACCATCATGTGAGAAACCTATGAGGCCGCATGGAAAGGCTACTTGTAGGCAACTGCAAGGCATGTGAGAAATTCATTTCCCCATTTTCAAGACAATCAGTTGAGGTCAAGTAGAAGAGCCCTACTCAAATTGCATATTCAAAAGCATAAGAAATATGTTAAGCCATTATTTTAAGATATTTTTCATGCAGCAGTAGATAACAGGATCAGAGGAGGAGCTACGGAAGTAGCTTGAGGGTTTGTGAAGAAAAGGGAGAGTGAAGATGGCAGGTAATAGGGGATGTTTCGCGAGGAGTAGAGGTGAAGTCATGAGTTTGGTCTGAAGTCTGTTGTATTTGAACTGCCTGAGCGGGACATCCAAGTAGAGATATTCAGAAAGCATTTAGGGACAATGAGCCAGAAAGCTAGAGAAGTCATCTTTCTGAAAAGATATTGGCCTGGAAGGCAAGAGACCTCAGTCCATTTCTGACTCAGCTCCTAAAACTTGCTGGGTGATCCATGGCAAGAGGCAAGCTCCCTTTCCTGTCTCAGAATCAATATCCTTTACGTACATTGAGAGAAGCAGAATTGTAAGGTCCTTTTCTGCCCTAACATCATACACCATAACCATAGCTTTTCTCAGCTGTGTCTGTATTTCTCGTACCAGCGCAAAAGGATAATGTGGCTGAAATGGTGGTCTTCAACGAGTTTAGCATTCAGTGAGGAGAGTTCAAAAACCCAACTTGGATTTCTCAAAGTCACATCTCCAATGACCACATGCAAGCCCCTTCTCTGTGAAGAAAATGGTCTTAATTTGTGGAGACTGTTAGCCTTCTGGTCCGAGCTTTGCCTTCAGTGTGAACTACTCACAGCTACTCAGATAATTGTGTGTTCTCTTTACCAGTAGATTGACTTACTAAACACTTACTGTGTGATCATGGAGACGTTTCTTAAATTTCCTTCTCTGCTCTCTCATTTATTATTTCATGATAATCCTTTTAAAAGTCTACTTTACTTTTAGAGCAGTTTTAGGTTCACAGCAAAATCAAGTGAAAGGCACAGAGTTCTTATCTACTCCCTGCCCACATACACTCACAACCCGCCCTGCCCCCCACTATCAAAATCCCACACCACAGGGGTACATTTGTTAAAATTAATAAACCCACATCAAAACACGGCCATCCCCCAAAGCCCATGTTTACATTAAGGTTCACTCTTGGTGTTGTACATTCGGTGGATTTTGACAAATGTATAATGAAACGTATCCACTCTTGTAGTACCATACGGAAGTGTTTCATTACCCTATAAATCTGTGCTCTTCCTTTTCAACTCTCCCTCTTAACTCCCAACAACCACAGTTCTTATTGTCTCCATAGTTTTGCCTTTTCCAGAATGTCATATAGTTGGACTCATACAGTATGTAGCCTTTTCAGACTGGCTTTTTTCACTTAGTACTATGCATTTAAGATTCCTCCATGTCTTTTGATGGCTTCATAGCTCATTTCTTTTTAGTCATGAAAGACATTCCACTCTCTGGTTGTAGTGCAGTTTATCTATCCATGTGCTTACTAAAGGGCATTTGGTTGCTTCCAAGTCTTGGCAATTATGAGTAAAGCTGCTATAAACATTAATGTACAGATTTTTGTGTGGACATAAATTTTTAATTCATTGATGTACCAAGGAACACAGTTTCTGGATTGTATGGGAAGATTATGTTTAGTTTTGTAAGAAACTGTCATAGTGTCTTCTAAAGGCACCATACCATTTTGCATTCCTATCAGCAATGAACAAGAGTTCTTGTTCCTCTACATCCTAACCAGTATTTGGTTAGGATGCTATAACATTCTTGTCAATGTTATAGATTTTGATCATTCTAATGGGTGTATAGTGGTATCTCATTGTTGTTTTAATTTGTAATTCCCTAACGACATATGATGTGGAACATCTTTTCTTTCATATGCTATTTGCTATCTGTATATCTTATTTGGTGAGGTGTTGATTAAGGTGTTGATTTTTATTTTTAATTTTTTAATTTAAATTCAACTTAGTTAACATATAGTGCATTATTAGGTTCAGGGGTGGAATTTAGTGATTCATTGGTTACATATAACACCCAATGCTCATTACATCAAGTGCCCTCCTTCATGCTCATCACCAATTATCTTATCCCCCCAAAACCCCATTTTAAAATCAGAAAATGTTCATTTTCTTACTGTTGAGTTTTTAGAGTTCTTTGTGTACTTCAGATAACACAGTCTTTTATCAGATGGTTCTTTTGAAAATATTTTTTCCCAATCTGAGGTCTGTATTCTCATTCCATTGACATTGTCTTTCACAAAGCAAAGGTTTTAGGTTTTTTTTAATTTTTATTTTTTTATTAGCTTATGATGTATTATTTGCCCCAGGGTACATGTCTGTGAATCATCAGGCTTACACATTTCACAGCACTTACCATAGCACATACCCTCCCCAATGTCCATAACCCAGCCACCCTACCTTTACCCCCCCCACCCCCCAGCCACCCTCAGTTTGTTTCATGAGTTTAGGAGTCTCCTATGGTTTGTCTCCCTCCCAATCCCATCTTGTTTCATTTCCCTCCCCTACCCCCCATGACCCCCCGCCCTGCCTCTCAAATTCTTCATATCAGAGAGATCATGTGATAATTGTCTTTCTCTGACTGACTTATTTCACTTAGCACAGTACCCTCTAGTTCCATCCACATCATTGCAAATCGCAAGATTTCTTTTCTCTTGATGGCTGCATAGTATTCCATTGTATATATATACCACATCTTCTTTATCCATTCATCTGTTGATGGACATCTAGGTTCTTTCCATAGTTTGGCTATTGTGTACATTGCTGCTATAAACATTCAGGTGCACGTGCCCCTTCGGATCACTACATTTGTATCTTTAGGGTAAATATCCAGTAGTGCGATTGCTGGGTGGTAGGGTAGCTCTATTTTCAACTTTTTGAGGAACTTCCATACTGTTTTCCAGAGTGGCTGTACCAGCTTTAAGGTTTTAAATTTTAAAGAAGTTCAGTTTATCAATTATTTCTCTCATGGATTATGCCTTTGGTGTTGTATCTAAAAAGTCACTGTCACACCCAAGTTCATCTAGGTTTTTTCTTTTTGTTTCTCCCCAAATATGTTTAATTTTTCAGTGTTACAAGATTGATTATTCATGCACCACACCCAGTGCTCCATGCAATACGTGCCCTCCTCAATACCCACCACCAGGCTCGCCCACCCCCCCACCCCCTCCCCTCCAAAACCCTCAGTTTGTTGCTCAGAGTCCACAGTCTCTCCTGGTTCATCACCCCCTCTGATTTCCCCCCATTCACCTTTCCCTTCCTTCTCACGATGCCCTCCATGATTTTCTTTATACATCTAGGTTTTTTCTTATGTTATCTTCTAAGAATTTTTATATTTTTGTGTTTTACATTTAAGTCTATGACCCATTTTGAGTTAATTTTTGTGAAGGGTATAAAGTCTGTGTCTAGATTTTTATTTTTACCTATGGATGTCCTCTTGTTCAACCACCATTTGTTGAAAGAACTATCTTTTCTCTACTGTGTTGCCTTTAATCCTTTGTCAAATATCAGTTGATTATATTTATGCGGGGTCTATTTCTGGGCTCTCTATTCTATTCAGTTGGTCTATTTGTCTATTCTTTCACTAATATCACATTGTCTTGATTACTGTAGCTTTATAATAAGACTTGAAGTCAGGTAGTATCTTTGACTTTGTTCTTCTCCTTAAATACTTAGTTGGTTATTCTGAGTCTTTTGTCTCTCCAGATGAACTTTAGAATCAGTTTGTCAATATCCACAAAATAACCTGCTGGGATTTTCATTGGTATTGTGTTGAATCTATAGATCAAGTTGGGAAAAATTGATATCTTGACAATGTTGCATCCTCCTATCTAGGAACATAGAAAGTCTCTCCATTTATTTAGGTCTTTGATTTCTTTTATCAGAGTTTTGTGGGCTTTGTCATATAAGCCTTGTACATATTTTGTTAGATTTATACTTAAGTATTTCATTTTTGGAGGCACTAATATAAATGGTAATGTGTTTTTAATTTCAAATTCCATGTGCACATTGTTGGCATGTAGGAAAGCAATTGACTTTCATGTATTAATCTTGTATCCTGAAAGCTTGGTATAATTGGTTATTAATTCCAGGGGGGTTTTTCTTTTTTTTTGTTATGTAAAATCTTTCAGATTTTCTACATAGATAAACATGTCGTCTCTAAATGAAAACAGTTCTATTTCTCTCTTCTCAATCTGTATATCTTTTATTTCCTTTTCTTGTCTTATTAATTAGCTAGGACTTCTGGTATGATGTTGCAAAGGGGTGCTGAGTGCATTCTTGCTTTGTTTCTGATCTTAGTATGAAAACTTCAAGTTTCTCACCATTAAGTTTGATATTGGTTGTAGGTGTTTTGTAGATGGACTTTATCAAGGTTAGGGAGTTTTATTCTAGTCCTAGTTTATGGAAACCTTTTTGGAAAATCATGAATGGGTATTGGATTCCATCAAATGCTTTTTCTATATCTATTGATACGATCGTCAATGATATATCAATACGATTTTTTTTCTTTAGGCTGTTGATATGATGGATTATCAGTTATTGTTTTAAAAGCAGCAAATAAACAAGGAAATAATATCTACCTTCTGGTATTAATGTAAAGTCTAGATGAAATAATACATGTTAAGGGCCTAGCATCAGGCCTGCTAAGTAATAGGAGTTCAGTAACTGGTAGTTCCTCCCTTTGAACTTGTCCACAAAAGTGAAAACCACTGACACTCAAGCCCCTATTCCCCAGCCTGCTCCCAGGGAGGCTCTGAATTCCCTGCTAGAGGAACAAGCTGGTATTTGGGAGGAAGCTATCACCATGTGATTTCCAGCTTTCTGATTCTTGCAAACTCATCAAAGAGCAGGTCTCATGCTTCTACTATGTTTTCAAAGCAATTAATCATCAATACATCTCTAATAGCAAACACAAAATGAGTAGAATCTGTCTTCAAATCCTTAGTTGACAAAAGAATGAAGGTTACTCTTTTGGAACATTATTTTTTCTCCTGACTACATCATCATCACACACTGAATTTTCTAATGCTTAGTAATGCAAGTGTCTGCCAAGCTCATTAGACATCAGCTGATAATTGGTTTGACCCCATAATTTATGAAATATCACACTGGCACAGTAGAGCAAAAAGTCCATGGTTTAGAGTTCATCGATGTTTAATTCATCCCAGAGAGAGTATTTGAAGGGAACCAGACCTAAGGTACTGACTCAACACAGCTTTCAAACACATTGGTCAGAAAAAGGACAGACTCGGGCGCCTGGGTGGCTCAGGTGGTTAAGTGTCTGCCTTTGGCTCGGGTCATGATCCCAGGATCCTGGGATGGAGCCCCAAATCGGGCTCCCTGCTCAGCAGGAAGTCTGTTTATCTCTCCACCCCTCCCCCAACTCGTGCTCTTTCTCGCACACTCACTCACTCAAATAAATAAAATCTTTAAAAAAAAAAAAAAAAGGAAAAAGGACAGACTCTGCTAGGAGTATTGTCAGCAATAAATTACACGCACACTTTGAAAATCAGAGTGACGGGGTAAACATTTTCCTAGGGTGGCTGGCATGACATTCTGAAACAGGCACACTTGAAAAGTAGGGCTCGTCCGCTCTGTCCTCAGGGGGTCACATGGAGTGGGTTCAAGCCAGAGTCTACCAAGACTTGGATCTTTCCCATGGGTTCCAGAGCCAGGACTGCCCTCTGAAGAGCCCTGTCAGAGGCCTCTATGCTTGTGGGTGTGGGTCATAGCCGGCCGAGTCACTCTCTTATTTTAATTGCAACTCATAAGGCTGCCACTTTACAGGCAACTTTGTAGGCCTTCCCTTAGTTTCAGTAATTAGGAAATAGTTTGTAAGACTGGGAGAATAAAGACTCTGCTTTATTCCTGAATTTACGGGCTTAGGAAAGAGGGTTGTCTTATGTCAGAGGCACCAAAGAAACTATCAGAGCGAAAGTTCCCATTCCATGCAGTAAACGTCCCTGAGCAGCCCCTTGGCATTAGGCCCTGAGGCGGGGGTAGGAAGCTGAAGGGGCTGCAGAAACGAAGTTGGCACAATCTCTGGCCCTGCAGAGCTCACAAGATCATGGAGGCAAGAGCAATGGAGACAACTAGTTAAAAAACCAAGGGAGAGAACTGGAAAATCTCCAGAAAGCGCCTGGGATGCTACAGATGGTAAAACTCTGAGAAAGTTTGAGTGTCTGCTTTGTTGATTTGGTTTGGATATGTGGGAGTTTTAAGTAGCTGCAGAGAGATAATAATTATGACCACCACAAAATCAGGCACTTTTAAAATATGCTTTACAGGAAATGACTCAGTGGATGCTCAGAACTGACCTATGTAAGAGGTAATATCATCATCATCATTTTCTTTTCAGAAAAAGATGGGTATTTGATTAAAATTAAAACCGTATGATTTTTCAGGCAATTAGAGATAGATTGCAGATCTGTGAAAGGCACCAAAAAATAAAACATTTAGATAAAACGAAAACCTTTTTGACCTTGGACTAGGTAAGAAAATCCTAAATAAGATTTGAAAGGCATAAAAGAAATAATTATTTTTGTTTTTTAAGTTTTTTTTAAAGTTTTTATGTGAATAGCAGTTAATTAACATACAGTGTAATACGAGTTTTAGGTGCACAATACAGTGATTTAACACTTCCATACATCACCCCGTCTCATCACAAAAAGTGCACTCCTTAATCCCCATCACCTATTTCACCCATCCCCCACCCACCTTCCCTCTGGTAGCCATCAGTGTATTCTCTAGAGTTAGAGTCTGTTTCTTGGTTTGTCTCTCTCTTTTTTTCCCTTTCCTCATTTGTTTGTTTCTTAAATTCCACACGAGTGAAGTCATGTAGTATTTGTCTTTCTCTGACTTAATTCACTTAGCATGATACCCTCTATCTCCGTCCATGTCATTGCAAATGGCAAGATTTTATTCTTATGGATGAATAATATTCCATTGTGCATATATACCACATCTTGCTATCCATTTGTCATTTGATGGACACCTGAGCTGTTTCCATAATTTGGCTCTTGTAGATAATGCTGCTATAAACATCAGGGTGCATGTATCCCTTTGAATTCGTATTTTTGTATTCTTTGGGTAAATACCAAGTAGTGCCATTGCTAGGTCATAGGGTAGTTCTATTTTTAACTTTTTGAGGAACCTCCATACTGTTTTCCAGAATGTCTGTACCAGCTTGCATTCCCACCAACAGTGTAGGAGGATTCCCCTTTCTCTGTTTCCTTACCAACATCTGTTGTTTCCTGTGTTGTTAATTTTAGCCATTCTGACAGGTGTGAGATAATATCTTATTGTAGTTTTGACTTGCATTTCCCTGATGATCAGTGATGTTGAGCATAAAAGAAATAAATTTTGATAAATTGGATCATATTAAAATTAAGAACTTCTGTTTGTCAAAAGACATTGCTAAGATAGTTTAAAAGGCATCACAAAGTGGAAGAAGATACAGTGCATATACTAGACAAAGGTTCATATTTTAAAATATATATATTTATATATATATATTTGTTTATATATTTATATGTATTTGTTTTTTATTTGGTTTATATATATATAAATATATATTTATATATCTATTTGTTTTGTTGATTTGGTATATATATATATATCTATATATAGATATATATATCTTACGTATGAGGCACCAACCCAATAATAACTCTATTGTTTAGATATTGGTAAACCCTCTATAAGCCATCAAGAAAAAGATAGCTAATCAATAATTAGGTAAAAGCATGAACAGATACTTCATAAAAGACATATTAAAATGACCACAAAAAATCAAAAGGTTCTTCACTAATCATAAGACAAACACAAATTTATATCACAAGATAATAGCACACACCCTCCAGAATGGTTCCAATGAAAAAGATGGAAAATACTAAGTGTCAGTAAGGTTATAGAGCAACCAGAACTCTCATATTGTCTTGATGGGAGTATAAATTGATGAAACCACCCTAGAAAATTCTTTGGCCTAATTTACTAAAGCTGACCATATACATACCCTATGACCTAGCAATTTACCTCCTAGGTATATGCCTAATGGAAACGTTTATATATCTTGATAAAAAGACAGTACTAGAATGTTCATAATAGCACTGTTTGTAATAAACTCAAACTCAACCTAGGATTACTCAAATTCCCATCAACTGTAGAATGGACAAATTACAGTATACTCACATAAAGCAACACTATACGACAATGAAAATGAATGTACTATAACTTTGTGAAACCACATTGATGAATCTCATAAATACAAATGTTAGTAAAAGAAGTTAGACTTAAGATAGTACATGGTATTTGACTGCATTGATATAAATTAGAAAAACAGGCAAAACTCACTTATGCCGATAACATTCAGGAGAGTGATTATCTTGAGGATGGAGGAAATGACTATAAGGGGGCATAAGGAGAAATCTGAGATGCTATTATAGTCTATTATTGATCTGGATTCTGGTCGCATAGGCATGTTCAGTTTCTGAAAATTTATCAAACTATACCCCTTAAGACCTGTGCACTTACTGTTTATGATATTTCAATAAAAAGATATAAAATACGTAAAACACCAAAATGGCAAAATTGATTTGATTTAAAAAATAAAAAGAAACTCAAGCTTTGCTTATTTGTGTACTCTTCTATAAATGGGCTAAAACAAACCAACAACAGTGGTTGCTGTCAAAGGAACTTCATATGTTATGCAGAATAATAAAAATTTAAAAGTGATTCCCCAAACCTCCCTTGCATCCCATGGGTAAATCCCACCTGGTCATGATGAATAATCTTTTTAATGTGCTGTTGGATCCTATTAGCTAGGACCTTGTTGAGAATCTTGGCATTCATATTCATCAGGGATATTGGTCTGAAATTCTCCTTTTTGATGGGATCTTTGCCTGGTTTGGGGATCAGGGTAATGCTGGCTTCATAGGAATCTATCAAAACTCTAGAGAAGAACATAGGCAGTAACCTCTTCGACATCAGCCACAGCAACTTCTTTCAGGACATGTCTCCAA
>CM052801.1:98663022-98848250 GCA_028533885.1 Nasua narica
AAGACATACAAATGGCTCACAGACACATGAAAAAATGTTCATCATCTTTAGCCATCAGAGAGATTCAAATCAAAACCACACTGAGATACCACCTTACGCCAGTTAGAATGGCCAAAATCAACAAGACAGTAAACAACAAATGCTGGAGAGGATGTGGAGAAAGGGGAACCCTCTTCCACTGTTGATGGGAATGCAAGTTGGTGCAGCCACTTTGGAAAACAGTGTGGAGATTCCTCAGGAAATTAAAAATAGAGCTACCCTATGACCCTGCAATTGCACTACTGGGTATTTACCCCAAAGAAGCAGATGCAGTACAAAGAAGGGCCATATGTACCCCAATGTTCATAGCAGCAATGGCCACAATCACCGAACTGTGGAAAGAACCAAGATGCCCTTCAACAGATGAATGGATAAAGAAGATATGGTCCATATATACAATGGAATATTATGCCTCCAACAGAAAGGGTGAATGAATACTCAACTTTTATATCAACATGGACGGGACTGGAAGAGATTATGCGGAGTGAAATAAGTGAAGCAGAGAGAGTCAGTTATCTTATGGTCTCACTTATGTGTGGAGCATAAGGAAAAACATGGAGGGCATTGTGAGAAGGAAAGGAAGGGTGAATGGAGGAATATCGGAGGGGGAGAGGAACCATGAGAGACTGGGGACTCTGAGCAACAAACTGAGGGTTTTGGAGGGGAGAGGGGGTGGGGGTTGGGTGAGCCTGGTGGTGGGTATTGAGGAGGGCACGTATTGCATGGAGCACTGGGTGTAATGCATGAACAATGAATCTTGTAACACTGAAAAAATAAAATAAAAGTATTTGGGAGGAAAAATCCCGTTTAACCAAAAAAAAAAAAAAAGAATGAGGCAGGACAGGCAGAAATGGTCTCCTGCTGTAACAGATCATAATTTTCAGAGACAGAATATAGGGCTGTATCTTAGACCCTCTTAATTTGAGAGGCCTTCAGAGGTAACTGGCTTTCATCAAAACTAAAATTGTTTTTGTGGACCTTATAAACAGTCGCCAAAATATAAATAACACCACTTAGCAGGCCAACATAGTCAGTTACTCCAGGGCACATTTGGCAGTCAACTCAAGTTGGCAGCCTTACGCAGAATCAGACCTTTTGAGGAGCATGAATGAGTGTTTTCTATGGCTGAAGGCAGTAACACCCACTTTGAAATTCTTATAGGCCAAGATAATTTCTGCTGTGCCCTAGGCTGTGGAACTCCAAGATCTCGATGAAGCTCCTGTCCAAAAGGCATCATGGTTACAGCATGGACCCCAAAGCCAGGTCGCCTGAATTCAGTTCTTGGCTCTGCTACTTACCAGCTGTGTTACTTTCAGTATGTTATTTAAGGAAACTGTGCATTAATTTTCTCATCTGCAAAATGAGAAGGGGTTGTAGTACTTATCCCATAGTATGAGGATTAAACAAGTTAATATTTGTAAAGCACTTAAAGTAGTGCCAGGTACATAGTAAATACTTCAAGTCTGTGAAATAGAAATTAATACTTAAAATGACACAGAGCTGCATTGTGAGAGAAATTCTGGCTACAGGAGAAACTTTTACATGGGTAAAAATACTAGCCGGTAGAGTCAACTTTGACTTTATCTTTAAAGATAACTTTAAGTCAACTTTGACAATCACCAACTTATCTGTTAGCTAAGTTATATCAGTCTTACCTTAATTGACTAGAGTATTAGAGATACTAAAGAGAGCCACAATCGTGAACTGTATGCCATGAATCTAGTAAAACTCTAGCCGAGAAGTATGAAAATTAAAGAAGGTATTATGTAAGGCATGTTATTCATAAACCCCCAGGTACTGAAAATTCTAACCTTTATTAATTTAGACTTCTGGAAAAGTCTATGCTTGGCCTCATTTGTTTATTTCGATGCAGAAACACCTTCACCAAGTTGCGCTTTATTGTTATGTCCTTGGCTTCTACCAAGGATACTACACAAAGAAAATGCCAAAATATTCAAATGAATGGATAGAAAGACCGATGGATTGACTGCTGCCTTTGCTGCAAAACCATCATGCAAAATATTGTCCTTGATGTTTTTCAGTGTCCCCAGGATAAAAACTATACCACAAAGGAAAAGTTTCCTTTCTTGAAGAATTGGGAGGCTTCCTTCAATCAGAAAATAACTCTGCAGCATGTTTTCTCTGGTTGCCTGGAAACTCAGAGTCAAGTTTAATGCTCAATCACCGTAGCTCTTAACCTTAATATTAGTTTATTTTCTATTCTCATTTGCATATTTTTGACTTTCCAGTTTTATCCTAATGATTTCAATGTGTATCTTTTATAAGGACAATAACAAGTATTTACTGAGTTCTTACTGTTTTCCAGATAATGTTCTAGGAGCCTTGAATATCTCATAATAAGCTCCTGCAAACCTCTTCAGAAAGTATAAGGATATAAATCAACAAAGATGCATGTATGTGCCAGTGCAAATTGGTTATTAGATGAGAATGACATCTTATAGTCAGAAAGAAAAATATTCAACATTGATGAATCCATTGATTACTGTTGTTTAAAGAAGAGTTCAGGGAACTTCAGTTTCTAGCAGTATTGTCCATTACATAACCTATACAACACTCCTGATAAATATAACTAAAACACTGGATATCACACATCTGTCCCTAACTTAATGACTTTAATTTGTTCCTAAAAGTCCTACCACTAAGTGAAAAGCTGCTACATGAAAAATCGTTTCCATTAATTTTAATGGGAAAAACTGTTATGCATTCATCCCAATGCAAGAACAGTTGTCACCTATATTGAAGAATGAAACCGAATGATTGAATGATAAAAATAAGTGTATATATAAGTAACAAACAACAATGTGAAAATGAATGCAGTTTGAACACACAGTGTAAATTATTAAAGTTTTATTACACTCATTCTTTTTTTCTTTGTACATCATTTTCTTGACCTATTTTTTTTAATTTTTTGACCTATTTTTTTAAAAAGATTTTGTATTTATTTGACAAAGAGAAAGAGGTCACAAGTAGGCAGAGAGGCAGACAGAGGGAGAGGGGGAAGCAGGCTCCCTGCTGAGCAGAGAGCCCAATGCAGGGCTCAATCCCAGAACCCTGAGATCATGGCCTGAGCAGAAGGAAGAGGCTTAATCCAATGAGCCACCCAGGCGCCCCTGAAATATCATTTTTATACCAATTTATTTAGTGTGATTTTAGTGAATAAGGACAGTGGCACAAAACTGTGCTAGTAACCATTGTATTCTTCACCATCACATGCTTGCAGCAAAAAAAAAAAAAAAAAAGCCAATTTTGCATAAGAATTTCCTTGATAGATCATTAAAAATTATTAATTGTGTTAAATCTTGATCTTTGTCTTTTTAATATTTTGTGACAAAATAAGAAGTACTTATAAAAGTACTTCTGCATACCAAAGTCCAGTGAATGCCTCAACTTTGAGTTGTGAGCTGAACTAAGATACTTTTCTCATAGAATAGCATTTTTACTTAAAAGAATGAATCAGAGAGGGGCACCTGGGTGGCTCAGTGGGCTAAATAAAGCCTCTGCAGTTGGCTCAGGTCATGATCTCAGGGTCCTGGGATCAAACTCCGCATCATGCTCTCTGCTCAGCAGGGAGCCTGCTTCCCCCTCTCTCTCTGCCTGCTGCTCTGCCTACTTGGGATCTCTCTCTCTCTGTCAAATAAATAAATAAAATCTTTTAAAAAAAAGAATGAATCAGAGATAAACTATGCTTATTCAGATTTGGGTATTTAGGAGAAGTTTCCTTGAAAATGAATAAAGTGAGCCTATCAGTTCAAGAAAAGCAACTAACTTAATATCATAAAAGCCATATACAAAAGACTCACAGAAAATGTCATCCTCAACAGGAAAAAGCTGATAACTTTCCCCCTAAGGTCAGGAACATACAGGGATGTCCACTCTTACCACTATGTTCAACATAGTACTGGAAGTCCTAGCCTCAGCAATCAGACAACAAAAAGAAATAAAAGGTATCCAAATTGGCAAAGAAGAAGTCAAACTTTCACTCTTTGCAGACAACATGATACTCCGTGTAGGAAACCCAAAAGACTCCACCAAAAAATTGCTAGAACTGGTACAGGAATTTAGCAAAGTCACAGAATTTAAAATCAATGCACAGAAGTCAGTTGCACTTCTTACACTAACAAAGAAGCAGAAAAAAGAGAAATCAAGGAATCCGTCCCATTTACAATTCCACCAAAAACTGTAAGATATCTAGGAATAAACCTAACCAAAGATGTAATGGATCGGTACTCCAGAACTGTAGAACACTTACGAAAGAAATTGAGGAAGACACAAAGAAATGGAAAAACATTCCATGCTCATGGATTGGAAGAACAGATATTGTTGAAATGTCTATGCTACCCAAAACAATCTACACATTAGATGCAATCCCTATCAAAATACCATCAGCATTTTTCACAGAGCTGGAACGAACAAGCCTAAAATTTGTATGGAACCACAAAAGACCCCAAGTAGCCAAAAGAATGCTGAAAAAGAAAACCAAAGCTGGATGCATCACAATTCCAAAGCTGGATGCTTGAATTCCAGACTTCAAGCTCTATTACAAAGCTGTGATCATCAAGACAGTATGGTACTGGCACAAAAACAGACACATAGATCAATGGAACAGTATAGAAAGCCCAGAAATGGACCCTCAACTCTATGTTGAATTAGTCCTCAACAAAGCAGGAAAGAATGTCCAATGGAAAAAAGACAGTCTCTTCAACAAATGGTGTTGGGAAAATTGGACAGTCACATGCAGAAGAATGAAACTGGACCACTTTCTCACACCACACACAAAAATATACTCAAAATGGATGAAAGATCTAAATGTGAGACAGGAATCCACCAGAACCTAGAGGAGAACAGAGGCAGCAACCTCTTCGACCTCAGCTGCTGCAACTTCTTGCTAGACACATCTCCAAAGACAATGAAAACAAAAGCAAAAATGAACTATTGGGACTTCATCAGGATCAAAACTTTTGCACAGCAAAGGAAACAGTCAACAAAACGAAAAGGCAACCTATGGAATGGGAGAAGACATTTGCAAATGACTTATTTGCAAATGACTTATCAGATAATTATCAGATAAGGGCTAGTATTCAAAACCTATGAAGAACTTATCAAACTCAACATCCAAAAAACAAAAAATCCAGTCAAGAAATGAACAGAAGAGTCTGGTGGTGGGTATTAAGGAGTAATTGCAAGGAGCGTATTGCAAGGAGCACTGGGTGTGGTACATAAACAATGAATCTTGGAACACTGAAAAAATAAAATTAAATTTTAAAAAAAAGAATAAAGCCTAGCAACCAAGAGAAAGAAAGAAGGAAAGAAAGAAAGAAAGAAAGAAAGAAAGAAAGAAAGAAAGGGACAGAAGACACAGACATTTCTCCAAAGAAGACATACAAATGGCCAACAGACCTATGAAAAAATGCTCAACATCACTCAACATCAGGGAAATACAAACCAAAGCTACAGTGAGATACCACCTCATACCAGTCAGAATGGCAAAAATTAACAAGGCAGGAAACAAGTGTTGGAGAGGATGTGGAAAGAGTGGAACCCTTTTAAGCTGTTGGTGGGGATACAAACAGATGCAGACACTCTGCAAAACAGCATGGAGGTTTCTCAAAAAGTTAAAACAGAGCTACCTTATGACCCAGCAATGGCACTACTGGGTATTTACCCAAAGGATACAAACATAGTGATTCGAAAGGGCACATGCACCCTAATGTTTATAGCAGCAATGTCCACAATAGCCAAACTATTGTGGGACAGAGCCCAGATGTCCATCGACAAATGAATGGATAAAGAAGATGTGTGTTTTATATATATATATATATATATATATATATATAATGGAATATTAGCCATCAAAAGGAATGAAACCTTGCCATTTACAATGATATAGATGTAATTCGAGGGTATTATGCTAAGTGAAATAAGTCAGTCAGAGAAAGACAAATGCCATATGCTTTCATTAATATGTGGAATTTAAGAAACAAAACAGATGCACATAGGGGATGGGAGGGAAAAATAAAATAAGATGAAAACAGAGAGGGAGGCAAACCAGAAGACATTCTTAACTATAGGGAACAAACTAAGAGTTGCTGGAGGGGAGGTGGGTGGGGCGATCGGGGTAACTGGGTGATAGACATTAAGGAGGGCACTTGATGTAAATAGCACTGGGTGTTGTATGCAATTGATGAATCAGTAAATTCTACCCTTGAAACTAATGATACACTATATGTTAACTAAATTGAATTTAAATTAAAAAATTTTTCAAAAGAAAAAGAAATAACAAAGAAAAACAACTAATGGTATTCATTGCTCTTGATAAAATTCCAGCTTCAAAGCGGAAATCAGAATTTTGAAAAACTTGAATCTACCACTTCCAATTTGACAGCTTCCAAGTGCTTGAGGACTTTTCTAATGAAATAGGCAGTAATATCAATGAATATGAATTTCCGATATTATATAATGAAATGCATCAACATTTGGAAGATCTACAAAATTCAGTAAACCGGTACTATACCAAAAAAAAAAAATCCCTAATGTACAATGTCACAAACCCATTCATGAGTAAAAAAACCCATTCCAAGTGTGAGATCAATGGATTTTAATGTAATCGAATATGACAGATTCATTGATACGGTTTCAGAATGCATATTTTAAATGTTAAGAGACTACCACTTATTAGGTTTAGTGTAATATCAAAGAAGAATACCATTATTTTAAAAGACTATTAGAAATACTTCACTTTTCCAACTATGGATCTGTGTGAGGCCAAATTTCCTTTATACACTTTAGCTAAGGCAGTATAATGTCACAGATTGAATACAAAAGCAGTTATGACAAACCAACTATCTCTTATTAAACTAGACATTAAAGAGATTTGAAAGAACTTAAAACAACTCAATTCTGACTATATGTGTTTTGTTTTGGAAAATATATTAATTTCATAGAATAATGTTTTCATTATAACAGTGTATCATTGTAAAAGAAATATGTCGAAATTGAATCAGTTTTTATTTTTTTTGTTTTTGCTTTTTTAATTTTCTCCCCAAATATGTTTATTTTATTTTTTCAGTGTTCCAAGATGGATTGTTCATGCACCACCCCCAGTGCTCCATGCAATACGTGCCCTCCTCAATACCCACCACCAGGCTCACCCAACCCCCCACCCCCTCCCCTCCAAAACCCTCAGTTTGTTGCTCAGAGTCCACAGTCCCTCATGAATCAGTTTTAATCTTACATATGGCAAATACTGACAGTTATAAACCATAGAAACAAAAAGTCCTTGGGGTCTTCAATAATTTTTAAGAGTGCAAAAAGTTCCTAAATCTACAACTTTTAAAAATACTGCTCTGACAAAAGATGTGTAAACACTTTGTGGAGAAACTTATAAAATTTTATTTAAAGACATTAAAGCAAACTAAACAAATGGAGAAATTGATGATTTTTCTTGGATCACAAAATTTAAAACCGTGAAGATATAATTCTCCTAAATTGATCTACAGATTCAAAGAGATTTCAATAAAAAATCCTATGTTTTCCCAGGGGAAAGGATAAATTCTAGATTTTGTATTAATATAACAAATATCTTAAAATGAATGCATCCCTAAAAAAAAGAACAAGGTAGGGAGATTTACCCCACTTGATATCAAGATACAATTTTAAGTTATCCTCTATAAGACAGTGTAGGACTAGCACCGTGATAAACAAAAAGATATATTAGTGGAACGAAGTAGAGAACCCAGAATCTCCCCCACACACGAAGGAAATGATACATGGCAGAACTGGCACTGCAGATACTGAAAGAAATACCATTTCATAAATAGTACTGAAACAAATGGTCAAAGAAAAATGTAAAATTGGGGCGCCTGGGTGGCTCAGTGGGTTAAAGCCTCGCCTCTGCCTTTGGCTCAGGTCAGGGTCTCAGGGTCCTGGGATCAAGCCCCGCATCGGGCTCTCTGCTCAGCGGGGAGCCTGCTTCCCCCTCTCTCTGCCTGCCTCTCTGCCTACTTGTGATGTCCCTCTCTGTGTCAAATATTTTTTTATAAGTGTATCTTTTAATCCCCATCCCCTATAGCCCCCCTCTCCCCACCCACCTCCCCTCTGCTGACCATCAGTTTGCTCTCTAGAGTTAAGAGTGTATTTCTTGGCTTGTCTCTCTCCTTTTCCCGCCTTGTTCCCTTGTTTTATTTCTTAAATTCCACATAAGTGAAATCATATGGTATTTGTCTTTCTTTAACTGACTTATTTTGCTCAGCATAATATTCTCTAGTTCATACACATTGTTGCAAATGGCAAGGTTTAATTCTTCTTAATGGCTAAATATATTACACACACACACACACACACACACACACACACACACACAGACACCACATCTTCATCCATTCATCAGTTGCTGGATACTTAGGCTGCTTCCATATCTTGACTATTATAGATAATAAATGTTGCTATGAACGTTGGGGTGCATGTATCCTTTTGAATTAGTGTTTTTGTATTCTTCGGGTAAATACCCAGTAGTGCAATTACTGGGTCTTAGGGTATTTCTATTTTTAATTTTTTGAGAAACCTCCATATTGTTTTCCACAGTGGCTGCACCAGTTTGCATTCCCAACAAGGGTTCCTTTTCTCCTCACCAACACCTGTTGTTTCTTGTGGTTTTGACTTTGGCCATTCTGACAGGTGTGAGGTGATATCTCATTGAGTTTTGATTTCCATTTCCCTGATGATGAGTGATGCTGAGCATCTTTTCATGTGTCTGCTAACTATATGGATGTCTTCTTTGGAGAAATGGCTGTTCCTGTCTTCTGCCTACTGTTTTACTGGGTTATTTGATTTTGGGGTGTTGAGCTGCGTCAGTTCTTTATATATTTTGGATACTAACCCTTTATTGGATATGTTCATTTACAAATATCTCATCTATTCTGTAGGTTGCCTTTTAGTTTTGTTGAGTGTTTCTTTCACTGTGCAGAAGCTTTTTATTTTGATGTAGAAACTAGTCAAACTTTTAAAAGATAGTATTGGTAGGTACCTTTATGACTTCAGAGTAGGGTAGTTTTAAAACAAGTTACAAAAGGCCCAAATTATAAAGGAAGTAACTAATAGGTGCATAAAAATGTAAAACTTTTGTTCATCAAGACATAATAAAGAAGATAGAAAAGGAAGCCACAGACTGGGTGAAGAAATTTGCAACACCTATTACCTAAGTAATTAGTATCTGAATATTTAAAAGACTTACAAATCAATCAGAAAAAAACCCACATATAACTCATAGTGACAACAACAACAGACAAAAGAACTAAAATAGGCATTTCCCCGAAGATGAAAACACAAATGACTCATGCACCTATGGATAGATGCTTATGGTCACTAGCAATCAAAGAAATGCAGATTGAAACCACGATGATAGATCATTTCACACACCAAACATTGGCCAATATTAAAGACTCTTACAATATTAAGTGTCAGCAAGGATGTAGAGAAGCAACAGTTCTCGTCTACTGTCGGTAGGAGTGTAAACTGGCACAAACATTGTGGCATCCATAGAAACGCACTACTCAGTTTTCCTTTAAGAGAGTTTGGTGCACAAAGCATGACCTGCTGACCGCTCCCACTGCCAACATTCTGGATCTGTCACCTTGTTTGTCCCAAAGGCACACCTCCCCTTGGCTGCTCCCAGACGGTGGCAGAGCAGTGCGGGGCTCCTAGCGGCGGACCCCTCCGGTGGGATACAGGCAGGAGTGCTGCCCCAGGAGAATTCTCAGCCTGGCTGAGACTTCCTTAGAACCGTGCTGCAGCCCGAGAGTCTTCCTACAGGGGCCAGACCTATAGTAAGGTCTGAAGGCTCCAGCTGTTTACACCTGCGCTCTCCTCTTCGTCCTCCAGGGCGTCCCCTCTGGACACCCCTTGCACATCTGATTCCATCTCGGCAACCCTGCTTCTTGGAAGGCCTAAGCTGACACAACCACTTTGCAAAATATCTTGACGTTATCTGGCAAAGTTGAACATGGCATATTCTATGATCCCACAATTCTACTTTTCTATGTTCCCTAGGAAAAAATTGTACCTCGAGGCACATACAAAGGTGTTTAGAGTAGCATCGCACCAAATAGCCAAAAACTGAGTAGCAGTCCAATTATTGGTCAGTGGTAGCATGGGTAAATGAACTGTGGTTTATTCCCACATGGGGACATTACAGCCTGGGCCGCTGTGTGTATATTGATTCATGGGCTGTGTATAGCAGAACTCGGGGGAAAGGGACATTCACGTAGACTAAGAACTACAGTTAGATGTATCAGCATGGAAAAGAATCTCAAAAATGGCAACATGAGTAAAAGAAGCAAGTAACAGAAAATTCCCTAGAGTCGGATTTCACTTAAAGTACAAAAACAGGCAAAACTAACAATACACTGGTCAAAGATGTATGTATGAGGACAAAAGTGAAAGATAAAGGGAATGATCCATCCAAAATTTAGGAGAAAGGTTCCCAGCGAGTGGAGATGAAGGGACAGGGCACCCAGGGGGCCTCTAAATTACTGGTAAGATTCTATTTCATACGATGTGTGCTGGGATTCTTAAACTGTTATTATTTTGTATGCATGATATATTTCACAATATTTGAAAAGGATTGGAAGCCCCAGGTCATAACAATTTAAAACAAACTTCTTGTTAGTTCTTTTTAAAAACCAACACTAATGACTTTCAGCATATGCTTTCCTAGATTGGCGTGCTAAACTTGATTTGGGGAAAAGAAACAAGCAGTTGCTAATGATGGTTCCCATATTTCTCCTCTTCACACCCAGTGAACACATTCTCCAGAGAGCAGAGATCGCCACAGCAGATGAGACAGGCATGCTGCCCAATGCTCCCCTCCAGCCCCAATTAGTCTCGTAGCAAAAGAAACACAAAATAAGGCAAGCGCATGCTTTGCTGTTACTAAAGAGCTATAAAGGTATTTTTAAAGAGTTTCACGTGTTGGGGTGCCTGGGTGGCTCAGTGGGTTAAAGCCTCTGCCTTTGGCTCAGGTCATGATCTCAGGGTCCTGGGATCGAGCCTCACATCAGGCTCACTGCTCAGCGGGGAGCCTGCTTCCCCCTCTCTCTGCCTGCCTCTCTGCCTAATTGTGATCTCTCCCCCTCTCTGTCAAATAAATAAACAAAATCTTTAAAAATAAAAAAATAAAGAGTTTCACATGTTAATGTTTTCCTTGCAGAGTTAGAGACTTGAGGAGGTGTATTGGCTGGGGAGCTTCATCAGAAGACAAGCCTTCACCTCCACAGACTTAGGTGTGTGCAGGCTGGAACCCTCCCTAACCAGCCAGCAGGCGGTCCCAAGCCCTTTGACATCCCCCACAGCCCTAGGGTGAAGATGCTCCAGGAGAGTCCCTCATCACTGACTGAGAACTTTCCAGAGTGATCCTGTGAAGATGGAAGTTGTGCTTGTAAGCAGTCCAAGGTCACCAACTACTACAGTCATGGACTCTCCTAACTCTTTTCCTGATAGTAATATCAACAGAATGACCACATCAGAAGATAAGAAGACAGAATAATGTTTCATCGAGTCTCGTTTTCATAGCAATCTCATGAAGCAGGTACTTACTGTCCCCATTTTGTAGATGAAAAAACTGAGGCGCCCACCACCTTGTCCAATGACTGCTTTCTCTACGTTCCCTCCATGAATCCTCACACTGTACATTCTCTCTGAGCCCTCATGGCATTTTGCTTGAACCGCTCTTGAGAACTTAGTTCATCTAGCTTTGTATATAGCACAGCTCTCCCAATTATGACACTTCACATATCATTCTAGGTCATGCAAACTCACTGTGGCCTTCTCAGCATCAGCATTAATTTCAGTCCCAGTACACATGAGTCAGGAGTCATTCCTATTGGCAATAATTTGATTGGGGTAAAGCCGGGGGCTAAGGGAGGGTGGAGGAAGGGGAAAGAAAAGGGAGGAAAGAGACAGGCGAAGAAAGAGGTGAGAGTCTCACAACAAAGCCTGAGGAGAAAGAAAAGAAAAGAAGTTAATGAAGGGTCACTTGGCCTTGCTATTACCCCATGAGCAGAGCAAGGCCCGGCCAAGGCTCCATCTTAGGGAGGAGGCATGGGAACCACCTCCCCCACTGTGGAGTGTAGGGCAAATAAAGGTTGTCCAAGGTGAGGAGGGATCCATTGATAGGAATATCCACAGCCTCAGATCATCCTGGAGAGGCTTCTGCCATGAGTGAGGTCTAAAATTCTGTTGTGTAAGTCAACGTAATACCAGCAGCTTCAATGCATTCAATATTTACTGTGTGCCAGGCACTAGATTAAACGCTTTGTGCACATCATCTCATGAATGCTCACAACACCGACAAGTTAGAAACTATCCTTTCCTTCACTTAGTAGCAGAAGAAGCTGGAGGTTTTATGGATGTAGCTCCTTGTCTGAGGTCGCACAGGTCATGAAGGGAAATTCTGGGATTCAAACCCAGAGCCCTGTGATTCTGCTGCCAATAGCGTTATAGAAATGCAAAGCAAAAGAATTCACCCGTGATTCCACCAGCTCCATAAATCAAACAGGATGTCATGGGGGAAGGACAACCAGCTTTTGGGTCCTGAATCTGCCACTCCCTGGAAATGTGCTGTGCAGCCACTCCATGAATGACCGCGATGACAGTGCCGAACTCCCGGGCTTGTCGTGAGCATTAGATGAAATAATGTGCATGAAGTACCCCATAACTATCATTTACTGGGTACTTTGGTTGTAATTCGTTTTGTCTTGTGTATTCTCTTCTGGCTCCCGTCCACAAGCATATAACCTTTCCCAGCTACGATGGTTGTACACACAAGTTCATTGCTTGCTCCTTGCTCTGAACGTGGACTTGCTGGCCGGTCCCTCTATCCTCCCTATCACCATTGTGTTAAGGTCGCGTGCTCTCTTATGTCGACGCGCCACAGTGCATCAAGCCATTTCTGCACTGCCGGGTGGTATGCCTATCCCTGAAGCCTTGCTACATAGATAACAAGGCCCTTTAAGGGTCTGCATTCTTTGGAACAACAACAGGAAACTTTAACCTTGAGGTCTATGAGGGCTAAAGAAGTTCTTCTGAGCGTGTAACTGGCCAAAGTCAGGCCTGCTGCCAGGCCCACCACCACGAAGACAGTGCCCCAGGACCCACCCATGGTGCTCTGTGCACCAGCAAAGACTGGAAACAAAGACAGAGGGGGTCCTGGGCACTGTCAATGTAACTGTGAGAGTTGCTATGCGTTTAGCTGGGAGCACTTATTTGGAGAGCAGAAGAGACGTAAGCACAACTTTCAAATACCAAAGCCAAAATCCTTGCCCAAAGATGCTACAGTTCAAAGCATTCTAATTGGATGTGGGAACAAAGAACAAAGAGGCCCAGGCTGACAGTCCCAAGGAGTCTGAAGACAGAATCGGCACCATAGGAGGCTTGGCCCAGAGGCAGGTGGGGGGCTGGGGGCAGGCAGGCCAGAGCCGGAGGAGTGGTCAGTAGGAAAGGAGGCCAGAGCCAAGCGCCACTTGGGAGAAGCAGAGGCAGTGAGGGACAGTGAGAGGAATCAGAACCCAACCACACGGGAGGAGTCTCCTCCGAGCCGCTTCGTCAGGAGAGACCAGGTCGGGAGGAGGAAAGCAGCCTCTCCTGGTAATGGCAAGAAATGCAGATGGTGGCTGGCTTTGGGAACAGGAAGTGGACCTAGGGGACACAGGTGCTGACTTTCAGATAAGCCCAGGAAGCATCCAGACTGGGCCTGGCTCCCTCCTCCGGCCCCATGGAAGAGGTGGTGGGGGCAGAAGCAGTCTCAGGCCCATCTGAGTGTCACCTCCCTGCAGAAACCCTTCAGAGCTTCCCCTTTGCTCTTAGGACAAATTCTGCCTCCACTCCATGGCTTAAAATGTCCTGCCTACCTTTCCAGCTCCTCATCTTCACGCCCCCCTGGGGGTCCTTGAGTGAGTCGTGCCCACCCTTACTTTCAAACCTTCTTATATGCTCTGCCTTCTGCTCTCAGCACATGCTCTTCCCACCTTCTTCCCCTGGCTAGTCCCCAGTCGTCATTCAGTTCAACAGAAATGCCACTTCCTCCAGGCAGCGGCAGTCAGTGCATTCCTTGGCATCCCACGCATTCTCTCCAGAGACGCTTGTCAGATTCTTTGTTAATTGGTACCTTCCCGTCTTCCCCATCATCTGTGAGCTCAGATGGCGCAGATAACACATCTATCTTGTTCACCGTTGGCTCTCTAGCGCCTGGCCCAGAATAGGTACTCGATAAATATTTTGAATAAAACAGTGAATCGATGAAAACCCATCGATTGATTCCTTTTAGTCTAGTTACCACTTACCGAATGCCTGATCTGTGGCAAGCTTTGTTCTAAGAGTGGTGATCAGGACGGGCATGGTCCCTGTCCCCATTTGAGCATGTCGCCTTGTCTGGTGAGGGCAAGACAGGGACACCAAGAATCCTGGTATAACAAGCTCTCCAGGAGGGATGCAGAGTGCTCTTGGGAGTGGGGGGGCATGTGCTGAAGAGAAAGTAAGGGGAGAGCTCCATGGAGACGAAAGGATCAGAACTTAGCCTCAGAGGCCTGGGAATCCCTTAGCAGGCAAAGAAGAGGGAGGGCAGACAGAGCAGGAAAAGCAAAGTCATGGGACCACGAAATAATGGCAGATGTTCCAGGGACAGCAAGTAGGCTGGGTGGCCACTGTCAGAGATCCTTAACTTTTGCTAAATGAGAGGAAGATGGAAAGGAAGCAGCAGCCAGATCACCGAGGGCCATATTTGCCAGGCTGAAGAAAATAGTCTTTATCTCACTGTCCGTGGGGAATATGAGAAGCCCTCCAATTTGGTTGGTGGACAGCACGCTGGAAGACAACAGCTCACCTGGTTGGGAAGAGAGAGAAAACGTTCAAAGGAAAACATTATGGTCTGTAGCCTAAAACTGTGTCAATTCCCATCAAATTATAAAGGATGTAGAAAGGATAGTGGCTGCATCCCAGAATCCTCAGACAAGAGGGACTGGTTTGGGGTCAAAGCTGTGACGCATACCTCCCGCGGCAGAGGCACACGTGAGAAGGAAGATGGGGGGTGGGGGGTCCAGATCCAGCTCTGCTGTGCAACTTTGGGCAACTCTCTTCTCTCCTCTAGGCCTCTGTTTCCCCTGCTAAGCCCTTTCTGATCCCATGTCGTGTGGTTTGATGGGCATGTCGGAGGATGGCCCACCCCAAGGTCACTGCTAGCCTTTGTACAAATAAGAAAACAAAGTCCCCTCCTTCCACTAGTCACTTTATTTACATAAATTGGGAAACTGGTCTAAGAAATCTATAAATCTTGGCTGTTTACTAAGGGAAGGACACTCCCCCCCAGGGTGATGTCACGTACAACATACACAAAATTGTCCAGTAGCCGTGGACCGTCTTGGCGCTCACGGCAGAAAACGGGGCTGGAGTGCTCATTGGGCCGGCCCGGTGAGGCCTGTCTTATAAGGAAGGGCATGGTCTTTGCGATGAGCAAAGGAAATCAGATGAGCCTGTCAGTAGGCAAGAACCAGAACGGCTGCCATCAACACATGGAATTCTCCCGGATGACTCCAGCCAGAAGCTACGTTTGGATGCGGGGTCGGGGGCAGGGAGCACAAGGCTTAGGTGAATGGCCTCGTTGCTACAGCCGCCCTTTGTGGATGATGGTGAGTACCTGAGGAGGTCCTCTCAGACAAGTCATTCTGAAGGGACCTTATACTCCGGACATCACCTCAGACACCCCAGACACAGAGAACAGCAGTGGACTTGCCATGGAAGTCTCCTGAGTATTTTAAGGAACTGGTGCTTGGGCCTCCACAAATGAAACCTTCACAGGCCACGATGGGTACATTTATCTGGGACTGACGGACTTACCAGCAACTAAAACATGAAATGAGCTGGTCCCTAAAGGCAATTCTGTTTTACCCTACCTGGTGATTTAATAAATCGCCCCTATCAAGGAGGTCGGGAGGCACTGGGGGAAGGTTCCATGTTTGCTTTCCATATTCTCACATTCTGCATGAGCAATCATTTTCCATTTAGCACTGGTGATGACCCCCTTGGGACCGTCCGCATGATCCTGTGATTTCTAGTTTCTGAGGGACTGGCCATGTGTTTGCCTTGGCAAACTCTAATAGGAAGCTTTCTTTTGCCTTTTTTTTTTTTTTTTTGGTTTTCAGATTTTAAGTCCTAGGAATGTTTTAGAAACAGGCCCCTAACCAGGACAATGTTTCTACTGTACTAGAACAAAAAAGGGGCTTGATCGTGATTATGCTTATTTCCATCAATTCCCCAATGCTGTAAGAAATGTGAGTGTGCCCTGGAAGATGCCTTTTTTTTTTTTTTTTTTTCCAAATAGGAAATCCACGAGCTGCTAGGAGAAAGAGGGACCTAGCCTGGGGCTGGCCCTGAGGACAAGAGGGGCCACAGTTTATGGTTCAGTGACAGTTCAGTGATGGTGACGGTGATGGTTGTGCTAAGGCCAGAGGGGCCTTTACTCCTGAGTTGAGGGGGTCAGGGAGGACCTACGAGCCGTGAGCCTGGGCGATCCATCTGGAAATACAGGCAGCGTGCACTACAGCGGACAGACTGCTGGAAGTACAGGGGCCTCCCGAGCCTTCCAAGTGCCCACGAGACGTGAACAGCAAAACGTTCTTGGTTCCTTTTCTTAGGTCAGCGTTGCAGTGGCTGAATTCGAAGCTCCTTGTGCGGTATTTGTATTTTTATCACTTTGTATGCGTTTTTAAACCAATGAGTGCCCTTGACACCAAGATCTGGAAATGAGGCAACTCATTAACTGTCGTGATCTGCGAGGGCATTCTCTTTAATTTTTGAAAATTAATCACTAAATCTTTTGTGATATCTTCGATAGCAATTTCACAAATCCAACCATCACCCTTTCACCGAGCAAGGAAGCCAGGAGGCAGCTTGAAATTTCACTGTTTGCTCCCCACCCCCACCCCCCTTGCGTGCTTTTTTTTTTTTTTTAAAGAAAAGATTAATTCTTTATGATGCCTTTAATGGAAATGAAGAGAATAAAATTAGCATTAGCATTTTATCACAAAGTTAAGAAATTGAAGGAAAATGTCAAAGTGCCCATTTTAGTTAGAGCCTGAGAGAGAGAGACAGATGCAGGGAGAGATGGACGCAGCCTGATCTACAACACTATTTAAAGAGTAATTTGAGGCAACAAATGAGACATCATTGTCTAGCCAGTTTCCAAGGACCTGGTACGCATTACATGTTCCTTTCTGGAACCAGCTGAGAAATAAACAAAAACATTCTCTGATCGATGCTTCGCATTAACCCTATAAAGTAGATACTATGATTGTTCCCACTTTATGGATAAGGAAATTAAGGCTGAGGCAGGGAAAGTCATTTGCCCGGGATTACGCAGTTAATAACTAGGAAATCTGTGCCTCCAACCCAGGACTGTAGATGCCAGACTTCATGTTCTTTTCTATAATCTGCTTTCCCCAGAATTGGTATGACTGAAACTGTTCAATGGCATCATTAAATCTTTGAAATATCACAACCGGAAGGGATCTCAAGAGACGATCTAATCCATCCATTTCTTTTCACAAATGAGAATGCTGAAGTTCAAATCGGGTAAGTGGTTTGACCTAGGTCACACAGAAAATGATTGGCAGAGCTGGAATGAGAATAAAAGTCGGCCGGCCCAGGAGGGCCCCCCCCCCCGAGGAAACTGTCCCTCCTCCCAAAGGCCACTGCTCAGAAGAGAGAGAGGAGGGGAGGGGCGCCCTGGCCCAGGGCTGGCCCTCCTCTGGCAGGGGTTCTTGACCTGGGAACTGAGAACCTGGACTGGACAAAAATGACACTGTTAATTTCACCACCTCCCAAGCAGAATTTAGAATCACCCCTACCAGTGAATACAGGTAATAAGTCACAGTTGTAGCATGTTCCCGAGAGATGTTAGAGACATTTGCAAATCACGCCAGAGCTGTTTACACTCACTGCTTTTCTGATATGGGCCGATGGGCTTCAGTAGACCGCTAAGGGGGCCAGGGCACAATCCAGGTTAAGACCTCCCGCCCCACCATAAATGGCATCGTCGTCGTGCCAAGTAGGGCTGACCTCCAAGGGTGGACGGTTTACCACAAACTCACGGCCACAGCAGTGCAATTCAGAGGTATGCTGAAACAGCCAGCCTCTCCCCAGTTCGGCCGAAGGAGGGAGGAAGAGCGGGGCTGAAGGAGCAGGAATCGTGTCGTCCATCACCACCAAACCTCAGCCAAAAGTTCAGTCCCTCTCAGTCACCCCACAGACTGTTTGCTTGCTACATGATCTCCTGGGCTGTGGTGTCACTGGCCCTCCGTGGGCAAGAACAACGCGAGTCCCAGTTCTTCATTCTGGAAAGAGGTGGTCAGCCCTGGCTTTGTGCAAATACAAGTCAAGCTATGCCCCGTGAAACCTCTGTACCAACATTGGGGTCGGGGATGGGGTGCAGCTAACTGGATATCCCAAGACCGTTCGTCACTGGCGCCGTCGCCCTGTGCCTTACTGCCTCCTCCCTTCCCCTCTGCTGAGTCTGCCAACCGAGATGCCACACATGGGGCCAGTGCCTGGGGAGGAACTCAAAAACTGTGCATTCTATCTGATCTCCACCTGTATGAGACAACTTATTTCGATCCAGGGAATAATGCTTTGTTCACGCATTAATTTAACCCATGGATTCTTGCGTGTGCGATGTTTGTAGACACAATGTCCTCATCTAGGCAGGAAATACCATCATTTCCCGATGAGAGAAGTGCCCGCGGGGTCAGGACGCAGCAGCAGTCCCTGCGCAGTGAAGGAGTGGCCCTAGTATTATCTCCACTTTATATCGACAAGGAAACAAGGTCCTGTCTGACCAACGGATGACATTTTCTTCCAAATTTCCAAATGTATGTGTAGTGACATGCCCAAAGCTAGACCTGAAAACCAGCGCTTCCTACAACTGGATTTCAGCTTTACCCCACTTCCCTTTCCCGACTGAACATGGATGGAGGATCCTAATGAGCCAGAGAAGGCAGAGAGACGAGGAGAGAACGCGCCCCAAATCCTTTCGGAAGGCAGAGAGCAGACACAATGCCACTCGCATGTTCCCATTTCCAAGACCCGTGGGACACACAATCACTGGGACCTCAGAGGGCAAATCCAACTAGACGGGAGACTAAGAATTCCCCACTTGGAAGCACAGAAAATGAGTGACAGAGTAATTAAGGGCCATAGCATTGAAAGCTCCCTGGCAAACTTCCTCTCTGGGTGTAACCGTGGTTCCCACGGCAGTCTGATGCTGGGGATGGCCGGAATACACCTGTAAATACTCAACTGCCGGCGCAATTACAGCAGTGAGCTGACCATCTGTCATCTGGGGAAACGACTGCCTAATTGCATCCTTAACTGAGCATCTGCAGATGTGTTCAGTCCATGCGAAAGAGGCGGCCACTCAGAGCCACGACCGACGGCCTCATTATCACATTATCAAATCCTCCCACAGCAAGCAGCGAAGACCCGCAAGTCAGCGGCTTTGCCCCACACCAGCCATCCCAGTGGGACAGGGAGAAGCAGAATGAGAGAGAAAGGGGGCGAGTCCCGTTCTTCTCCGACAGCCCGGGCCAGGCGTCTGGGGTGGGCTCCACCAGCCTCGCTTACTGTGAGAGAAGCGGCTTCGGGGCACTGGCTGGGGAAGGATGGAGGGAGGGCCCTGGTCCCCCACGTCCTGGGACCTGTCCCAAGACAATACTGGTTGAACACGTGAAAAGTTGGGTCAGATCCTCCGGATCTGCAGCGTGGCTCTTGCTGCGAACAGCTGGATCTACCCCCAGAGCTGTCTGGGGTCGTGTGATAGTTTACAGTGACGGCAAAACTTGAAGATTTGGCTCAAATAATCTCCTCTCCCCTTTTATAGTCACCAAAGGAAAAGCGGAAGGGCTTTCGCTGGCCTGTGTCTCTCTCAGTACCATGACCAAACCTACCTGATGGTCAGGCAGCTGCTGCCTCTCCAACCTGACAAATCAGAGAACCGAGAAATACCGGAGCTGGGAGACCCCTCGGCCAGCAGGCTGGACCTCACAGCCGCCACCCCCCCATTATTTATTTTGCAGAGGAGGAAGCAGAGGTAGGGAGAAGAGGCTTGTCTGAGGTCACACAGAAAGCCAGAGGCGTGAGTGAGACTAGAACCCAGGTCTCTGCAACGCAAAGAGACAGTGCAAGACAGGCCTCTCCTGGCCTCCTCCCTGTTCCAAAACTGTCGTGAGAAGCCCTCGGCTGCACCTCGATCCTGATTAATATTTGGCAGACGGAATTTCCTGTACCCACATTGTCACAAAGACTGCCTAAAGTTAATGGCACTGGAACTACGCGTAAGTCAATGATGGCTGTCGATGGCAGGATCTCGGGGCAGGCAAAGCCATAAAAATCGAGAACAAGCTTCCCTAGGTGTAAATATAAAACTCCTCTGGGAACATATCTGAAGGAAGAGTGTTTTTTATAACATGGAGCTAAAATCTAAATTACATTATTCAGAGCTGTATAAGTATGGACTAATAAATAACACATAAAATAAAACAGCACTTTATGGGGAAGACTCATCCTATATTTCAAGCATTTTCCCACTCTTAAATTTGTTATTTAATATGGACACTTTTAGCCACAAAATTTCTAGAGTTTATTCAATATCTTTTATGGGCTTTACAAGGTCATTAGAGAATTTATTTGCTCTTTCCCTTACAGATTGGAAGGTGGGCAGTGATATATGAGGTTTCACATTTTATTTATTCACCAAACTGTTCCAGATGTGATCCCATCATTTATCCACTGACACATCAAACCTGCTGGGTGCCCCGCTCGCTGACCTCCTCCCCACTTCGCTTTCATGCTCTTAAAGTTATAGCAGGGCTCACTTCGATGAGAAGACAAGAGAATTGTTATTTGGGGAGAGGTGGTGGCGGGAGGGAGGTGATCGAACTTCAGTAATAAAAAATTTAATTGCTCAGCTACAATTTGAAAACGATATCCAGGTGGAAAACTGACCTGGTACCATTCTCCCAAACCACACTGCTTCCCGCACACCCTCCACACGGGGCTGCATGCCTCCGGTGTGGAATGTGCAGGAACTGAATAAACGGAATTGAGCAGGTACTAAATCATTTCCCCCTTCTCCTAGTGATTTGTCACCGTAATAAGCATTTGGAGGGTGATAGACCTTTTATTACTACACACTGTTAAGCAGGAAGGAGGCTGCAATGTATTCCTGGTGCTCTTTAGGGAAAATAATTATCCCATGCAGACATTTTTTTTAAATATCGATTTAACAGAAAGAGTTATATTTAAACCCAAGTGCTTATTTAGGGCAACATATGAAACATTGTTATGTTTGTGTTGGAGAGGATAATGGTGACGCATGTTAGGACACTGCGGTCCCTGAGATGTGATCTGCGCTCTCCCCGCCACCTCCCGACACGCTTTTGGGTGGAGGCAGAGGACGAAGGGGAGGGGTTCTCCCTTGAGGAGGCCCTCTGTAATGCCAGTTCTCCATGCAGAAATACTGACACTCTCAGCTAATATTTGAAGGGCATTTTGCGATTTTCCAGACGATGTCATCTGCATGACCCCATTTGATCCCCACGATGGCCCTGGGAGGGTTTCAGGGCTGATGCTATCAGTCCCGTTCTCCAGAGGAGGGGACTAAGGCTCACGGGGGCTGATTTGAGAAGGCAAAAAGTATGTACGGAACTGGCACCGTTTTGTTTAGTTGGAGTTTTCGAATTTAGCAAAAAAGAAAAAAGAAAGAAAGAAACCATATTGCATGTGACATACTTGTACTAAAAATGGACTCACTCTTTATTTGAGATTCTATTTAACTGGGCAACCTGCATTTTTAGCTGACAACCCTAAGTATGGTGGGACTCTGAAGCGAGAAGTCCTAACAACTCCTTGCCCCGCCGCCACACAAAGAACGGTATGGCTTGGTTAGGAAAGCGTGGGAGACTAGCCCTCAGTCGCACAGTCTAAGTAAATGGCACGGTTGGGAATTCAGGTCATTTCTGTGACTTCTTAGCTGAGTGATTTTAAATTCTCCTCTGCCTCCTCAACTTCCACCTGGGACCAGACACGGGAGAGCTGTCACCCACTGTGACGGGATCACAGCATGCTCGGGGCAGCCCAGGTGGGAAACAGCCCTCTCTGTCCTTTGAAGTCCCTATGCCCCAGGGAATGCAATGCCCCAAGGCCACCTGTGTCTGGCATCCCTGACACTTAACCCTGAGGGCATCATCTTAGTGTGACCCAACCCACAACCACCGTCCCCAAAGGGACTGTTTTCTTCAAGTGGGCATAAGAAAATGTGCTCAGTCTCCCTCGTAAGGGCAGAAATGTACATCATTTTCTGCTTCGCAGATCGGCACAACACAAAGCTCTATTATACCCGGAGCTGATAAAGGTGAGGGAAAACGGACCTCTCCTATAGTGTTAGTGAGAGTGTAAATACATGCCATCTTTCTAGGAATCAATTTGGCACTATCTAGGGCAATTTAAAACCCACATACCCTCTGACCCAGCGGTTTCACACTGCCAGAAATGAACTTACCCATAATACCACCCAAGCAGAGGTTGGCACGTTCCAGCCCTAGCCGTTGGCCAGAAAACCTGACCAGGCCAATTCAACACGACTGTTCACACCACAGATAAGAGCACCCACCATTAGCACGGGAGCTGGGCTAAGTTCCCCACTCATGTTTCATTTACTCCCATAAAGTCAATACCGCTATTAACGCATTGTACTCATGTGGAAACCGAGACTCGTAGAGGTTTAGTAACTCACTTCAGATACACGGTTAGTAAATGGAGGGGCAGGGATTTGAACCCAAATCTGTTTTATACCAACGTCCGCTCATTCGGCCCTTTCCACACTGCTGCACAGAGGGAGAGCACGGGGGGAGCCCATAGGGGAACAGGAGCTAGACTTTCCTCTCCCTGGTTGGGTTGTGGTATTTTCTGTCACGGTTCAGCTGCTCAAACTTCTGGAACTAGTCATTAGCAGGCAGAGGAAGTCTGCACAGAATCTAGGGTCCCCAATGAGCCTCCTGGGGTAAAGAGTATAAACGAATGGATGCGTCAGTAATGGAAGATTTCTGCTCACCAAAGGAATCCATTTCTTCGGTTTCAATCAAAATGTGTATCAGTCCTTTTTTAATTTTTTTTTAATTCATGTAGTCAAGCCCTTTCATCTAAAGCAAATGACAGCCGGATGGTATAAAGGATAAATTTGGAGGTGTCTGCTTGAAGAGACAATGACAACACTCTGAAGGGCTGACACCACTGTGAAGCGATCAGGAAGAAATTATTTTAAAAAATGTTCCGGTTGCGCGATTAACCCTAAAGGCAAGGAAGATGTAACCCCTGTTGAGATGATTTGTTTTTTTACGAAGTAAAAGATAGATGGCTTTAATGAGCGAGCATTGAAACATTTCAACTCCCCTCGCAAGCAAAAAGAAAAAGAAAAAAGAAAGGAACGATGGTTACCGAGGACCTAAAGCGTGCAAGGGAGACAGCGTGGGAGGTTCATGCCGCTCAGAGACGGCCGTAGTGCAGCTCTGTCCTCCGAGATCAGAGACGTGTCCGAAACTGCAAATCAAAGCAGCGTGGGGTGCAAAGGGCTTTAGTCCGCTGCTCACCCTACAGATTGACTGGGTGGATCTTGGGTAGAAGCCTCAATCCTGCCAGGTCTCAGTATCCTGATCTGTAGCATGGGAATAATACCTCCCAGGGCCATGACTCTGTTAGAAGTGGAATGAACAGAGGTGAGTAGTCTTTTAATAGCCACACTATTTTGTGTACCGTTAAAAAACGTAACTTGTTCAACCACGCCCTCAATTTCCTGAGTCTAGTAGGTCTCCTTCCGAAACTAATTTTACTGATAACCACCAATGTATCCACTGAGAATGTCAGAAGTTAGCCAGGACGGTTTCATTTTTGTTTTCTGCAAATGACGCATGATTTCCGGGGGCACCCCAGAGCCAGCCAGCTGGCCGCGCTGCACTGAGGTTGCCAGGGGCCGTCTTTGCTCCGGGCAGTGCCATCCACACGTGAAGACTCATGTTTCCCCGCGCCACTCCTACTGTTGACAGGGGGCACCAAACTTCCAGCTTCGGGAGGAAGACACCACCATGCTGCTAAAAGCAGAGGGGTGCACGTCCCTCTCACATCCTGGGTGCTGAGCTCTGCGAAGGGTTCTCTGGCACGGAGCCAGGGGCTTTGGACGAAACTGATGATTTACCAAGCCAAGTGGACGTGACCTAGCTTGTCTGCCCCAGCTGCTTGGGGTACAGACGCACCTCACTGAAGCAGATGAATGTGATTCAGAGAGTGGGTAAGTTGACAGCTTCTTGTTTTGTCCAGTGATGAAACACATGTTTGGCTGCTGACATTCTGGAAAACGGGAAGAATGATCCTATAAAGAAAAAGCATGGCATTCGGGTAAACCGGATTTAAGTGACTAACTCGACACAGCCACAGGCCGGAAAGCCCCTGGTAATGCCGGCCAGTCGCCTGCTTTCAAAATGCCCCCTCATTGGTAGCTTTGTGGTCTGAGGACAGGTTACTGCGACACCTAGGCAAGAGATGACGGTGGCCCTGACTCGGACAGCCAGCTGTGGGGACAAACAGGAGAGGAGCAATATGAAAGGCGTGCTGAGAACAGTATGGAACATTTCTCGTTAACTGTGGAAAAACCTGACTTGAGCGGGAGGTGGTGAGGTTGGGGGCGGGGGAGGTAGTGGTGTTTGTAGTCTATTTATCCTCCATAATATGAATATTCATACATTCCCCTGCAGAAACACCGTTTGATGATAGGGTGCTGCCCTAGCATTATGTAATATACGATGTATGCAACGCATTATCTTTCCAAATTTTGAAATGTTTACAAACAGTGAACGACACCTGGCTCGGGGGCTTCAGGAAAGGGAGAGTGGACGTGTATATCACAGTGGTTAAAAAGGTGGGCGCTAGGAAAGACTGAAGGGAAGCATTTCTTGGCCAAACTAACCATCAGGGCCATCACTTGGGGCTACAATGTTTAAGACCTGGCATGTCTTTGGGATCCAGACTTGGCTGTCCTCTCAACTCATGCTTGCCGTCTCGGGACCTTTGGCATACGAAGAGGGGAAATTAAACCATTTCGGAAGGCTGTCCAGCTTGAAGTCATGAACTCTAACAGGTACCTAGTGGGGATCTGAAAACCTCTCTCTTGCTACTTTCAGGGGAGAATGGCAACATAGTCTTTGTTTTCATAACCCAGGGCTACGCCCAGGGCTGGAGCAGAGCCGCAAATGGGCAGACCCAGCTCCTAGATGTTTGTAATTGATCAGGACACCCTACGATGAAGTAATTTTCTTGTCTTCGTTCTCCGTGTCAGCAGGGGTCTGTCTGCCACGCAGGAAGGGTGACAGAGTAATGTGAGCCACAGCCGAAAACCTGCTTTTTCTCCCCAGTTAGATAGCCTGCCACAAACTATGGCAGGCGGCGGGAAAGAGTCCAGACCAGCAGGGGAGTTCAGCTGCTCTCAAAATATCATACAGGGACTTTAAAACGTGAACTGATTTACGCTTCGTAATGTTTTCAATAATGTGTGAATTAAGTTAGAGTTTGAATCTGGGGTAAAGGAGAAATTTTCTCTCCTACCAGCCACGAAAGGGCCACAGAAAAATCTCAGTGTATGCTAATGATCCTTCTGCTGTACCAAGAACTGCACTTTGCATAAACAGTGGGTTCCGGGCAAGAATATGTAACATGCATTACTTTTTAGTATCAGAGAAGGCTCAGAGTTACCTGGGGACCTGAAAACTCCTCTGGGGCTGATGACTTTCTGGGTGGAGGCAAAGGCTGCAGCACCGCAGACCTGGCTTACTAGCTCGGCAAGCTCATGGGAACCTAACACAAGCCTCCAACTTCTTAGCTGAGGCATGGATGTCCCAGGCCCATGACCTTCCCCAAACCAGACTCTGCATTAGGAAAGAAGCCACATTCCGAGTGGGAACCTATGTGGAAGATGATGCCCACCCCCCACAAAAGCCAAGAGCCTAGGATGCCCTCCACACATCCATTTTCTGAGCCAGTGGCCCATTTTCTCCCCCAAGGTTTTTTGTTTTTTTTTTTTTTTTAAAGATTTTTATTTATTTATTAGAGAGGGAGAGACTGAGAATGAAAGGGGAGAAGGTCAGAGGGAGAAGCAGACTTCCCGCAGAGCCGGGAATCTGATATGGGACTCGATCCCGGGACTCCGGGATCATGACCTGAGCCGAAGGCAGTCGCCTAACCAACTGAGCCACCCAGGCGCCCTCCCCCAAGGTTTTATTATCTTGCACTTTTTTGACCTCAGAGAATTTTACAATAACTAGGTTTGTGACAAACAAAATAGAACCTGACAACAGCAAAACCAATCACAGACGATATTGAAACAAAGAGGAGGAAAAAGGGTATCACAGATCTGTCTGTTGTAGCCCTTTGCTGGTCTAGCTCTGGATGTGTGAACAGCCGGATGAGCCTTCCTGAAACCCAGAGGCCCTGAGTCGGTCATTACAATCCATTCCATTTGTTATCATCTGATTTGAGGAGACCATAATGAACATCTCTGGGGCACCATGCTTCTGCTCTGCAAAATCTTCAGTGCAGCATCTGTTGGTGCTACGAGAACCTTCAAAGGGGATCCGTCCCGCTTATCAAAAGGCAAGGAGAGTTTGACATTTGCATTACTGAAAGCCTTCTCTAGAAGTTGGCATTCTGGCTAATTCTGAAAAGTATTAGCTGTTGTTTCATACTTGAAATACCATAAGTGAAAACACTTCGTAGAGCATAGAGTACAGATGGTCCCTGACTTGCGATGGTTCAACTTAAGATTTTTCCACTTTACGATGGTGTGAAAGTGATACACATGCAGTAGAAACCGTACTTGGAATTTTGAGTTTGGATCTTTTCCGGGGCTAGCGATATGCGGTCTGTCCTCCCTAATGATGCTGGACAGTTAGCCACGCGATCACGAGGGTCAACAACCCATATGCTGAAAACCAATCTGTCCCCACACAGCCACTCCGCTTTTCACTTTCAGTACAGTATTTGATACATTATGAGTCAGCATTTTATTATCGGATGGGCTTTGTGTTAGATGATTTTGCCAAACTATAGGCTCATGTATGTGTTCCGAGCACATTTATGGTACGCTATGCTAACCTATGGCATTCAATAAGTTAGGTGTGTTAAATGCATTTTTGACTTAATGATATTTTCAACTTACGAGTTTATCTGAACTGAACCCCATCATAAGTCAAGGAAGGTGCATAATACACAGTATACAGATGTCACGTGGAAGCCCTGTGATTGCAGAGGATACCGCAGTTTTAATTTGACATCATAGTATTTAAGTTACAAGATGTGTAGAAGAGAGTAAATATCACTCAAAGATTTGACTTCCTCTTTTGGGGAAGGGGCTAGCGTGCTTTAGGTTGTACATAGGATGGTTATACTATGTTAGATGGAATTATGATCTTGTTATTGTCTTTATTTGAAGATCAAGTATGGTTTACAGAGATGTATATGGGCACCAAGTTGACAAGAGATGAACTTTTGATGGATGTTTCTTTGTGCCAACTTGACTGGGCCATGGGGTGCCCAGTTATCTGGTTAAACATTATTTCTGGGTGTGTCTGGGTATATCACAGAGCTGGAGAGGTATGTTGGATGTGGGATGGACCAGAACACAAGGAAATCAGAAAGAAGGTTTTGACCACTGATGGATCAGCCAGAGAAATGGGTTTCTGGCCATGGAAGGGGTAAGTCCAGAGCTCAGGCTCTGGACACAGTAGAAGTGGCTCTGTCCCGGGTGGGACGAACAGAGACTAACACTGGTGTGTACACAGAGGATCAGACCTCAGGCCATTACCTCAAACACCCCAGCGAGACAGGCCTGGTAAGGTGAAAGCTGAATGGGGGGGCTCTTGTAAAGGAGTCTGTGCCTAGAATCCTAGATCCACAGCAATAATGGCAGATTCAGACCAGCCGAGTCTCTGAGGCCCATTTAATGACCCAAATAATGGTCCATTTTTAGTTTCTAGTCACACTCACAACTGGCCCATCAGGGGCTAGAATGGCGATCATTAATGATAATGCAAGCCCGACATAAATATAGAACTTGGGCTTATCAAAGCATTTCTTCATTGATGAATCCATTTTTGCCTTCACAGAAAAGCTCAGGCAGGTAAGGCAGATGTTACCTTCACTTGCATAGAGAGAGGTTTCTGACCTCAGACTACCCAGCCAGGCAAGGACAGAGGAAAGTGGCCTAGCCCCTAGTTTTCAGGTTTTTCCACCAGCCATGTGCCATTTTTAAGGCCTGATTGCCTCAAAATCAGCCAGGTTTTCACTGATGAATAGCATATTTCCACAGGGCCTCCAGATCCTGGGCTGCTTAGAACCACAGCCCCTCATTTTCCAGTAGGTCTGCAATTTAGAGACTAGATTCTGATGAGAAGTATCTGGAGTCTGATAACGGCTAATTACAGTTAAAGAATATGAAAATTAGGAGCTCGAAAGAAGATTGGCTTCTACTACTGCCTGGGCAGAATAATCAAGAAATTAGCAGAAAGTGATGGTGACCATAAAGAGGCACTAGAGGATAATTGAAGTATTAAAATTAAAGATATGCTGGCAAGTGGTCTGTCCCTTGAGGATCCAGGCCATCTTCTTTGCTATCAGGCCATAATATGAAGAGCTTTTCAACAAGGCAATGGGGGCTCTGGAGAGGGGTTGTCTCCTAAGTGAGGGCTGCAGCTGCAGCTGAGGGACACCGGTGAATGGGTAGGTTTTTCCGTATGATGCACAGGGACCCTGGCAGGGCCCCACTTTTGGGGTTGCTCTCGCAAAGTAGAGCACGTTCACAGAAGCTCAATCAGAGAAATGAAGGGTCTGAACTGCCCAGCATGGAAAAGCCTTTAAGGATGGCCAGGGTTTTAGCTGGTGAGGCAATGGCTCCAGATGGGCACAGTCAGCATTTGTGGTTATTTAAGTGGGGACATCACACGGAGAAGGGATTGTATACAGTCATCAGATTCCCAGAGGAAGAGCGAAAACTACACTGAAAGCATTTTAAACCAAGAATTGTTGAACTCCCTTCTTGTCCCCCCACAATGGACATACACTTTCATTCATACATGGTCTCATTTATTCCTCCAGACCATCCCATGAGGTAGGGTCAGAGCTGCAAAAGAAGGTATAACCCTCCCCCTCCTCCTGTGGCCTTTGTTTTGTTTTGTTTTGTTTTGTTTTGTTTTACAATTGGTAGAACTGAGGCTCAGAGAGACAAAGTGACCTGCCAAGAGTCAAGTGAGGGGAGACTGGATCTTGATTTCAGTTCTGTCCCGTCCCATAGCCAGTGCTCTTTCCATTATCTCATACCGATTTTAATCTGATATAAGAAACACTCGGCATTTATAGTGTGTAACAGTGGAATCTAGGCTTCGTGAGGTAGTGAATTCTCTAGTATTTGAGACATTCAAGCAGAAGCTGGAGGAAAATCGCCAAGTATTCAGACATTAGGTACAGGATGGACCACATAACCTCTAATGTTCCTACCAGCACCAAGCTCTTTGGACTTGGCGGCCTCAAAAGCACATGTGAAGAAGGTGGGGCACATGTTGTAAATAAATCCCTGATTGATCCCCGGTAACGAGAAAGAGGCAAGATCAATGACTCACAAATCATTCTAAATCCTTCCTTTAGCCTCCTAATCCAGAGGTTATTTACTACCCACTTCACAAAGTTCACTAATTTGACAGCAGCCTTCTGTTTTCTTGCCCTTTTAGGCTAGGTGGAAAAATGTCCATAGAGGAAAAGAGCGACAGATGATCCAACCCGGATATGCAGCTTAGCATTGAAAATAGTTGCAAAAGGTCCAGGGGGAAAAAGTGAGATGGCCCACCTTGACATGGGACCTATTGATATTTTCACCAAGTGACCATTTTCCAAAAGGCACAGGGTCTTACTCTAGCTAATAAATCTTACTCTTTTTTTTTTAAAGATTTTTATTTACGAGAGAGAGAGAGAGAGAGAGAGAGAGAGAGAGAGAGAGAGAGAGAACACCAGCAGGGGGAGTGGGAGATGGAGAAGCAGGCTTCCTGCTGAGCAGGGAGCCTGATGCAGGCCTCGATCCTGGGACCCTGGGATCATGACCTGAGCCGAAGGCAGACGCTTAACAACTAAGCCACCCAGGCGCTCCTAATAAATCTTACTCTTCACCCTCAAGTTTTATAATAGGATCCTTAAGAAGAGTGTTCTTTATTCTAAACTACCACTACCTCATTTCCTGTCATCCTCCCAAGGAATTGGACCCCCACATTTCCATCTGGTCTCTGGCCAACCTTACCTTCGAGCTTTGGATGTGCTTGCTGACTGAGCCTCAATGTGAATTTTGATACAATTTCATTTGGTACTGTGATCAAAGAGAACATTTAAATCATTAGCCTTGGAAATACAAATGCGTGTGAAGGTACAAGCAATGTTTTTATATCTTCATACCCCACCTTCTTCTCCAGAAGTTTTTGGTTTCATATATAATATTTTAGAGGAAATACCATGAAACCAAAATTGTTTAAACTAGAGTAAAAAATAGAAGAATCAAGTAATAATGAGGATTTGAGGGGAGGAAGATCTAGGTCAGAGGTCACAAACTCAGATGATTCTAGGGACCAGGCAGGTAGCATAAATGTGTGGATTAGGCCAGACTTAAGACAAACCGTAGAATGAATAGAGAGAGCATATGTATGTATATAACCTATATCTATATATGTATATAGATAGATATACATTCTTATGTATATACATGCATACTGTGTGTGTGTGTGTGTGTGTGTGTGTGTGTGTGTGTGTGTCTCCAAAAGCCACGTGGTTATTTTTAAGCACAAGGCTAGCTAAACATAACTCATCTACAGGCAACATTTGAGCTCCTGTTTCTGACTCCTGATCCAGATGAAGAGAAATTTAAAAATGAGCAACAATTTGACTCTGAGATTCCTGGAAGACAAAGCAAAGATGGACTGTAGCTACGGTCTCTTCAGCAGCTCTGGAAAGCAACTAGATTGGTTTGTTAAGAAAGATAACCTGTTTCTTATTTCACAACCCTAAGAAAAATCTGTTGCCTAGCTCTCCACTTAAGGAAACTCGCACAACATAACGAATGGTATACTTAACAGAAGTTTTACCCAAGAAGTGTCCTGATATCCCACATATGGTGTCTATTATGTGGACCCTCAGGAAAATCCAAATGCGTAACGTTAAGCTGTAGTTCTGGGAAGGCAATCCACTGGGGGAACAGAGTGATAGAGTCCAGGTCTACAGCTGGAGCTCTGGTATGATGCAGGGATAGAGCTCTGAAAATTTGGAGGAATTCCCTAAAACTGGCATGCTTGAATATCAACAGCTTCCTCTGGGTTTTTGACAGGAACTGTAATGCAGATAATTCAAACTAGAGGTCCTGAGAGATGGCTGGAAAAAAATGGGAGGTGCTCTTCAATGTTGACAGAAAGAGGATCCATATCCAGCTCAACATGAAGACAGCCAGAATATCATCTGCAGGCTGGGTCCACACTCGTCTCAAAGGGCAGCTTCATTATACATTTGGGATGTAATCTCTCTTCCCCCAGCCAGTCTTTAGCTACAACACATCTGCGCACAGCACAGACACACAAGGGGTTGTGATCACATCCGTCCCGGTGGCTTTAAATACCAACTTTATGCTCATGACTTCCAAATTGCTATCTCCAGTCTAGACCTCTTCCCTGAGCGACAGACTTGCAGAGTCAACTGTTCTCTTTACATCTCCCCCTGGGTGTCTCAATAACACCTTGAATCTTGCACGGCCAAAACTAAATTTGTTGTTTTTTTTTTTTTCGCCAGAATTTTTTCCTCTCCCACTCTTGTCCATCTCAGTATATGGCATGAACATCTTCCCAACTGCTCAAGCCAGAAACCTAGGAGTTATCACCCTTGATTCCTACTCCTCGAGATCATGCTAGAACATAGGGGAGAAAAGCCTGGGCCCTGAAGTTCACTGCCTGGGTTTTAATCCCAGGACCACTTTTAACCGGTTATGTGATCTTGGACAAGTCATTCAAAAATACCTATGAGTCAGTTTTCACATTTGCAAAGTGAGAATGATAATAACACCTATTTTTACAGAGTTTTAGGAGAATTAAATGAGATAGAGCATAGCAAGCATTAGGATTAACACCTGGCACTTAAGCAGATGTTCATAAATGGTTGCCATTACTATCTTCCCTTTCACCTTGTATTTTATCAGCAGTCTCCTTTTTCTGTAAAATATAGATTATACAGCCTATTTTACGGGATATTTGGATGATTAAATAAGATCAAGCACATATACTACCTGAGTGGCAGACCCTCAATAAAAAGTAGTTTTTATTAGGGATAATTAGTGTTTCTGCTGAGGCATCAAGGAATAGTAAGAAGAATTCATTCATCCATTAATAATTCAACAGATATTTTTTGAGCATCTACCAAATGTCAGGCATTGTGATAGATGCTGGGAATAGAGTAATGATCAAAATGAAGATCCTTGCCCTCATGGGAGTTTATTTTCCAGTGAGGGTGTGGGCAGCTAATAAATGTAGTAAATAAATCATCACATCGTATGTTACTTAGGGGAAAGTGCTGCAGGGAAGAATAATGCAGAGAAGGAAAACAGGGACTTTAAGAGAGGGGAGGTCTCCCCGAGAAGGTGACATTTGAGTAAAAACATGAGGAGGGGAGGAGGAAACCTGGAGAAAGAGGATTCTAGGCAAGGCAAAAAGCAATTGCTAAGGCCTTAAAGCAGGCCATGGCCAACCTGTCTGAGGAACAACAGAGGCCAATGTGGCTGAAGGGCGGGCAATTAGCAAAGTGGTAGCAGAGGCAAGGGACCCGACCATGGAGGTCCTTATAGATCCTGGTAAGGACTTTAACTTTTACTTTTAGCGGGTGGAAAGTTCCACTGATAGAATAAACATGATCTGTTTTTTTAAATGTTTTGTTTAAATTAACATATAGTGTATTATTAGTGACTCATCAGATGCATACGACACCCAGTGCTCATAACTTTAAGTGCCCTCCTTAATGTCCATCCCCCAGTTACCCCATCCCCCCACTCCTCTCCTCTCTAGCAACCCTCAGTTTGTTTCCCGTAGCTAAGAGTCTCTTCCGATTTGCTATAAAAGGTCCACTCTGCCTGCTACACTGAGACTAGACTGAAGGGGGTGGGGGCAAGAATGGAAGCAGAAGGAGGGAGTCGGGTCAGGAGGCTACAGCAATCAGGGGAACCAGAGATGATGAAAGCTTGGACCAGAGTTGTATCAGTGCAGGTTGTGAGAAGGGTTGAGATTCTGGATATACTTGAAAGTAGAGCTCATAGGGTTTGCTAACTGCCTATGAGATAGTTTTTTTGTTTTTTTTTTTTAAAGGGAGTTGAGGATGATTTCAAGTTTTGGAATCAGAAAGGTCTGATTTCAAATCCCAGCTTTGCAACTGATCTGCTCTACTTGAATTCAAGTGGCAAATTTTAATCATTGGAGCTGAGGCCAACAGGCACCTAAAATCCTGAGAGAGGTAGACCTTCTTCTGTACTTGGAAGAGCTTTGGTTCCAAGGGATGGGGAACTAAACAAGAAATAAATCAATAACAATAATAACTGGAAAATCCTTAAACTTTTGGAAATGAGGTAACAAAATTTAAAATGATCCATGGGTCAAAAAGGAAGTCTCAGTAAAGTAAATATACACAATATATATTATATGTATTTAACTGAATACGAATACAACACATCAAAATCTGTGGCATGCTGCTAAAAGAGTGCATAGAGGAAAACGTATAGCACTAACCGCTTATTCAGAAAAGAAGCAAGCTCTCCAATCAATAATCTAAACTTCTATTTCATGACGATTTTAAAAATCAAGCCAAAGAAAAACATAGTAAAGATAAGAACAAAAATCAATGAAATTTAAAATAATAGAAAAAAACTCATTGAAACCCAAAGTTTATCGAAAAGATCAATAAAATTGATAACTTCTCAATAAGACTTACAAAGAAAAAAGAGAAAAAATACATACTGATATCAGGAATAAAATCAAGGAATATCCCTACAGACCTGTAGATAATACAAAGAAAATAAAGACATCATATAAAAAACTCTATTTACATATATTCAACAAAGTTAGATAAAATGGACCAATTCCTTGAAAATCACAAACTACCAAAATTCATTCACCAAATATGAAATATATAACATAAATAGTCCTATATCTAGTAAAGAAATTGAATCTACATTTTTAAGACTTCAAAAAAAGAAATTAAATTAGTACTCCTGGATGGATTTGTTGGTGAATTCTACCAAATACTTATAGAAATTATAATGCATTTTACATAATCTCTTCCCCAAAATAAGAAGAGGCAATACTTCCCAACTCATTTTATGAAGTCATCATTACCATCAATACCCAAACTGGACAAACAAGAAAAGTACAGACCAATATCCCTCATGAATACAAAGTTTCTCAGCAAAATATTAGCAAATCAAATTCTACAATATGTAAAAATAATTATTTCACAACCAAGTGGGATTTATCCTGGAATTGCAAGGTTGGTTCAATATTCAGTAATCAATAGCTACAATCCAGAAATTTAACAGTCTAAATAAAAAACACAGTTTTTTTTCAATAGGTGAAGAACCATGTGACAAGCTCCAATATACATTCATGATAAAAACTTCTCAACTAAAAAAGGGCACCTACAAAAAACCTGCACCTAACATCACATGATGGTGAAAGACCAGATGCTTTCCCCTTAAGATTGGAAATAAGAAAGTCCACTTTCACTATTCCTATTCAACATCATACTGAAAGCTTTAGCACAATAAAGAAAGAAAAAGAACTAATGGTATACAGATTAGAATGGGAGAAATAAAATTGTCCTTATTTGCAGATGACGTGATTGCTTATGTAGAAAGTTCCAAGGAATCTACAAAAAACTCCTAGAACTAATAAGTGAGTTCATCAAAGTCACAGGGTACAAGATCAACACACAAAAATCCACTATACCTCTATTCACTAGCAATGAACAGTTGGAAACGAAACTTTTTAAAACATACCATTTCCAATAGCTCAAAATTCTGAAATACTTAGGTCTAAATCTAACAAAACATGTACAGAATGGGTATGCTGAAAATTACAAAAAACACTGATGAAAAAAATAAAAGGCAACCTAGATAGACAAACTGTGTTTATGGATTGGAAAGCTCAGCACACCGACACGGTCAATTCTTCCAAGATTGTTTTACAGATTTAATGCAATTCTAATAAAAATCCCGGCAGGAGGGCCCCTGGGTGGCGCAGTTGGTTGAGCGACTGCCTTCAGCTCAGGTCATGGTCCCGGAGTCTCGGGATCGAGTCCCACATCGGGCTCCCAGCTCCATGGGGAGTCCACTTCTCACTCTGACCTGCTCTCTCACTCTCTCTCTTTCCTAATAAATAAATAAATAAATAAAATCTTTTAAAAAAAAAAAATCCCGGCAGGATATTTTTGTATATATAGACAAGCTGATTCTAGAATTTATATGAAAAGGAAAAGAAATTAGAATAGTCAAGAAGTTGGAGGACTCACACTACCCAATTATATAACTTACTATGTAGCTACAGTAATCAAGATAGCATGGTATTGGCAGAGGGATAGATACATGGATCAATGGATCTGAAGAGTCCAGAAAATGACCCTCACAAATACATCCAATTGATTTTTGACAGGAGAAAGATAGTCTTTTCAACACATGGTGTTGAAAAATCCAGACATGTATAGAAAAAAAAAAAAAAGAGCACACATCAAAATACCTAAAAATCTCACTCTCCCTAACCTCATGTTTTATAAAAAAAATGTTAAATGTATCATCAACCATGTAAAATATAATACTATAAAACATTTAGAAGGAAACAGGAGAACTTTTTGTAACCTGAAGTAGGCAGTTAGTTCTTAGACATGACACCAATAGATTGATCCCTAAAGGAAAAAGTGACAGATTGGGCTTTATCAAAAATGAAAACTTTTGCTATGCAAAAAACACTATAAGAAAATCAAAAGACCATCTAAAGACTGGGGAAAATATTTTTACAATCACATATCTGATAAAGGACTTACACTGAGAACATACGAGGAAACTCAACAAAAACTCAAAAATAAGAAAACAAGCAACCTAATTAGAAAACAAACAGAAGATCTCAATAGACACTTCACCAAAGGGGATATATGGGATGTACATGGGAAGATGTTCAGCATCACTAGCCATGAGGTAAATGCAAATTAAAACCACAACGAGATACCACTACACACTTATCAGGGTTGTCTGTGATAAAAAATACTGACAAAGTATTGGTGAGTGTGTTGGGCATGTTGGACGGAATTCAAAATGCTACAGCCCCTGTGGAAAACCGTTTGGCACTTTTTAAATATCAAGTTAAGCGTGCACTAGCCATATGACCCACCAACTGCATTTTTGGGCATTTTTCCCAGAGCAATTAGAACTTATGTCCATACAAAAACATGTATATCTATGCTTAAAACAGCTTCACTTATAATCACAAATTGGAAGCAGTCCAAATGTCCCTTAGTAGGTAAACAGAAAAACAAATTGTGGTACATCCATGTTGTGGAATACTACTCAGCAATGAAAAGGAATCAACTGTTGATACAGATACCAACTTGGATGAATCTTAAAGGTATCATTGTTTATATGACACTCTCCAAAAGGCAAAACCTTAGTGGCGGAGAACAGTATATAAGGGTATTAAGTCCTAGACACTCCATTCTCTTATACTGATCTATGTGTCTATTCTTGCTGCTGGACTATGAGTCTTTCAAGGGCAATGGCCACGTCACATTTACCTTTGAACCTCCAACACTTTGCCCATAGTAGGCCTCACAAGTTCCTGGATAGAAGAAGGCTGACTTCCAAATGCACACGTGGAGACACAAGTGGGCTGCCTGAGAAACAGAAACCAGGTCGTGGCCCTTCACACACACACACATGTCCAGCTATCAGTACCCAGAAATAGCAACCGTTTCAGCACATCTTCTTGAAGAAGATTAAGCATTCTCTTAGCTCCCCATATTATAATTGCTGCGCACAACAGCCAAACTCAAGGATAATCCCATCACAGAAGTGGTTTTGCTCTAAGTAATTCTGAATCTTGATAAGCTAATCTCTTGCTGAGATGGTCGAGGGGACTTTCATTTGTTCATCTGCCTCCTCAACTGGGAAATTTCCGGTACACTGGCAAGGCACTCTCAACCATACTGCAAACATTTTTAAAAGAGCTGCCAACGGCAAATTTCTGATGGGTCTTCTATCATCTCAGATTCTGATCATTTGGGGCCAAATCCTTAGCATAATATTATAGAAGTCACAGAGAGTCAATTTTGTGAATTTTGGCAAGTCATGTGTTGTTTTTTTCTTGGCTTAAAAAGTTGATATGCTTTATGCTTTTGTAGATTGGAGGCCAGAATTCTGCAGTTGACCATTTGCTCACGTTTATAAGATTGGTAGCTGATGGTCCTACGTATATATCACATCAGCATTTGTGAATATTGTCGCAATCAGATTATGGCCATGTGATGCCATATCAGACACTCAAACTTCATTTGACCATCCAAACCAATTATATGCCGAATAAATTAAAAGAGGGTTTTTTCCTAGTCTTGTCTGTGGTAAACACATTCAAACATTCTTAAGGCAAATCACACAAAATAAATGAATTCAGCAAAACAAATCCTTTTGCAAATTAACATTACAAATTCATTATTTACCCATTCAGATAGCTAATCCTGCCAGCCACGGTCTCCATGGAAGCACCCATCAAGCCTCCAGTCTGTGGTCAGAGGCTCATGTGTGTCTGAAGCTTAGTAGTGTCTGCCTGCCCATGCATCCAGGCTGCTGGGTAACTTCTGGGATGGGGTCACGCATGCCACATGATAAGAGCAGTGAACTGAAACAAATGGAGACTCTAGAAGCTCCCAGGTTATTTGTCCATTTGGTCTAGGTCACCTGCTCTTGCTTGGCCAATATCTTTAGTGCATTGGTTCTTAATCCTGGCTGCACATCAGAATCACCTGGGGAGCTTTTAAAACACCCCATGGCCAGAATCCACACCAGAACAGGATTAACTCTGAACCTCTGGGGGTGAGATCCAGCATTCGTTTAGTAAAAGTCTTCATGAATTCCCATGGCAGCAGTCTCGAATGCTTGAGGAGCGTTCCTCTGGATTGACCACAGTAATGGATGCTCCTACTCCATCACCGTGACCCCCACTCCGACTCCGAAGCCATTTGTAATTTCGGATTCCAGAAGGACTTGGTGGAAATGGATTTATAATCTGGGAGTGGCTTAGCCTTCCAAAGGAATCTCTACTGGTAGAACTGTTGCTGGGAGGAAAAAGAAATTTGGAGTCCAATGTCGAGGCTCTCCTTGAGGTAAGTCCTCCAAGCCCTGAGTCCCTCTTTGGCACAGCTCTTTCACTCCAGGTGTTTGGGCAGCTCTCGGTGATGGCGTAGGCTCACTGTGCCTGGCAGAAAGGGTGGCAAGAGCATAGAAGTTGGCCTCCAAGCTGTGGAGTCAAAATGGTATCCTTGGGGAACCTCATAGAACAAGTCCAGTATCCTAAACCCCTCTAGGCTGAGAAGTGAGCTGATATTTTGTCTTAGTCTCTTTAAATGACCTTGGCTTATGAACACAAACATACCTTAGGAGCATGTGAAACATATACTATAATAATAACTAACATTTACATGTTGCCAAGTATCAAATGCTTTATGTATACTGATTGATGTAATCTTTACAATACCCTACTCAGCAGATACTATTGCCATCTCCACTTTACAGATGAGGAAAGTACAAAGGAGTTAAGTAACTTGCTGATGGTCATTAAGCTAGCAAGTCGCAGAGCCAAAATTCAAATGTAGGCAATTTGTGTCTACATCATGCAGGCTTAATCACTTTGCTCCCTGCCCTCATAAATCCTTCCCCTCGTCTCGCCTGGGTTTGACCCGTTTGGCTTTGTATCTTGGCTCCCGTTTCCCTCCTTGCCCTAAAACTTATTGCCCTGTTTTGGACTTGTTTTCTGCTTTGCCCTTAGCCTTCTCCTTTTAGAACTGCCTTTCAGGTCCTTACCCTTTAGCTCCATCTACCAGGACCACTAATCACACCCATCTCCAGTGCCACCCTGTGCCATCCTTTACCTTGCCCTTGTGGACCTGGCCCTTGGGATTACTCTCTGTTCAGCCTCCCCACTGGGAATGGTATAACTAGTGAAAAACAACTAAGTCTCCCTGAGCCTTCTCTTTGCTGGACTAAATATCCTCAAATACTTCAATATTCTTTGCTAGCTCATGACCTCATGTACCCTCTCCATCCTGGACCCTCTGCTTCAGATGTGCTCCAGTATGTCCCTAACCCTCCCAGAGTGTCCTGTCCAGGGCTGACCCTTCTACTGGGTGAATCTGATCAAGGTTCTCTGCCTCTCCCCCCACACTGTGCTCCCATAATGCCCTATGGGATCACCACACTTGCCACATTGTACATGCTTGGCTCTTAGGAGCCATCTGAGAAATATTTGATGAATGACTGATATTTTAATTTTCTGTTTCTGTGTCTGTTTCTTCACTAAACTATAAGTACCTTGAGCTACTTTGCCTTATTTATACTTACATTATTCTATGCATATTGTGGTCAGTCAAAAAATGTCGAATTATAAAGTATTTCTAAGGAATTTTGTTACTAGTAACCACCAACACTGTGAAAAATTACTATAATTTTCCCATCATTTTTTGCAACTTTTTATTGAGATATACTTCATATGACTAAGTGAAAAAAGCCAATTTGAAAGGCTATATCCTATATGGTTCCAACCACACAACATTCTGGAAAAGGCAAAACTATAGAGACAGTGAAAGGATTGGTGATCACCAGGGATTAGAAGGAAGGGGGAGATGAACCAGCAGAGCACGGGAGGTGTAGGGAGGTGTAACTACTCTGTAGTACATGTCATCGCACATTTGTCAAAACCCATAGAACACACAACAAGAAAGAACCCTAATATAAACCATAGACTTTGGATGATTATGATGTGTCAGTGTAGGTTCATCAACAGTAACAAATGTACCACTCTGGTAGGGGACGTTGATAGTGGAGGAGGTTGTGTATGTTGAGGGTGGGGGGCGGTCAGGGAATATATGCTAAATCTCTGTACCTTCTGCTTAATCTTGCTATGAATCTACAATTTCTCAAAAAAAATTAAAGTATATAAAATTGACAAAATTCTCCATTTAAAAATGCACAATTTGGTGTATTTTAGTACGTACAGTTGTTGTGCAAGTATCACCACTATATAATTCTGGAACATTTTCATTACCTCTTCTCAATGAGACACCTTACTTGTTAGCAGTCACTTCCCATTTCCCTCCCCCCACTTCCAGCCCCTGGCAACCACTAATCTACCTTCTGTCTCTATGGATTTGCTTATTGTGGATATTTGATGTAAATGGAATCGTACAATATATGGACTTTTGCGACTGGCTTCTTTTACTCATTACAGTGTTTTCAAGGTTTACTCATGGTGTAGCATGATCAGTATTTCATTCCTTTTCGTGGCTGAATAATAATCCATTGTCTGTGGGGGAACTGGGTGGCTCGGTTGGTTAAGCAGCTGACTCTTCATTTCGGCTCAGGTCGTCATCTCAGGGTCCTGGGATCAAGCCCTGCATAGGGCTCTGTGCTCAGCTGGGGAATCTGCCTGAGGTGAGGATTCTCGTTCTCCTCCCTCTGCCTCTCCCCCAACTCATGCACACTCTCTCTCTTTCTCTCTAAAAGATAATCTTTAACAAAATAATAATAATCCATTGCATGAACATTTGAGTAGTTTCTACTTTTTGTCTTTTATCAATAATATTTTATCAATAATGCTACTATGAATATTTGCATATGAGTTTTGTGTAGACATGTTTTCATTTTTCTTGGATATATACTTAAAAATGGAATTGCGAGGTCACAAGGTAACTCTATGTTTAACTTTTTGAGGAATTGCCAAATTGATTTCCACAGCAGGTGCACCATTTTACATTCCCATTGGTAGCGTATGAGGGTTGCAATTGCTCCACATCCTCGCCAATACTTGCATTTTCCTTTTTAAAAAAATTACAGCCTTCCTAGTGAGTGTTAAGTGGTGTCTAATTATGGCTTTCATTTGCATTTCCCCAATGACTAATGATGTTAAGCATCTTTGCCTGTGTTTCATGGTCATTTGTGTATTTCTTTTGAAGAAATGTCTATTAATATTCATATGCCCATTTATTAATTTGGTTGTCTTTTTACTGTTGAATTCTATTCTGGATAAAAATCCTTTATTAATATATGGTTGGCGGGGCACCTGGGTGGCTCAGTGGGTTAAAGCCTCTGCCTTCAGCTCAGGTCATGATCTCAGGGTCCTGGGATCGAGCCCCTCATGACTCTCTGCTCGGCGGGGAGCCTGCTTCCCCCTCTCTCTCTGCCTGCCTCTCTGCCTACTTGTGATCTCTCTCTCGCTCTGTCAAATAAATAAATTAAAAATCTTTTAAAAAATGGAATTAATATATGGTTGGCAAATATTATCTTCCATTATGTAGGTTGTCTTTTCACTTTATTCATAGTTTACTTAGATTCAGAAAAGTTTTGTTTTTGATGAAGTCTAATTTGTTTTTATTTGGTTGCTTGTGCTTTTGGTGTTATATCTAAGAAATCACTGTCTAGTACTAAGTCACAAACACTTATGCCTATATTTTCTTCCAAAATTTTTATAGATTTAGGTCTTACATTTAGATCTTTGATCAATTTTGAATTAATATTTGTATACGGTGTCAAGTAAGAGTACACATGCATTTTTTCCCCCTACAAATATGCAGTTGTCCTACTTCTTGAAAAGGATATTTTTTCACCATTGAATTTTCTTGCCATCCCTTTCAAATATCAATTGACCATATATGTAAGTTTTTATTTCTGGACTCGCAATTCTACTCATTGATCTATGTCTATCCTTATGCTAGTACCATGCTGTCTTGATCACTGATGCTTTGTAGTTAAGTTTTGAAATCAGGAAATGTGAGTCCTCCAACTTTGTTCTTCTTTTACAAGATAGTTTTGGCTGCTGAGGTTCCTGAACATTTTCATATAAATTTTAGAATCTGTTTGTCCATTTCTGCAAAAGATGCAAGTTTAATGGGGAACATATTGAATCTATACATCAATATGTGGAGTGTTGCCATCTTAACCATATAAAGTCTTCCTGTCCATGAAGGTGGCTCTTTCCGTTTATTCAACACTTTTAATTTTCTTTCAACAATGTTTTGTAGTTTTCAGAACAAGTCCTGTATTTCTTTGGTATAATTTTTTCTTAAGCATTTTATTCTTTGTGATGCTATTATAATTGGAATTGTTCTAATTTCATATTCAGATTGTTCAGTGCCAGTGTATAGAAAGACAACAGATTTTTGTAAACAGATCCTATATTCTGCAACTTTTCAAAACTCATTAGTTGGAATATTTTTGTGTGAATTCTTTAGGATTTTCTATATGAGACAATGTCACTGGCAAATAGATATATTTCCCTATTTCCTTTCTAATCTGGAAGGTTGTTTATTTCTTTATCCTACCTACTTGCCCTGGCTCTATTCAGATTCTTTGTTTCTTCTTGAGTCAGTTTTGGTAGTTTGTATCTTTCTAGAATTTGCTCATTTTACTAGGGTACTTAATTTGCACACATACATTGTCAATACCTCCTTGGTGGGATTGATCCATTATCATTATAAAATGTCCTTCTTGGGGTGCCTAGATGGCTCAGTTAGTTAAGCATCTGCCTTAGGCTCAGATTACGATCCCAGGGTCCTGGGATCAAGTCCCGTGTTGGGCTCCCCACTCAGTGGGGAGTCTGATTCTCCCTCTCCCCCTCCCTCCTTCCCACTTATCTTCTCTCTCTCCCTCCCAAATAAATAAAATATTTAAAAAATAGAATAAATAAAATGCCCTTCTTTGTCTCTGGTAACCTTTTTTTCTTAAAGTCTATTTTATCTGGTATTAGGATAGGCACCCTGGCTCTCTTTTGTTTACCATTTGCATAGTTTATCTTCTCCATCCTTTTATTTTCAACCTATTTGTGTTTTTGAATCTAGTCTCTTGTAGAAAGCTATACAGTAGTCCCCCTCACCTGAGGAATATATTCCATGACCCCCCAGTGGATGCCTGAAATAGCAGATAGTACTGAACCTTATATATATATTCTGTTTTTTCCTATGCATATATACCTATGATGAAGTTTAATTTATAAATGAGGCATACTAAAAGATTGACAATAGATAACATATAATAATCATAACAATATACTATAATAAAAGTTATATAAATATAGTTCCTCTTTCTCTCAAAATATCTTATTGTACTGTACTCACCCTTTTCCTTTTTGTGATGTGAGACAATAAATGCCTACAAGATGAGAGGACATGAGGTAAATGATGTAGGTGTCGTGATGTAGCATTAGGCTCTTACTGACCCTTTGACATTATGTCAAAAAGAGGATCATATGCTTCCGGGACTGCAGTTGACCACAGGTAACTGAAACTTTGGCAAATGAAACCAAGGATAAGGGAAAACTACTGTAGTTGGATTACTTTTTTAAAAAAAATATTATGCCAATGTCTGCCTTTTAATTGGAGAGTTTAATAAATTTATACTTAATGTAAATGCAAATAAAAAAATAATTGGATTCTATATATCTTATATTTTTTTGCTCCTACTTTCCTCTATTACTGTCTTCTTTTGTAGTGGATATTCTTTATTGTACCATTTTGATTCATTTTAATCTAGTTAAAAATAGACCTTAATTTAGTAAGGCCTTGTTCAGATTAATACCAACTTAGCTTCAAGACCATGCAAAAGCTTTGTACCTATATAGCTCCAAACATCCACATTATGCTGTTATTGTCACAAATTACTCCTTTATATGCCGTGTGCCCACCAACATAAATTTATCATTATTGCTTTATGCACTTGTCTTTTAAATCAAACAGGGAGAAAAAAGGGACTTACAAATAAATGTTTAGGCTGTCTTTTTTAGTTACCTATGTAGTTACCTTTAATGGTGTTCTTTTTTCCCATGTGGATATAAGTGTGTCCCCAGTGTCCTTCCATTTAAACCTGAAGGATGTAAGAATTTCTTGTTGGGCAGATCTTCCAGCAATGGACTCAGGATTTGTTTTTCTTGGAATGTTTTAATTTCTGCTTTATTTTTGAAGGATAGTTTTCCTAGATACAGAATTCTTGGTTGAAAGGCTTTTTTTTTTCTTTCTGTACTTTTAATATGTCATCCCACCATCTTCTGGTCTACTTAGCTTTTGATGAGAAATAACCTGTTAATTTTATTGAGACTCCTTCTGTGTGATGAGTCATTTCTCTCTTGCTACTTTTAAGAATTTATCTTTGTCTTTGTCTCTCAACAGTTTGATTATGAAGTATCCAGGTGTGGATCTACTGAAGTTGATCCTACTTGGGGTTTATTGCATTTCTTGGAAGTACAGATTAATGTTTGTCCTAAAATTGGGCAGATTTTCAGCTATTATTTCTTCCAATATTCTTTTTGCTCTTTTGTCTCTATCCTTTCCTTCTGGGACTTCCACTGTGCATATGTTGGTAGGCTGACTTGATGGTGTCCCACAGATCTCTGAGGCCCTGCTCATTTTCCTTCCTTCATTCTTCTTTATTGTCCTAAAACTGAACAATCTCAATTTTTTTGAGCTTTCTACAGCCCTTATAGACATCCTATTCCACAGCCTTCTAAACCTTTGTGGTTAATCTATTGTTTGTCCTAATCGTTATCCATTGCCTCAAGCAACAAAGACTAAAATATTTTCCTGTAAATGTTTTTGATATATGCCCCCAGGGTAGCAACTTTATGACTGGGTGACTTTTAAGTCAGGTGAACTAAAGAGAAGACTTTTGAGTAGGTCTTCCAGGGAGCTATCAGACAGATGAAATTGAAACAAAATCTGTTCTGCTCTCTCCAGAATCAGGAATGTGTGCTGTTATTTTCAAGACTACCTCTGAACTGGGTAGTGGGGGATAGGACCAGGTTAAATGAAAATACCATAAAGTTTGCTGTTCTTACTGAGATTCAGTTGTGTATTTTTAAAAATAATTGCGCCCCCCCCCCCCCGGGGTTGCTTCAAAACCTTTATTTAACTCCCAGAGTTCCAGAAAAGTTGATTCTGACAGTTACTGCTATTTTTAAATTGTTTTTCTGGAGGGGCAGAATCTTAAAGTTCCTCATTCTGACATTTTGCTGATGTCACCTTTCATACCATTTTTTAACATTTTCTGTGTGTTACAAGCACAGAAATATCTATCTTTATAAAGATATCATTTTATCCTGCTAAGACCCTTTTAATATGGTTATTCTTCTTAATAGATGGGGAAATTATGATGAAAATATTCTAAAACTGAATTATACTGATGGTTGTGCAACAGCAAACTTACAATAAACCAGTGAGTTGTGCACTTAAAAATTGCTTGGAGAAGTTAAATAACTTGCTCAAGATCATACTTGGAAATTATAGAACTACAATCCAGTCCTGTCTAACCGAAAAGAATACTTGCCAAAGACAGTGATACTTTTTGTAAAACCGACATCTGTCTCTGTGGAATTGTCTTTGAGGCCAGGCCTAGCATCTCTGGGTGCCTAGAGGGAGATCCCTGAGGGCCTGGAAGATTTGATGAAGAGAGTGCTTTCTGCTAAAGCTCTTCCCAATCCTCAGATCAGGACAAATCCCTTATTTAGAGGCGATTGAGAGACTATGGACCTTTCACTTGGAGCACTTATCATTGCTGCAATTTTACTTTTATTGGTGTGACAATTGACTATCTATTTCCCGTACCAGAATGAAAGCTTCTTAAGGACAGAAACCTTGACTCTTTTCACGCCTGCACCAGCGCCTGACACATAGAAAGGATTCAACAAATATTTGTGAATGAATGAATGCAGGGATGGATAAACAAGCAACTCAACTTCCAGAGTGCTTCCATTTGTTGTGCCTGTACCTTACACCATACGAGGGGAACCCTTTAAGAAAAAGAGTGTTGCCTGAATGAAGAACTGCTAGGATTCCCTCCCACTCAAAGACATAGGCACAAGTCAGCAAGCACTTTTATTTGGGAAAAAGCAGCTGAAAGCTTCTGCCAAGAAGCCCATACAGTCCTCAAATGAACCCCACCTGGCTGTGGGTGTGGAGTGGCAGCATGTGATCTCCAGCAGCTGTGGAAAGGGCCAGTGTGCTGCTATTCCCTCAACAGGTTTCCAGGCAGCTGGCAGGGCCACCTTCCCGTTAACTTCCCCGGGTTCTAGGTACCAAAGGTGGCCTACTGTGATTGGCCTAAATTGTACAGTCCTCAAAAAGTCTTCTGATTTCCAGCTCCCTAGAGGCACAGAGAAGAGGAAACAGGCATTCCCTTTGGGGAAAAAGAGATATGGGTTGAAGAGGCATATCGTAAAGACTAGGGGACTCCCTAAGAACAGAGAGTATGCCAGAAACCTCACCTCTAGCCATGCTGACACACAGTAGGTATTCAGGAAATACCTGTGGCATCAAGATGGTCAGGCTCTGACACAGAGAGCTGCCATCCAGCTCCTTTCCAATTCCAGCCTTCCATCTTAGCAGGAAGCTGCAGCATTTCCTGGGGGTCTGCTTAGCAATCACCAAAGCTTCCTTCCCTCTCAGACCAAAGCTGCATCTCTGTGGTTTAACTGAGCCACAGAATACATAGGTTTCCTGATAGTACTTGAAAATAGTACTCTTTGCAGAAATTGTGCCATCAATCCAAAGGACATGCCTCCCTCTGTGAACAGCAAGGCCAGACACAAATAAATGGCCATTGAACATCATGAATCCCCTTGTGACAGGGCAACCCAGAGACAAGGATAAAGTTCAGCACATTTGTATAAAAATAAAAATGGATGGTATATGTTCTGCAGCAATCTGAATTTCAGCTGGTCTGGCATCTAAAAATGTCTTGCTGATCTTCCTCAATGTCAACTACCTCAGAGTACAGACTGCTTATCAGGACTTTTTATTGAAAATATAAACCTAAGTGGATTAACTTCCAAAAGGATCCCCACACCTTTGGCTGATAGCAAGGCAACTATTTTTTGCAATGCAGGGCTTGCCTACAAACCAACATCACCACCTCCAGAAAAGGAAAAGAAGCACCTGGACCCTGGACAGGGCAAGAGTGGAGCATCCAATTATCATGCCTTGAAATTGCTCCTCCTCTGTCATTTCTCCATTTATGTTACAAACATTTAATGCACCTACAGTGGCAGACAACTCTGTGATCACCTTGTGGGCAGAGATCATGTCTTGTTTTTGCTATAAAGGATCATGAATACAGCAAGGAAGAATTTGTGGCCTTGGACTTCAAGGAGATCACAAAATAGCATGGAGAGAGATGGATAACCCAATTAAAATTCATTATGACCCGTGTGGTGCTAGAGGTAGGCATAACACTTGGTCTCAAGAGATGGTGGGAGGCTTCCTGAGCGAAGTGGCCCATAAGGTGAGATCAGAGAAAGGGGTAGCACCGTGCCAGTTGAAAGGCAAAGGGAAGTACATGGTCAAGGGCTTAGACCAAAAGCCAGACCTGCAGAGACCTCCTGAGACTATGAGGTCTCTGGGTGCCAGAAAGGGCCACGTGTCCTCCTGGTTCAGGAGGTGGATGCCCTCCTGAACCAATCTTCTCATCCAAATGCCTCCTTGCAAATCCCAACTCAAACGAAAAAAGTAAAAGCTGTCAACTCTGATATATTAGGAAGATAATTCAAGCAGCTGCTGTTTGTATTTTATTTTTAGATATCTTTTTTTTCTTTCAGACAGATCACAATTTCTAAAATATTATTCCTTCTTCTAGGTCAAACAACATCTGTTGTATAAAAAAGAAAATAAACTATTTCACAATGTGAAGTTTACAACTCCCATTTTTATTGTGCTGTGGCAATATCATGTAATTATTTTATTTTCCCTCTGAAGAAGTCGTTGTGGTCAATGGTGTCAACGTCCCATGGATTAAGGGGTCCCCAAGTAGACTGTGACACATTGTTGAGGCTTTTAGTTTCAATATGTCCTGGGGTAGGCTCTGATATGATAAACCATAATCGCTCCAAATGAGAAGTTCTTATTTATCATTAAGATAGAACCCTGATTATGCCTAGAGATACCTTCAGAAAGTTCCCTCTCACCACATTTGTGCTTCTCCCTGTCTTAGAATCACTGGTAAATAACAAATGTGGATGAAGTCATTCTTGCAGCTTGGCCCTAATGATGAGGAGGGATGCTATCAAAAGAAGCAAATGAGCAAATTTCCGACTAATGAGCAGGTTACTATAGCTAAAAATTACCAAAGAATCAACCTCTCTGGCCTCCTTTCGGTTTGACGAACATGCTGTTTGCTTCTTCTGCCTGGAAAGTTCTTCCCCTTGCCTGCTCCTTACCTAGCTAACGCCTACACATCTTTCAGATCGTAGCACAGCTGTCATTGCCATCCTTAATCCCTTCCCCCACAGAATAGTTCAAAGCCCCTTATTATACATTCTTACCACACCATGTACCTTTCTGTTTTAACACTTGCCCAGTTGCAATTTTATTTATATTTGTGCAATGATGGAACTGGAATTTCAGAGTGTAGGGACCATGTCAGATTTGTTCATCACTACATCCCCAGCACCCAGGATGCTACTTACAAAATAATGAACATTCAATAATCACTTGATGAGTCATCAAGCTCTCTGTTCCTGTATTGGTCAGGACACGAAGCACTAGTTGCTATAACATACAATCCCAAAATGTCAGTGGCTTAACACAACTAAAGATTCCTTTCTCACACACATTGCGATCTAATGTGGACTGGGTAGTTCTCACTGGAGGCTCCTTTCCATGTGATGATCCAGGCACCCAGGTTTCTTCCATCTAGTGACTCTGCAGTCTTCAACATATAACCTCCATAGTCGCCAAAGAAGTTGAAGAGAGAACATGGATGGTCATGCAAGGGATTTTATGGCCAGGCTTAGAACAGACACACTGTCACTTCTGCTCACATCCTATTGACCAGAATCTAGTCCCATGCCCCAACATAACCACAAGGGTAGCTGGGAAATGTAGTCATCTGGTGTGTCCAAGGAGCGAAAACAAGATTGGCAAATATCCAGTCCATCTTTGCCATACTCTCTGCTATAACTTACCATCTTCTACAACTATGGGTACTGTATTGGAGCTCCTCAGAGAAACAAAATAGGACAGACGGACAGATGGACAGATAAATAGACTTATTATAAGAGTTGGCTCACATGGTCATGGAGGCCAAGAAGTCCCACAGTCTGCCATTTGCAAGCTGGAGAATGAGGAAAACTGGTGATGTAATTCAGTCCTCCAAGTCCAAAGTCCTGAGAATGGGGAAACCAATGCAGTAAGTCCTGGCTTAAGTCCCAAAGCCTGAGAACCAGGAGCACCAATGTCTGAAGGCAGGAGAACATGGATGTCTCAGTTCAAGCAGAAGAGAGTGAATTTACTCTTCTTCCGCCTTTTCTTTCTATGCAGGCCCTCAAGGGACGGGTTGATCTTTTTGCAGTCTACTGATTCATATGCTAATTTCTTCCAGAGACACCCTCCTAGACAGACTCAGAAATGTTTTACTAGCTATCGGAGTTCCTTGGCCCAGTCAAGTTGACACGGAAAATTAACCATCACAGGTACCAACGAGAAATCTAATCAAACAACTAAACGCCCAACCATTCTGCCTACTCCCTCTCCCACGCTCATACCCCACCTTTGCCATTCCTGATCTCAAATAGGAGTTAGGGGTTTTACGTTACTGGTGTCTTGGATAAGAAGCAAGTAGATGCCTAGAGAAGTGCACAACATAACCCAGGTCAGATTCCCTGATCAAAACCATTTACTAGTTTCCCACTGCCTATCATACTGGCTTACAAGGTTTCCCATGATTTAAATCTGAGTACATCTCCAGAAGTAAGCAACTTTGTTTAAGGTAATTTGCTTCATCTTCAATATTCATGTGAAATTTTGCCATTTGGCATCCAAGATATACTCATGGGTGTTTAAACTTAGACTGTTTCCCTTGGAATCTCTAAATACAGTTATTATTCCAGGAGGATGCCCTGCCTTTATCCAATGGTTTTAGATGCTGGTTGGCACGAGTGCAAAGGTTTGAGCTCAAAGGCCCTGGAAGCCCTGAGTAACTGTGTGGTAAACCAGCTCCCCTGGAAAGAGCCTGGCAGAGATGCCCCTTACCTTCCAGGGCTCTGTATTAGTGTCCTCGGGCTGCCATGACAAAGTACCACAGGTTGGTGGGTGGCTTACACAAGAGAAATTAAGTTTCTCACAGCTCTGGAGGCTAGCAGTTCAAGATCAGCATGTCGGCAGGGTGGGTTTCTCTTGAGGCCTCTCCCCTGGACTTGCAGACGGCTGCCTTCTTTCTGTGTTCTCACGCAGCCTCCCCTCTATGTAGTAAGTGCCTGTGTCCCCCTCTCCCCTTCTTATAAGGACACCGTCAGATTGGATTAAGGCCCACCTACGTGACCGTTTTCTGTCTTACTCACCTCGTTAAAGGCCCTATCTCCAAATACAGTCACATCCTGAGGTCCCGGGAGTTAAGACTTCAATATCTGAATTTGGGGGGCAGGACACAGAATTCAGCCCACAACAGACCCCAAAGGTAATCGGAGGTGCAGGGACAGCCACAGTGCTGCCAAAAGAAGAAAAATTCCCCCACTGACTTTATTGCAAAAAACGAATTGCCCCTCCCCCCCCCCCACACACACCCTATCCATCAAGGTCTTGGCAGGTTTAGATTCAGAGCATTTTGATTTAGGGAACCTTCGCAGCGGCCTACCAGCTGTGGAGAAGTTCTGTGCTTTGTGGCATTGTTTTGTAGTTGGTTTTGCCATGGCTGCTGTAATCTCAAGCAATAAAAGGGATCTGAATTGCAATCATTTGCCTTCTCTCTGTCTTTCACAGTGCCCTGACTTGGTTGTCAAGCTTTGGAGGAAAATCACAATTATACACACCCTTTCTGTGCTGATACCTGCCACCCCTCTATTTGTTTTCTGATAAATATGCCCTTTCCCTAGAATTTTATTCAAATGCCAGGCTGCGATCAATTCTGGTGCCTGTCTTGTCCCTGTGTTCTATGACAAGCCTGCCTGTGTAAGAGGCCCTGCCCCTTCAGAGAGATGTGCTCAGAGCTGTCTCTCCACTCCTCCCCCAGCCAGCAGTCAGCAGCTGCTGAGCAGAAATGGGTTTGGGGAATGCCAATGTGACAATTACACAGGTATCTGGGAGGAACCGAAGCTCTGGTCTCGGCTGCGTGACGGCTTCAGGGAAATGAAGTGCAAGCTGTTTGGAGAATATTTCTCCACAGGACATTATGAAATCTCAGAGGTAGGAATGCGTGGACAGGGCCTGCTTCCCCCTGCTCCCCTCCCCCACTTTCCAGAAAGAAGAGCGATAAAGCTGCAGCTTAGTATTTGATATTTAGAATTAATTAGAGCCCCAAATCCCATACCAGCCAGCAGGTTTCTTAATGAGGCCAATGTATTCATCTTCTTCAGCCTACTTCTCCAATCCATATCAACCCACACAGGGACCATTATAATGCCTCACGATGCCCCGTGGTTTTCAAAGTGCTACCGCATGCTGCTGCTTCATCTGGCCCCCACACTCACCCTGGTAGGCGGTCAAGACAGGAGCCACTCTCCCCACTTCCTCGATGAGTTTTCAGGGAGGTTGAGTCACTTTCCCAAGGTCATGCAACTAATAAGCTGTGGAACCTGGATTGAACTCAGCTGGTCTAGCACCAGGGCCCGTGCACTTAGCTACTATTAATCTACTGCCTCCCTGGAAAGAGGCAAGACCGTGTCAATGTGAAGGAGCCAGACCCAAGACTCCTGGGTGACAGAGTTCTCCAGCTAGGGTTGCAGGAAAAATGCGGGAGGCCTAGTTAAATTTGAATTTCAGATGAACGGAGAATAAATACTTAGCATAGTATGTTCCAAAGTTATACCTATGTCAAATAGCGCATGGTATGGACTTACACATACTAAACTTGTATTCAATGTTTATCTGAAACTCAAATCTAACTGGGTATCTGGCCAACACCACCCTCAGCACTATCCTAACAGAGCTGGTCAGCCACCGGGCCTTCTGATTAGCTCTGCCCCAGCCCGTCCCTTGCTTCTCTCATGTCACTTTCTTCTACTGTTCCTGGCTTGGAGCCCTCCTCGTGAATTCACCTGCCCAATATATCACCAAGCCCCAGAGAGTTAGCATCTGCTTCGCTTCTTCCATCCAGCTGTTCTTCTCTACTCTCCAACCAGCACCCTGAGCCAAAAGCCTGTTCCCTCTCACCTAGACCATGAGCAAAGTTCTAGTCGCCCTACTAGAGGACTGCCAGACTTTTCCTTGACCAAAGTGCAAAGCATTCTCCTATTCTAAACCCTCCAAAGACTCCCTAAGCTCCTTACGGCAGCCTTCAAAGCTTTCCAGATCAATTTCCAACTTGATGATGCCACCACCTCTCTGGTCTCCCATAGTTGAGTGTGAACCCTGAGCCTGAGCCACACCAAGGATCCCAGTTTTCCATAATACATTTTGCTTGCATCCGTCTTGCTACTGACCTTGAAGACACTCCTCTGACATCCCCAAGTCCAGCCCTACCACTACTCCCACCCCCACGGCTGTGAGTGATCTTGCCTCTGGCACAATCCTCATAGCACTTCTACCCCTTTGGTACATGCCATATCATGTCTCTGTTCTTTTTATTATGGCACATGTCTTAGCTTCTCCTTCCACCATCTTCCATCCCTGGAGGACCAGAGCTATTTTGTGCACTTTGCTTTTCCTCCACATGGCCAAGCATAGTTTTTGGCACAGGCGAAGTATTCCACAGGAATGGCTGGATGGCTTGACCCCACAAACATTCTCTACTCTATGACACCTATTCTATGCCAGGTCTGGGCCAGACCATGGGGCTCGAGCAATGGCTACGATTGGTCTTGTCCTCAGAGCACACCGTGAAAACCGGGCAACATGTAAGTGGAATGAAACTGAGTTACCTTGAGGCCAATCTCAGCCCAGTGTCTCTGCAAAGGGATCGCACGCCCAATTTCAGAATGCTTTGAGGAGTAAAGTAGGACTTTGCCAAATGACCCTTGAGAAGTTGGAGAGGCTAGGGAGGAGCAAAGAGGAAAAATACAGATTGCATCCCGTAACAAAATATCCCAAAGTCCTCTTTTCGCCTGTCCATACCAAGCCCACTCTTCACGGTGACTGCTCTTGGTTTCCACGGCTGTATCCCAGGCACTGCCTGCACAGCCTTATTTCTAAAGAGGCCAAAATTTAAAAACTGAATTGTTTGTTCCCACCATGAAGCAATAAGATACCCTGTGAAGACCTTCCGGATGTGAAGAGGTAAGTCCTGAAGAGAAGAAGAGACTCTGAAAGAAGCATTAAAGAGGGGGTCAGGACCCCATATTGCTCCTCCATCTTTGATGATACTTGCTCTTCTAAGGTTCCCTGCAACCTGCAGTAAGTGGTCTCTAAGGTGGCCTCTCGAATGACCCCAGTGGTCCCACCTCCTGATATTCATGCCTTCGTGTAATCCCTTCCTCCTAAAATTTGGATGGGACTTGATGATTCACTTGTAATGAAATGGAACATGACAGAGGTGATGGGATGTCACTTCTGAGATTAGGTTATTGAAAGAGTCCAACTTCTATCTTGGTCTGTTTCACTGATTCACACTCTCTCACCTGCTCTTGGACAGCTCGCCTTGGGGGAAGCTAGCGGTCACAGCATGACACGGCCATTTGGAGAGGTCCACATGAGTAAGCTGGGGAAAGGATCCCCCATCTTAGTCAAGTCTTGAGATGACTGCAATTTCATAGGAGACCTCAACTTCAAGGCCTCTAGCAAAGCTTCACCCAGATTCCTGAGCTACACAAACTGTGCAATCATAACTGTTGTTTTAAGCCACTAAGTCGTGGGGTGGTTTTGTTATGCAGCGACAGAGAACTAATACACAGCCGAAGCCTCTGCATGCTTCTGCCTCAAGAGAAGTGATGCCACTGGCTTTGGGAGCGAGCCAGCAGGCAAAGGTGCAAGCACACCCTTCCTATTTCACGTCCAAATGTCATTTTATAATGCCAGAGCCAGCAGTCCCCAGAGACAGTCGAGGGCCTTTTATTGCTGTTACAAATCCTGCTTCATGAATCCCAGACCCATATGCAAATGTGAAGCTCAACCTTTGATAAGCCATTTGATTTCCCTCTTAGTTAATGAAGTGAAAATACACCATTTTACACTAAGATTAAATTGCTAAAATGTTTCACTCTGGTCCCCAGTTAGTTGTAATTAAAAATACAAAGAGAAGAACAGGAAAGTCACTCACTTTCTTCATGTGTCCTGAGGCATGGAAGGGGAAACTTGAGTGGACGTGAGAATGTTGGAAGAAAGAGCAGGGTGAGAGCACAGGGGGCACCCCCCTCACATGGCAAAAACTGTGCCCCCACGCCTGCAGCCCCCAGCAGCTCAGCACGCCAGGGGAAATGCTGCCCCATGCTTTCTGGGGAGCAGGAGGGAGACAGGGCGCTCCACGGGTGGGTTTCAAAGGGCTCAGGTATTCCTGACACACAGCAAGAACTCCCGTCTATGAAAAAGTGTGTGTGTGTGTGTGCGCGCGTGCATGGGCATGTGTGAATGGGTGATGACGTAAGCTATCTGTGTGGATGTGACAGAGAACCGGTGAGGGAGTGTCTTTGTCCCTCTGCGCACATGTATGCACGTGTGTTACGCAGGTAGTCGGGGGTATGAGAGAAAATGAATGAGGGCACATACGTACTTGTGCGCGTGAGAATGATCTGCAGGTATGTGTGTGTGTGGAGAGAGAAGGAGGAAGGCGAGTACATAGGTATCTGCACAGGGACTCACGGGTGTGAGAGAGAATGCACGAAGGGGAGCATATGTACGGATGTGTGTCTGCGTGGGTGTTTGTGTAAGTGTATGAGTTGGGGGAGGGCTGTATACGCACGAATGTGTGTGTACAAGAGATGAGGGGAGCAGCCAGGTATGTGCAGGGGTGGACAGCTGTACGGACGAAGGGGTGGGTCCATGTGTACGTGAGCGCGTGGGCAGCGCACAGCAATGTATAGGTGATGGAGGGCATGTATGTGTGTCTGTGAGTGTGTAGGTGGGCAGATGTGCATGTAAACGTGTGCTGGGTATAAATGTGTGTTTGGGTGCCTTGGTGAGGCGGGTTGGTGTGTACACGTGTGATGGTGTAAGGAGCGATGAGGGGCTTTATGGACAAGTGTGTTCCTGCATGTGGCCGTGAGTGCACACGCATGTGGGGGAGGGGCGTGTGTGCTATGTTGGTGTTTGCGAGTGTGTCTGTGAGGCGTATACACACATGGGGCTGTCAGGGCATTCATGAGGAGGCTGTAGGTAGTGCGGATAAGTTTCCGTACATCCTTCAGGTGCGTGCATTCTTTAGGTGCATGCATTTATGAAATTCTGGGTACATATGAATGTGGATGTGGCAATGTATGAAGAGGGGGCGGTGTGCACATGTGTGCAAGTTTGCAGACGCATGGAGGAATGTGTATGTAATGATATGTGTGCGTCTGTGAAGGGCGTGGGTTAAATGAGCGTATGTCCATGACTGCGGGAGGACGTCTGGGTGAGGAATTGTATGTGTGCATGCCCGTGAGAGAGAACGGGGAGGGTGGGGTAGACGCACGTGTGTGCATGTGCGTGTCCACGGTCGGCACAGCATAAAGTGGGTGTGTACAAGTGTGTTGGTGTGTACTGCTGAGGGAAATACCCACAATCTGAGTGTGAGAATTTATGGTAAGCATGGACTGTGTGTGTGTGAATGGAATGCACGGGGACCTGTGAGTGTACAGTTGCACAGAGTGTGTGAGTGAGTAAATGGTTGTATATGTACTTCTCTTGGTGTCTAATTTCATGAGTGAGCAATAGACGCCTATGAATGTGTGTGTGTATGTGTTTGTGAAGGATGTGCATAGGCACAGGTGTGTATGTGTTTATGCACGAGGCAGGTCTACATGCATGTGCTTGTGAGAGAGCACAGATGAGGCCAGCCTGTGTGTGTGTGGGCTTGTGCTTGAGTGTATAGGGTAGGAAGTTTAGATTCGCATGTATATATGCATGAGTTGATAGTCGGGGGGTAGTAAAAGTATGTGTGTGTTTGTGCAACATAGTTGAAGCTGTAAGTTCATGAGTCCATGTATGTGAGTGTAAGTACAATAAGATGTAAATATATGTGTGCACATTATGAGATTATGGGTTTGGGATGTATATATATGTGTGAGTGAGATGATGGCACATGTAGGTTCAAATGTACGTGTATATACATGCGATTATCAGAGACTGAGTGCAAATGCATGTGTGTGAGGGGGTGTATATATGTGATTGTGCATAAATGTATGCATGAGGAGTCCAGGTATGTGTGTGAGTGCAAGTGGGACCTATATGTATCTGTGTGCATTCGTGTATGGATGGAGGGATATGTGTGTGTGTTTAGGTGAGATAATTATGTATAGGTGTGTATGTTAAAGTGCGTGACTGTGGAGAGCCTGTTCCTGTCACTGTGTGAGTTACATCTAGAGGCATGTGTGTGCGTGCGTTTATGAAATTCTGGGTGAGGGATATGTATTTAAGTGTGCGTGAGTGTATACATTAGGGACTATACGATTATGTCCTATGTGTGAACGTATGCATGGAGGGGGTTATATGCACTTGTGAGTGCATGTGAGTGTGTGCTTAGGATACAGGTACACATGTATTTATTTGTACACACATTTGTGCATATGCCTACACGTGCGGATGTGTGTTTAGAGGAGGGCGCAAAGGTAAGGGTGAGAATAGTGCGTTTCTAGTTGAGACAGTGTCTACACGTGTATGGCCGGATACACGGGTGAAGAGGTGTGTATGTCTGTGCATGCTTTGGTGACAGGGCGACGGGGTTTACATGCACTCTGTATGTGTCTGTGTGTGTGTCTTCTGGGGGCGTCCAGGGGCCGAATCTGTGTATATGAATGTGTCTGTGTGGGTGAGCGCATATGTGTGTATAAGTATGTTTAAGGGTGTACAGATGGGGCCCCTGGGTGGCTCAGTGGCTTAAAGCCTCATGATCTCAGGGTCCTGGGTTCGAGCCCCGCATCGGGCTCTCTGCTCAGCGGGGAGCCTGCTTCCCCCTCTCTCTCTGCCTGCCTCTCTGCCTGCTTGTGATCTCTCTCTCTCTGTGTCAAATAAATAAATAAAATCTTTAAAAACAGAGTGTACAGAAAAGTGGAGTATACATACTTGTGCATGTACGTGTGACGGGTTACATGCCTCATGTATGAAAGTGCACTGGGAAAGGGCGCATGTATGTGTCAGCATATGGATGACTGATTTTTGTGTGTCTGTGCATGAGGATATGGATGAGGAGTTTCTACTACATGCTTAAGTGTGTGTGTGTGTGTGTGTGTGTGTGCAGTTTAGGGGAGTGCACGGTACATCTGGGGGTAGCAGTGCTGGTGTTGATAATGGCGGCTACGTGTACGTGTGTGAATTTGAGACTATATAGGTGACATGAGTGTATGCGTACCCGTGTGTCAGTACAGGCACGAGGTGGCGTGTGTGTGTGTGAGTGTGTATGTTTGAGTAGACCCTATGTGTATGTGAGTCTGCGTGTGTGTGTGTGTGTATACTAGCAAGGCGTACACACAGGTGTGTCTGTGAGGATATGGTTGAGTGCGCTGTGTATTTATGTGTGTGGTTCTTAAATAACTTCGCTGGACGTGTAAGTACGCGACAGGCAGTCTGCGGTGAGGGCGGTCTATACATGTTCTGTGTGTCGGCGAGCAGGTATCTGGGCAGGCTGTATACGAACCCGGGTGTGTGAGTGTGAGAGGCACTGTGAAAATGCCGAGCACACAGCGTGGTACCTTAGCGACTCTGTCCGTAAATGTCGGGGGTCGCGCAGGTGCCGCCGCAGGTTTGACTGTCAGCAGCAGGTTCTCCAAGGAGCCCGCTGAGCTGATGGGAGCTGGATTTATGGACCCCCGCCGGGCAGGGGAAAAGAGGGTGCAGAGGAAGGTCTGAGGGGAGCTGTGCGTCCCGGCTGTCCCTCCCTCCAAGGCGCTGGCCTGCAGCCGCCACCAGTCCAAACAGTGGCCCAAACAGCATTTTCAGGCGCTGACGGGTTCTGGCGCAACTCGCCCCCAGCAGGCCCGAGAGTCAAGGTCGTCTCCGGACAACTCCAGCCCAGCCGCCCCGCTGAGAAGCAAAGCACCGAGCAACAAAAGTGCAGGTGTGGGACTGGGGGGCCGTGAGGGCCAGTGGGCCTTTGTCTGCACCGCTATCTGGTTCTTGCCCTTAATTCCTTTGTCTGAGACACTGGAGACTCCATTTCGTGCCCCGGTTCACACGAACATTTAATAAGGGCCCAATGCTGTGTGTGCCGGATCGGTGCTGGCTGCAAGGGATCTGCAGTCACTCGCTCAGTGAAAAGTGGGGTGTGTACAAGCTCAACGAAAACTTTGGGAGCGGCCCCTCCGGGCCCGGACCGTGCGAGGCGCAAGAGAAAAGTCAGCCAGAAGGAGCCCACGAGGGGCCCGGAGCCTTCGCTCGCGCCGCCCTGTCCTGCCTGCCCCGCTCCCTGCGTGGGGAAGGGGTCGTCTCTGCTGTTCTCGTGGACAAGGCTGGATTGCCCAGAAGGCTGAAAACCACCGCATCGGTGACATGACGGACACGTGCTTAGCGACCACCTGGGCGGTTCGTTGGGCCGGTGGGTCCCCAAGCCCCACCCGCTGAGGCGATCGGTAAGCACATGTCCCTCCTGTCTCCGATGTGGTGGTTTTCAGCTAGAAAACCCCCCTTCCTGGGTGACCGCAAAGACGTCTGCCATCTGCTTGCCCACCTGAGCCGTCCGAACCAAGGGGCAGGACAATTCCTCCTCAGAACCTTCCGGTGGCCCGGGCCTCAGCGGGCCCCAGCTCTCTCCAGCCCAGGCCTGGGGCCGAGGAGCAGCTGTGTGTGTGCACCTACGTGCACATGTGCAGCTGTACGTGTGCAAATGGCACGTGTGAGTGTGATGCAGGATCCCAGCAGGGAAGCTCAGAATATTTCTAACACACACAGAATGAGGAGGCTGAGCCCAAGTGTTCTCCTGGGAGCACTAGAGGAAACCAAGGTTCTGTGCTGCTGGCAGGATTGGGACAGGAAAGGGGAAGAGCTGCCTCAGTCCCCTGTCACCAGCAGGCCAGAGTCCAGGCTCTGGTGGAAACCTTGAACCTAAAGCAAACTCAGGAAGTAGACATAACTGGGGCATATTTACTGGGGTGCCTTTAGGAACACTGGGTCTGGGAACAGGTATAGCAGAAGAGATCCAGGCCCCTGGGAGAGCTTCAGGAAGAAGAGACAACCCCATGCTCACAGCCCCATCAAAAGGAGGGGTCCCCAAAAGCTGAACACGGCTCGTGAAGGGCCAAAAAAGGGGGACAGGGAAGAGCAAGTCCTTCTTGGGATCCACAGCCACACTCACTCGTGATGGCCCCACCTCTAAGTCACATCCCCTCTTTGCCGAGCCAAGGAATCCTCATCCTAAGACAAAGCAGTAGCCTCAGCAAAGGCATTGGCACTGAAGAGTGTGGAAAGTTCCACAAGTATCGCGAGGAGCTCAGTTTGTCTGGAGGTACATGAAGGGCAGGTGTGAGAAGTGTGGTAAGGTGAGGGATTCATCCTGAGGGGAGCGTGACGGGGAGGAGAGAGCAGGCTGGGAAAGGGTTTAGGCAGGGCTGTGGCATGATCGGCCAGGCAAGGACACTCTGGCAGCGGTGTGGAAAACAGACCGGAGGAGGCCGAGACCGCGGAGGTGTTTAGGGGACACACTCGGCAGCGCCGGGCAGCGATGAGGGGCTGGAGGGACGGCCTGGATGTCAAGGAGGTGACGGGAAGCTGCGGAAGACGGGCTGGATTTGAAGAAAGGCTGGACTGTGGGAGGCAAGAGTCCAGTCAGAGGTGCCGTGGCCTTGCAAAGAGCCAGGAACAGGAGTGATGAGCGGAAGAGGAGCCACAGGGGGACGTTTGTGCGGGTGGAGGGATCTGGAGACACTGTCTTGACCAGTTGGCCCTGGAGGTCTCAGTGGTGGGCTGAGTGCGAATGCCTCGCAGGCAGTTGGGATGAGGTCAGCACGGGAGAGAACAACATGACATTGACCACACGAGATGACTCAACCCTCAAGCCGGGCCAGGACGACATCACTGACCCTGAACAGAGGCTCAGACAGATTGGGCAATCGTGGTCTTGGACTTGGCACAAGGCGCTGGCTGTGAAGCCTGACAGCAATGAGTTCTCCCAACTTAAGATCTACCTCCCTTATGTATGGCTTGGAGGAGACGCATTTAACTTGGCTTTGGAATATAAAATGTTTATACAACCATTTATTCCATTAGTACCTTCACTTCCCACTTCAGAACTAAATGTCTCTACTAATTAAATACATTTATTTTAACTGCAGAAGCATTTATTTCCAAAATAAGGACATGTTAATTATCTGCAGAGTGAAATTACGCCCAGGATGCTAATCTATACATTCATCTGCCTGGATATATATTACCCGTGGATGCCTGGGTGTAGAGCCAACCACGTCATAGCACTGCTCGAGAGGCTCCTGAAAACAGGCACTCTTGCCACCTGGATCCACATCCTTCTCGTTATCCTCTTACTGAGAACGGCACAGTGGTATGAAATGTGGAATCTTAACATCACCGTGTTCATTCCAAACCTACGACTAGAGATTCAAGATTCACAAGCATGTGCCGATATAATTCAAGGGCATTTTTGCTGGGAGAGAAGGTAACTGTCTCCAATTACCCTGAGGAGTTTTTTGCTCATGTTTTATGAGAACTGACACCTTAATTCTCTTGTCACTGATACTTCCTAGACACGGGTACATATCTGTAATTCTCATGATAAGTCATTAGTATTAATTAAGCCACATCAATAGCATAATTTAGCTAGTCAGTCAACATCTTCTGAGAGCTCACAGTGGGGGCAGCCCCAACTCATAACATTGGAGAGTTAATAAGGGAAGAAATGCAGCATGGGAAAGAGAGAGTTTTCTAGAAAGATGGGCATTCCTGTCTTCACAGCCACGGGGGAGTCACTCACAGAAACCTCAAGAAGGAGTGAGAGCCTCTTTTATAACTCGACATCTGCTTTTCTTCATTAAACAACGGAGCAGCAATACCTTGTAGCCATTGGGCACCCAAAAGGAGGAACTTCAGAGGGAGCAGAATGCGCATGGCTCTAGCAGGGATTTGACCTTTGGCCAAATTCCCGCCTTTGGTCCACCAATCTCAGTCAGTCAGAAGTGAAAAGGTGAGAGAGCTCTTAGTTAAAACAGAATCCCTTCCTTTCTTCTCTCCATCCCTTCCTCCTTTCTCTCTCCCTTCCTACCATCTTTTCTTCCTTCGAGAATATTTACTGAGCACTTACTGTGTGCCAGGCACTGTACTAAATAGTGGAAGGACATTAGTGAACAAATAAAGTCCCTGCTCCTAAGGAGCTGAGTTCCAAGCGAGGGAGGGGATACTTATAAAGAAATAAGCAAAGAAACAAACAATATTTCAGGTATTGAAAGCGCTATAAAGACAAATAGAGGAGCATAAGGTGACAGATAGGATTAGAGTAGATGCTATTTTAACATGAAATGCTTCCCATGTATCACAGAGACATGACAGTCCAGTAACAGGGTCCCTTACACAGACAGGCACATAAGTCCAATAAGGTTGTTTCATATACCATACAGATCCCCTAGCCCCATGGAGAGGATGCGTAGTCACTAACTACCAGAGATCCCCAAAATGTTCTTCTTGCCATCTCCAATCCCAGTCTTCCCTGGGATGATCAAAACATGGCCCATTGCAGGGATTAGATGGGATTAGGCCCATGTGACTTAATTTAAGCATGGACTGGATATTCCCAAGGTGGCAGTGGAAGTCAGCAGGAAGCTCGAGATACCCACTGTTGGGTACCCCGAGTCAGGAGGTATACACACAGCATCAGTAGCGACTGGAATAACGTCTAACCTTTAAAAGTGCTAGCTGGGTTTGTCAGAACTACAGACTGTGAAGACCCAAGTGGCTTTCTTAGCCCACTAGCACATACCAATGTCTACGGAAACGCATGGGCCATGACAATCTACTTTTCCCTGGGGCAGCAGCTTTCCCGTGGGGATCTCCCCACGGGAAGAGTGGTAGGATTGGAAGTGAGGTTTCTATCTCCATTAATGAAACATAGGTTGGACTCAAGGTAAGTAAAAGAGGCTCAAACTGAATGGACCTTGATCTTTTTGAGAGTGATCCTACATCAAGTACATGCAAGGGTACATCAAAGAGCTCCAAATTAAGGACTGAAACCCCAAATCCTGTGGCCAGCTATCCATCCTTGATTATGTTGTGTGGAAGAAATATGGCAAAAAAAAATATGGATTGCATTAGGTCATTTTACACATACGATTTCTAAACACACTAAAGTAGATTCATGTGTTGTACCCTAAGTTCAAGGGGCTTGAATTTGCTTTCCTTGGCAGCTAGTAGTTCTGAGAACCATACTCAAGAGGTGTGTATCTCTGACAAATGACAATGGAGGAAAGATTGCCTTCATGTGCCTATGAACACCTACCAATTTGAAAGAACATCTCATGTTACTGAGGCTCTTGTCCCTTCTTAGTGGGCCATAGAAAGCGTTAAAGATGTTAATTATCTGGGACACTTAAGTCTGTGTTGATCACTATTATATACCAGTCTGTTCATTTGTTTTTGCCCATCTCTTCCCACAGGAACGAGTGCCCATGATTGTTTTGTATACCACTGTATCCCCAGGGCCCAAATAAAGTCTAGCCCTGGGTAGATACTCAACAAATATTTGTCTCATGAATGAATGACATCAGCATCAGTTTTTGCAGTAGGTCTCTGGGAGAACGCAAGCCACTGCCCTACAAGGTACTACTAGGTTGCCTGAAGAAGGCTGTTTATTCTGTTTTACTCTACACTTTTGAGAGTTCTTTATATATTCTGGATGTAGGTTCTTTGTCAGATATGTGCTTTGCAAATATTTTTTGTGCCTTGTCTTTTCATTCTTTTAATGGTGAGCTTTGAAGAGCTGAATTTTTAAATTTTAATGAAGTCTAGTTTACCACGTGGTTCCTTTATGGCTTGTGCTTTAGGTGTCATATCTAAAAAGTCTATCTAAGCCAAGGTTGTGTAGATTTTCTTCTCCTATGTTTTCTTCTAGAAGTTTTACAGTTTCAGGTTTGACATCTGGGTCTGTAATCCATTTCAAGTTAATTTCTGATTAAGGTGAGGTAATGATAAAGGTTCAGGTTTTTGGGGTTGTTTTTGCATTTGAATATCCAATTGTTCCAACACCATTTGTTAGAAAGATTACCCTTTCTCTATGAATGCAGCAGTAACAGCACACTATTGAAAACAAATGTTCATTAATAGAGGACCAGTTAAATAAACTTCAGCACATTTATTCAGTGGAAATCCATGGCACCATTAGAAACAAAGAAACAGCTCTACAAACACGTTTAAAAGTAAAATTCATTTGCATTTCCTTTTCTGTCAACTGTCTATTCATCTTTTCATTCAATAAATATTCATTGAGTTCCTCTTGTGTGCCAAGCACTGTTCTAGGCACCGAGGACACAGCAATGATGTCTGGTAGGGAAAAACAGACAATAAACAAAAAATTAGCCGCATATTAATTCTGATGATAATAAGAGAGAGAAAAAAAACAGGGTAAGAAAGATAGGGAGTATGGGATTGGAGGTTTCCAATTTTAAATAGGGTGGTCATGGGGGACTTTACCAAGAAGGTGACATTTAAGTGAAGACTTAAAGGATGTGAAGAAGTAGGCCATACAGACATCTGGGGGACAAGCATTATAGGTTGCGGGAACAGCAAGACCCTGAGGTGAGCTCTGTTGGAGGAGAATGAAGAAGCCAGTGCCGCTAGAGCAGAATGAGCAAGTGTAGGGGAGAAGTAGGAGATAAGTGGGGACAGACAACAGATCGCATAGGCTTTGTTGGTTTCTATGAGGACTTTGGCTTTGACTCTGAGTGAGAATGAGGAGTGATTAGGGGGTTTCATCAGAAGAGGGACAGGTTTATCCTGTTCATTTGCAGGAGCTCTTTAAATACTAAGGAGATTACTTCATCTGCCATATGTTTTGAAATTTATTATTCCCCATTTATCATTTATGTTTCAACTTTGCTTATAATATTTCTTTACATAAAACTTGTTAATCTCAACAATTTGTTAGTCAAATTTTTCTTTCTTTCTTTCTTTTTTTTTTTTTTTTTTGCCTAATGGACAGTAGTTATTGGCCTACCCAGAATGAATTTTTGCTTCATCCAGTGACAGGCCACAATTTTCATTTGGAATTCATCCTTCTCCCCACTCCTCCCTCCTTGTAATATGCATGGTTTTAGGAGCCTGAAGTCTATTGGAAATAATCAGGCCTGGCTATGTCAAATACTGCATTCCCTAGCATATGCTTTCCTCAGTCAACAGTGGCTGGTTTAACACAGACATGAGACCTCAGCTCCTCCCAGGACCAGCTACTGGCTTCCAGTTCCACATCCTCCTCTGAACAGGAGATCAAACTCCATAGCAGGCTGCCTAAATTGCCCTGTGCCCATCTGTTTGCAAGTGGGTCTGGGGGATTGAGATTCCGCCTCTCTCTACTCCGTACCTCTTTCATATGTGAATAGGAATAAGCAAACTCGTGATCTATTATCCATATTATCTCGACCCAAATCAGAGGGAAAAGGAACAAGACAGCAGTACCCAGGAAGTTCTCAAGCCCTCAGACTGAACTTTACCTATACATACAAGATATATATATATATACCTCTCTCCTTTAATGCTTTTTTGGGCTCCCACTATTTCCCCACCCAGTGTATAAAAATAATAACTACTTGATAGAGTTAGGAGGAGTTAAATGAGTTACTCTATCTAAACCACCGGGGGCCTGCATGAAACAAGTGCTCCCTTAGGGTGAACCTACAGTGTCTCCTCTTCCAAGACCATATTTGGGCTGATGTTTCTAGTTTCCTCGATTATGTCATTTTGGGGAGTGGTTTAGTGTCTTCAGTGATCTTTTAAGTGCCCGAGCAGTCCCTCTTTGACGACAATCCTAATAGAACCACTTTTCCTTCAAGTGTGTGAAAATGCATTATATTTCTATGGTCTTGTGAGAAACTAGATGTTGTCTGTTGGTGTTTAGCCAATCTGATTTTTTATTTCCATTGTCTTCGTACTTTTGGTTTTGCTTTTTGGAAGAGATCTGTTTTTTTACACTACTTTTTGCTGTGTTTACTTTTTTTCTAAAACACGATTAAATATTAGAGGTATTGTTTATTTGAATTTATTTTATGGCTCAAAAGTTGCATTGAATCTATATGTTAACGTAGAGTGATTTGACGTTGGTATAATGTTGACATCCTGTCCAAAGCCGGGATATGTCTTGTCATATGTTCCACTCTTATATCTCTCAACGGTTTTCTTCATATAAATGCGGCATTTTTAAAGTTTATTCTTGTTTTTTAAATACCCTTTTTAAAAATTATTTTCAATGTGGCCTCTTCTCTATTTGTTCTACATCAGGAATAGGCAAACTGTGGTCTGTGGGCTAAGTCCAGCCCACTGGCTGCTTTTATAAATAAAGTTTTGTAATAAAGTTTACAAGGCCAGACCCAGTCCTGCGCATGTCGTCCGCAGCTGCTTCTGTACCACATAACCACTCAGTTATGTAGTCATAACAGAGACCATGTGGCCTGCAAAGCCAAAAATATTTACTATCTGGCCTCTTACATAAGTCTGTCCATCTCTGCTCTATATTATTGATCTGCTTGTTGAATAAAAGAACGCTATTAATACCCATATATTAATTTTACACCCCACTACCTTCCTGAATGTTTATTTTTTAATAGTTTTACAGTGCTTATCTTAAGTTTTCTAGGTATAATATCTGCAAATATTGGTAATTCTATTTGCTAATATTTCATTTAAAATTTTTATATTTATATCCACTATGAGAAATTGGTTTTAATTTCCTTTTTGTGTTTATCAACCTAGGTTCACTCAGAAAAACAGAGCCACATGTAGTAAACACATATAATCAGTGTTTACTATTACTGTACTTAATCCTTAAGTATCCCAGAAGAGTTACTATAGAAATCTGGGTTTATTTTAATTTTGAATTCTTTGAATTCTCTAAATTATTTGAATTATGACTGTAATAATTATCATTGTAATAATGTGGTGGATTCCAAATGAAAACTGAGGCTTATTACTGGATGAAGCAAAATTTAATTCTGGGTAGGCCAACAACAACTATCTGTTATGCAAAAGATTGATAAACTTGATTAATTAAAGATTAATTTGAAGTTATTGAATTAATATAGCAATCCAGGCCCATTTAAATTTTGGTAAAGCTAGTGGAGCAAGTCTGTAGAATCACTGCAGAAGATCAGGAAAGTTGCAGTTGGAAGGTCCAGGAAGCAGACACTGAAGATCTAAGTCTGAAGCATGGAGGTGAAGGATCCTCAAAGTCTTACTGGGAAAGTGCTGGAATTCTCAAGAACCTCTGAGAAAGCTTCCGTTCTGCAGGAACGAAGAAGTGATTCTCAAGCTACTGACAAGAAGTCGTCGTGAATCTCTCATCTGTCCTTACGTCTGACTGCACTAGATCTCAGAGACAAATGACTTCTACTTCCTTCTGCCTCCTAAATCTCATGAGAGTTCCTCTCACTTGACCACCTCTAACCCACAACACGTCCAGGGCAGGTGATTCTGGGAAATGCAGTCCCTGGTTTCTTCAAGGACTGGGGATGATGCCAAGTTGACAACAGACAGTCTAGCAGCTTTTTAAAGCTTTGGTACCAATGCTTTCTTTGCATTCTTAATATATAATCTGTTTTTGTGATTATTCCATGGTCCCGTGAAAAGATGTATTCTCTGATTTCAGAATACAGAATCAATCTACTTTATTGATTAAGTGTTAATAAGGTAGATTTTTAAATTATGTTTAATAAAATACCTTATTAATTCGGTTACTTATGTCCCCTACAATTATTTTTTTACTATTTCTTAAGGAAGAGTGGAGCTAAATTAAAAACTCCTACTTCAAATGTGTTTCTAATACTCTTCATATTCCTCTAAACTCTGCTTTATAAATTTTGATGGCATGTTACTTAGTGCATAGATATTCATTGCTGTTAGACCTTCATTATGTATTGTACCCTACCCTTCTTTGTCTCACTTTTTTCTTGAATTAAGCTTTATCTAAGAGCAGTTTTCAGATGTCTGCTTTATTTCCATGTGTCTTATAGCTTTTTGCCCATTCTTTTGCTTTCAATTTTTCTGAGTCATTTCATTTTAGGTAAGTGTCATATACTCAGTATTTAATTGCAACTTGCTTTGTCAATTCAGTATCAGATTCTTTTTTTCTGTGTATTAATGTGGTAGATCCGTTTATTATAAATGTTACAATTTTTTAAAAATGTTGATCTTCTGCTTTGTTTTGTATGGTGTTTCCTTCTGTTATTTTCGAAGGTGTATTGTTTCTCAATTCTAATGGATGTCTTTATGAGAATAATTGTATATACTGTACTTAATCCTCTACTTACTTAGCTAGTATCTATTGATTTTTTAATAATAATAAGCTAAATAAATATACCCCTACTTCTAACTTCTCCTTCCGCCCCCTCCTAATTTTGGGGTGTGCTATTATTCCTAGTTTTTCTAGTTTTTCTATTGGTTAACTTTATACATCTATATATATTTATGCCTTTTAAAATTTAATTGCTATCCTTAAAAATTTCACTTGTCCCCCTCCATTTCTAATGAAAAATAAGAAAATCAGCTCACTTTCTCTCCCCTCGTAACCTCTAACTTTTGTTGTTTATTTTAATATTTCTCCACTGCCATGGTTGACTACATTTACATTTTTTAATGTTCATTCCCAGAACTATTTTAACCTTTAACCATAATTTTACATTTATTTTTGCCATGGGTTTTCCCATTCATTTTTTGGTTCAATTTCACCTTTTAGTACCTTCTGTAAAGTGTTCATAAGAACTATGCTCCCTGAATTCTTGCATATTTAGGAATAGTGGTCTATTGCCATTTTACCAGAAAGGCAATTTAGGAAGGTAAAAATTATTGGCCTACACAGTCTTTTCCTGAAGACCTGGTAAGCATTCCTTCACTGTCTTTTAGTGTTAAAAATGGATGAGTCTTCAGCCAACTTGTGTTTTTTATTTCATTGTTATTGGTAGTTGGATCATTTTTGCCTGGTTTCCCATAGGATTTTTTCCTTTATCTTCTAATTCGGGCAACTTTACTAAACCATGATTATTTGCTGATTAATCTTTTTGTTCTTTTAAGAAATACTGTGCCCTGTCAATCTTTATTTTTTTTAAAGATCTTATTTTTTTATTTGAAAGGGAGGTGGGGAGGTGAGAGAGAGAGCACAGAGGGAGAGGGAGAAGCAGACTCCTGCTGAGTAGGGAGCCCAACACGGGGCTTGATTCCAGGATCCTGAGATCATGATCTGAGCTGAAGGCAGCTTCTTAACCAACTGAGCCACCAGGCATCCCCCCGCCGTCAATCTTTAGATGCAAATCTTATTTAGTATAAAAAAAGGTTTTAAAATTATATCTTTGAATATTTTCTAATTATTGAAGTTTCTTTCTTCAAGAAAAAAACATTTTTGCTTATGTTGAGAGACAACATAGGAGCCCTCTCCTTTGCCTGTCTTCCATATCTACAATTTTTCTGTTACATTTTTTTAAAGTTTCCATTTTATTTTGCCTAATTATCTCAAAGTTGCCATCAAAATTTCTGTTGTCATCAGTGTTTATTATTACATCAGTTAATAGTATGATGATACTGTGTTATCAGTTACTACAATTTGCAAAGTAGTCATAATTTCTGTGATTTTAGCTTTCTCTTCCACTTTGTGTCCTAGACATAGCCAGCTTAATTTTAATCTCCTTGTGTTGCCTTTCTTGATTCCTTATGGCTCTGCATTGAGCTTTTAATTCATACAGGATTTCTTTTTAGTTCTTTGAATTTTAAGACAAATATTTAGTCATAATTTTCATCAGCTCCACATCAAAATGTTCATACTATATAGGCTTAGTTTGTCCTTTTTCTCATTATTTTTCACCATTTTGTGGTATTTTTGTACAAATCTCCTGATTCTCCTTGCATTATTAGTCGTCCTTAAGTGAGCAGAAGTCTTCCTAGACCAGGTATTTGAAAGGAATAGTGTGGAAGAGGGACCACGACAACATTCTGGGTTAGCAGAAAATACCCTGGTTTGTAGTAAAGTTCTTCACAATTCACGGTCTTGTGGGAGAAGATGGTGGGGTGGGTTTTGTGGATGTGTTTTGTGTGTGACAGAGAGTGACGAAAAGGCAGCTTAAACTTTCTTTCTTCTTAGCACACAAAGAGGAGCTACTGCAGAACTGTTTAACAACCACAAGTTTTCTTCCACATGTTGTACATTTACAAAGATGGAGTATCTGTGAGTTTTCTCACTCATTTCTGTCTCCTCTGCCATTTTAAAGTATCCAAAGGGGGTTGGAAGGCTCCTGCAATCAAACATGCACCCAGATCTTACTGTTTCAAGTAAAAAACCGTTGGCTTTGTCCTCAGGATAGACCAACTAATTTGGAGAATTTTGTGCTTTGCCAGCTCTCCCTGAGATCTGGAAAGACATTCAACCACTACTGGAGTCCCCATCACTCCAGTCCAATGCTCACTGCATGTGACATCATATCTAATTTTTGTGGTTCATAATTATAGGTGTTCCCTAGTTTCAAAAAATTAGAGTATCTGTCTTTGTTTCTCTTTTCTCTTTTTTCCAATTTGGTTTCTGAGAAAATACATTCTTACTCCTTCCAATCTTAAAACTAATGTCTAGGAGGAACCTAGACTGCTCATTTATATCTGTTGTGCTATACATGGTCTGGCAGAGACTGCTACCTGTTCATGAGAATGTATTTCCTCTTCTTGAATATACAAGAAGACTACATTTCCTGGCTACCCTTGCAGTTATTTGTGGCCACGTGATTAAGATTTGGCCAATGGAATTTAGGTAGAAGCAAAATGTGCCAATTCTAAGCCTGGCCGATTAAAAACACCAGCATACATTCTTATACACTTTCCCCCTTTTGCCTGATTAAGTTGGAGATAGCCCAGTGACACTGATAGCCATACACTATAGAAGGCAGAGCCTCCTTCAGCCTGTATCCCTGAATGACTGAATGAACCGAGGAACAGAGCCTTCTGTCAATCTGAGACCCTCGTGGGTTTTTTTTAAGCTTTACTTATTAGAGAGAGAGAGAGAGAGCACCCATGAGCAGGGAGAAGGGTAGAGGGAGAGAGAGAATTCTCAAGCAGATTCCCTGCTAAGCATACAGTCCAATGTGGGGCTCAATCTCAGGACCCTGAGAGCATGACTTATGCCAAAATCAAGAGTTGGTCATTTAACCCACTGAGCCACCCAGGCGCCCCCCATCTTGGATTGTTCCACAAGCAAGAATTAAACTTCGACTCTATTCAGCCATTACACATGTGGGTTTGTTTATTAGTGCAGCCTAACCTAACCAAAACAGTATATGAATGGAGGCAAGAAACAGGGAAGGCTATTCAGTGTATGATTATCCTTAGAGACGATTATAAAAATTACAAGGATCAAACACCAATGGTGGTTGATCTGACATAGACAAGAATAAGCAGTAATATGATGCCAGAAAGAGGTGCCATGGCTATGAGAAGGACACTGACCATTGCTATGGAGAGAAAAGTAAGAGCAAAGTAGCCAACCACTAGAATCCTTATATTAAGGAGGATGGGAGCCTACCTGTATATAAAATATAGGAAGGAAGTAGGACAGGGCAATCAACATGAATCAAGGATATAACCCTTGAGAGACTTTAAAGGAAAAACTTCCTTTACGTACGTATTTCATGCTGAAGGGGCTTTCCAGCTGTGAAAGTCTCTACACTTAAATAAGACTGCATCGTCCAGACTTTCTGGGACCCAGAATGAATTAGACCATGTAGCTGACAGGTGGGAAGGAAAAGACCCAGGTCATAGAGCAGCCCTTCCGGCCATTGCCATCTAATGAGCTCCTGTCCTCCGAAGACCAAAATAAAGAAACATTACTTTCAAGCTTCCCCTTCTCTACAAAAGGGTTTGGATCCAGACCTCCTCCTAACCACAGTTTCTGCTTCATTCATTTAACATCCAGTCGCAGAACGTTACACTAATAAGGCCCGAAGCACTGCATCAGACACTAAGCATCATACTAATAAGAACAGGGAAGACAACGACTCTTGACCAATGCCTGATGAGAATAAAGACCTGGCCCTTCCCTCCAGGAGCTCATGGTTTCCCCTTGGCAAGGCACTCACTCCTCAGGCCAGACAGACTGTGGAAAAGCAGCAGTCTCAGGTCGATTGGGAAGCTAATGAAGATTCAGCCAAGTGGTCCTTACTTGCAGGGACCCCTTCCAAGGCTCTGCACTCGGTTTTGTATTTGTAATTTTGAATTATTTTTCTCAAAGAGGTACCCCAAATTATGTAAGCTCCAGGCCCTATAAAATCTGGGTCTGCTCCTTGGAAGCCAAATAGCTTGATCATAAATCACTTCCAGGGCTCACCGGGTACTAGGGCAGTCATGGTCAGATATTTAAATAAAAATGCACAGAATACGCAGGACCCTCGGGCTGAAACCAAGGCTCTCCCGCTGGCTGGTGTGTGTGTGACCGCAGGGTAACTGAAAGCAGGGCATCCCCACCTGCTGGCAGGAGACCAAAACTGCACCACATGGCCTGGACTGCAGACACTAGGCTTTGTTTCCCTTTAAGTGAATAAATAAAATCAAGCAAGCAACAGCATCCGGGGTTAGGAAAGTATGAGAAGGACTCAGGAGCAACGCTCCCCCAACAAAGCCATCATTTCCGTTTTGAGGAACACCATCCAGGTCCTGTTCGCAGGCACCCACGGTCTTACGTGGATATAATGATGTTCTAGACAGTCTCGTGTCATCGAAGGCATTTTTTTTTCCCGCAGATCATAAATGTTTTACATGCTTCCACACTGTCCTCATAGTCCACTGTTTTAACTGCTACTTTCACAATAATGCTGTAATGGCCACTCTGAAGTATGGAACTTTGTCTCTCCTGTGGTTATTTAGGGAGAAATGCCATGCCAAATCCCAGGCCATGGCCTGGCTTAAGGGAGGCAGGATTTCAGAGGGCAGGGTGGCCTGGCCTCAAGGCAGGACTCAGCAGATGCACAGGGGATGAATAAGTGGGCGAGAGAATGAATGAGTGAGTCTGTCGGTCAGTGAGTGACAGGCAGAGCAGCCCCTAGGGGGTTTGCACAAACTCTGGAATATTCCGGTGTGCCAGTCTTACTACCCTTTCATCAACACTGACAGCCAGTATTTAAGAGAATTTTGGCCAGGAGGTTTTTGACATTCTGCTCTGGAATCTCTGAGTTCCAACCGCTTTCGCAATTTACATACTCAGTCAAATGTAGACTCCAGTGAATTATTTATAGCAATTTCACTCCCCATATTGAAAGGGCATTCTATGTTAATCAATTACAAATTGTGATAAATTGCTTTCTAAAAATTATACATGTGAAACCCAGAAATCACCAAGCCCCTCTAGTGGGCACACCCACGTCCCATCCACATGCACTTCTGGCCGACGCGGGCTGGCTGAGTGATCAGTGAACGCGCAGGAGGACGCACCGAACAAACGGCTGACCCGGAGTCAGAGGACCTGGCTTTTCTTCCTATTTCCACCACAGATTTGCTCTGTGGCCCTGGACAAGTCACATACCTCCTCTGTTCCCTTCTAAACTGAAGGGCTCACTTTCTTTCCACGGTCCTTCTAAAACCAGAGTTCTATTAGTTTATTAGATCAGACAGTCTCAGACCCTGCCGAGATCACTAGGCCTAAGAAGGTCCTGGGGCTTCCCCTTCCTAAACCAAACACTCCAAGCTGAGTCATTAAGAAAGGGCCCGCGCTGTCAGCCATGTATACGGGAGAGGAGATGGCAGAGGCCACAGAACCGCCCACTGTCAACCCAGGAACTAGGGTGCGGAGGCAGTAATCATTCTCCAGGAAGCAACTGGCGAGCATGGGCCTGGCTAAAGACGGTCCAACGCTGTGGTACGCCCACGACACCACGCACACCTTCCCGCCAGGCAGGAGGCCGAGGGATCCAACGCCATCAAGGACCACGCCTCAGCCCTGCTCAGCAGGCCTGTGACCCGGCTACCGAGCTCAAAATACAACTCAGCACACTTTCTAGGCCCCACGCGGGGCCAGGCCAGGCCCACCCCTGGAGAACTCCAGGGACAAGGCTGTCTGAGCATTTGTCCCCACACAGCTCACAATCCAGGGGAGGCAGCGGGCCCACGGCCTAGTTACGAATCTCCAAAGAGAATTACTAAGTTCTTAAAGACGGTTCAAAACAACACAGGGAGAAATGAATTTTGGCAGGATGGGGAGGTGGGGGGGAGTGGTGCCAGGAGTGGCTTCCCGAGGAAATGTCACTTGTGACGAGTTTGAGACCAGTTAGATTTTGACAAAAAGCAAGAAATCAATAAGAAGGGGGGCTGGGGGCGGGGGGGGGGCATGAAAGCTCGGGGTGGGGCAGACGGCAGTGAAGAGCACAGTGTGGGGCACAGGAGGCCCAGAAGGACGCCCCGGAGCATGGGAGGCCCAGGAGGATGCAGGCTCTCCTGCTCTGCCAGAGTTCACCGCAGCTGGAGAAGAACAGGTCCCGTTTGAGGCTTGGCCCAGCTGTTGACCATGACCTCCTGCCCCTGACGTCATCACAGACACGCACAGCAGCGTAGGAATCGAGAGCTTCTGTCTCGTTTTCTGGGCTTTAAGAAAACCTGAGTGAAACAGCGAGGTCTCCCAAGAGAGGGAGGAAGCGGGTCGGTCCCCAAGGAAGAGGAGGCTCCCCCACACGGCTGTTCTCGCCATGCGGCGGCGGTCTGCTGGATGCCCCTGCTTCCAGGCCTGATGCTTCCCATATGGTCAGCTCAGATGTGCAGCACTCCTCAATTTTTATTATTTGAGCCATATAATCATTATTGCTCTCGTTACCCAAAATCACATAAACACCCGTTTAAGAGTAATGTAGGGATCGTTTTTCTCTTTTATTTGATGAGATGATCTTTTTGGTCGGCTCTTCCGGCAAGAGGAGTGGGCAGTGGGGAACAGCGCACCTCATCGCACTTCTCCGCTGCACGCCCCACAAACCCCACCACCCTTGCAGGTTAGGAAAAGGGCCCCTGGAGGCCTCAGATGGCTGTGCAAGGGCCAGGGCCTCAGTGGCCTGACATCCTGGGACATCACCAACAGGGAGTCCTGACTTGTTTAGTCTAGAGGGCAACCGAGTGATCTACCTACTTCGGGAATGGCAAATGGGATCCGTCTCACTTTCCAATTCTGAATGACTTGGGAGCGTCTGCCTGGAGTGTTGTGTTAAGAAGGACTCTGAGGCAGCATCTGGACCCTGTAGGAATATGCCTTCCCTGGAGAGATGAAGCTTTCAAAACCTTTGGGGGGTTGGGGAGGGATTTCAAACGGCCATCATAACTAAATATCTACCATGTGCCAGACGCTAGAACCACTCTCTCCTCCATATCCCACTAGACTTTGCACATGACCCCTCCCCCCACACACACATACCACACATATTAGAACAACTAACATCTCAGGCCAATTCATTGGGCCTCTCCCCTGGACCTGCTTTTTATGATGAGGCACCACTCTCCACTCTTCGGAACCCCTAGAGCCCAGCATAGGGGCTGGCCCAGGCCCAGCTCTCAGGAAAGAGCCCCTTGAGGCAACAAATGGACAACCCGGGGGGTGGGGGGCGTCCAACCCCAGAGCCCAAGGTCTTCCTCCCACGGGGAATGCCCGCCTCCTTGGGGAGTGCCAATCCTGCAGGGCTGGGCCTGAAGACTGGCCTCATTTTCACTTGCGAGGTCAGCTCGAACATCATTCTGGAACCACGCTTTCCTAGCACATGCACATGGGTCTGTCCCATCCCTTCAGAGCTCTGCTGCAGCGCATGTTCCCTCGAGACCTCTTGAGGGGCAGAGGAAGTGAGAAGGCACGGGGATTAGCTTCTTGGGGCTGTCAAGGCGAGGTACCACAAACGGGGTGGCTTAACAACAGAAACATATCGCCTCGCTTCCAGAAGCCGGCAGTCCCGGCTCCAGGTGTCAGCAGGCCTGGCTTCTGGACTTGCAGAAGCCTCATCCCGAACTCTCCTTCAGGCTCGCACAGCGCTCTCCCGGTTTGCAGGCCAACTCTGCTGCTGACCTGCACCCTTTCAGAAGGCTAGCGGTCACGCCGGCTTGGGGCCCACCCTCACGAGCTCAGCCAAAGCCACTTACACAGGGTCTGCAAAAACTCTCTTTCCGAGCGAGGCCACACTCCGAAGTACTGGAGGTTAAAACTCCGACATGGGAATTTGGGGTGAACCCAATTCAACCCGTAACAGCAAAGTGTACTCAGAGGACAGAGGTCAGCAATGAGAAGGGAGGTCACAAGAGCCTAAAAGGCTTTCTGAAGGAGGGCAGAGAATGGGGTGCCGGAAGGAGGGTAGGGATGGCGGCCCTGCCTCTGTCTGGATTGTTGGGGGGAAAGACAAGAAGACGCATGTTTCTCTGACAGGAAAGCACAGCTGACTAGAGTTACTGAGGCACCAAAGACATCAAGCTTCAGAAAGTCCTTCCTCTTTGCCCCGGAACAAGCCAGTCGTCCATCGGCAGGCCCGCAGAACTTGCAGCTGTCACCTTCCACGCTTCTCAAACCTGGTGGCAGGTGTTATGTGATCCTATATGGAGAAGCTGTGGCTCAGGGAGAAGGGACTCACCCAAGGTCACACAGCCGGTTAGACAGACCGGGATCTCAGTCAGTTTCTAGCATCTTACAAGAACTCCCAGATCACGGGGATGGCCGCGCCCAGTGTTCTTTCTCTCGTTTCCCTTCCACCCTCTGCAGGCCCTGGGGACTGTTTACAGGGCCCTCCTAGAAACACCTCCTTGCACCAAAGAAGGGATTCCTAGTCGTGAGCAGGGGGAGGGGGTGCATTCCCAGTGCTGGTTTGAAGTCCGCGCTTTGTGCAAGTCGTGTGCCCCATCTTCCCCATGGAGACAACTGTCGCTTCCTACTCTCGGACAGCCCGTCCTTGGAAACGTGTCACCTGACATCTCAGGGCTGCTTCCGCTTTGCTGGCAGGTAGAGCAGGGCAGGGGCATCAAGTGAAGACTACGATGCAGAAGCTTAGGTAGAGGATCCCGATGGACTCGCGCAAGGACCCTGTGGCAGCCACTCCAGCTACTGGGACGGAGGGGCAGGAATGGGGGGTGTAGGCCTTTGTTCATCCGTGGCTACCCAACAGGTGGTGGGGTAGCTGAGCATGGGAGCCTAGAAGGTGAGTGGAGAAGGGTCTACAGAGGCAGTGTCCAAGCCTCGTAGGTGCTGAGAGCTGGGAGCACAGCAGGAGCACCAGCCGCTGAGGGGTCCCCAGGAGACACTGGGCCCGCACTGACAGTCCCAAGAGACAGTGTGCACTCCAGGAGGATGTCCTCTTCTCTGCGGGAGTCACTGCCTCCCGTGCCAAGATGCTTGTCACTTAGCCATTTGACTAAAAGGCGGCCCTTGTAAATGTCTCCTCAGCAAGACCTGCGACACACAATTTGTCTGGGGACACTTGCATTTGTCACCTTTCTAACTGCCAACTATTATTAAAGGCATTAGAATAGACCTAGAGTAACTATTTCACCATTAACATAGAGATGGCTTTTAAGTTGTCCTGGAATAAAAGAAATCGTGAGACCATTCAAATGTATGAGGTCAAGCACCTAAGTGAGTGGCTGCTCCACTCTTTAAAGGATCTAACAATTTGCATGTAACAGACTACATGCAATAAAATGAATTGAAAAATGAAGGTGGGAATAATGTTTATCTTACCTTGCTAAGCCACAAAATGTACTAGAGTGCTGAAAAGTCACACGAGCACAATGCGTTCTTATAAGCTACCCATTTTACACAGGCGTCAGAAATTCCTCGGGGTCATCCTTATGTTAAGGTTGAACTGGAAAATGGAGTGGACAACCCATTCATGGGCATCCTATTAACATGTGTCAAGCCGGTACGGCAGGCCCCACGCTGGGTACCTTGTATTTTTAGCTTCTCCGCTCTGAAGAACGACCCAGCAAGGCACATATTAACACCGGTTTGCAATAGGGGCAACCAAGGCCCAGAGAAGGGAAGTGACTTGCCCCAGGTCACACAGCTGGCAAGAGATAGAGCCAGAACTTGAACCAATGCTTGTGGTCTTGTGGGCTCCTCTCTGTCCCCAAATCAACTGGTAGTAGCCCTGTGACTCGTCATAGACTACCCTGGCGAATCACTCGGCCAGGGTGCTTTGCCTCTGTGTAGATGAGGGGCCGATCTTCATAGCTGTAGAGAGCAGACCTCTCCCACATCACCTCCCATCTCGTCTCATTGAAACGCCAGCCCGACACTTCCATCTAATGAGAAAAGAGTGGGAATATTCGCTTAATGAAAATAAGTCTGTATGACCCCCCAAATGGGGGGCTACCGTGCCCTGTCTGGGCAGCCTGGCTCTGTGACTCATCTTCTTCTGTGGATTAATATCTTGGGGTACCTTGTATCTGGGAGCCCATGGTATGTATTTATTGAATGAACAAATACATAAGAGAACCAGAAAAAAAAAAAATGAATGGATGAGGGGGGGCTCACAGATTCCTCTTGTTTCTTACTGTGTGCAGAAGGTTCTAGGGCTCTTTCACCCTGTCCAGCCCAGCAGCACGGGTTTGTATAACAGAGAGGTAAGGACAAAGGGGTCCTGGAAATAGAAGGAAAGAAGGAAAATTCAAGAAACTTCACATTAAAACAAGCCCAGCTTTGCCTCTGAATCTAGGGCCCCAGTTTACCAAGAAGGCTTTTCCCATTTCTCACAGAGTTCGGGGCTCTCTAGATGTCTAATTGCACAAAGTCTTTCCTCCAGATTAAAAAAAAAAACCTAAATAAAAATGGCCCCAGCCTCCATGCAGCTAAGAAAGAACAGTAAGGAGTAAGGAGATGGAGGGTTTTGCAGGGAAGGGCCTCTGACAGCAAGCTGAATGAGGCCCAAATGGGATGAAAGAGGTTGAGGAAGGAATCCAAGTGTGTTTCTGGAAGCACCCAGGGTCCCCAGCCCCGAGGGTAGGAGACATTTCTGGAAGAAATGGGAAACAGCTGGGGGAAAAAAAAAAAAACACAGCCCGGTGGTGAACCTCGGATGCCAACCGCCAGATTAGCTCCTGATATCCATTTTCTGAGGAAGAACAATACACCCTTCATGCAATTAGACCGCAGTGCCGCGAGGAAACAGGAGCAAAAAGGCGTAGGCAACTCCCTAAGTTCGAAGTGGCTTTGTGTGCACCGGTTTAACTTTCCACCAAGATTTTAGGAGTGTGACATTGGAGCCTATGAATTTAGATAGCTCATTGGTTGTGGGACACTAACCACGCACCGGTATCAAGTATGTTTGCAGATCCCTCAAACATGAGGAGAATTCAGGTAGAGCATCATATGTCGCTACCTACTGCAGACTCGGACACAGCTCTGAATTTCGATTACGGCCTTATCCATAACTTTCAGACTTCATTAATTTGGGGAGAATTATGCTTTGGCTTTGGCTTTTTTTTTTTAAAAAAAAGGTGGCGTGTGACAAAAAAATTATGCTTTCAATTTGTAAAACCAAATACCTACATGGGACCGGTCCTGGCCAGCATGGGCGGCAGACTGTCGCATTGATGGGGTTAATGGCCATTTTAAAATAATTCACTGCCTCCAGACTGATTCTTCTGGGGTTTTTTTGTCTTTACACAACATTACTGTGTCTCACTCTAATTATTCAATGCTAAGTCCATACTTCTGAAGCAGGAGACTGCAGTCAGAGGAAATGCTGTTTGATTTGTTGCCATGGAAACGTCTCGCTGTAGATGGACTCTAATCCCATGACAACTCTCTCTCTTAAGAACCATTTTTTTTCTGACATAATAAAAATCTGATCAAGGTCAGATTTAATAACCATCTCAATTCCCCGACATTCCCCCATATTTGGTGTCAGAGAGTCATTTTTGACAAAGAGATGCTTAAAAGAACTTTTGCTTGTTTTCTGTAGGAAATTAGCGTTTATGCCTCTAAAATGCACAGAGCTGGCTCCGTGTCACATTAATTTGCAGCCATACCTTTTGTTATTGCATAATGTCTGCATTCCATGAAAGTTACTTGTAATTGTTTGCACTGCGTTGGCAGATGTTAACATTTTGTGGTGCATTGTTCTTGCTAATACATACATTAGGGGTATCAATAAAGCTTATCGTTTGCCAACAAATGGTGTTTACAGTATTAACAAATGCCACGACCATTTATCTTTCAGTTTGCACTGCAATAATTTTCTCAACTGATTATCATGTAAGATGCAAGCACGCAGTTCAGTGAGACGGGAACCGTGCAATGCCACAGCGAAATGAAATACTTTGTACTGGAGAAAGGTAAATGAAAAAGTGCCTGCTGGTTGACCTTGAGCGAGGCCCTTCCTCTCCCTGGGCCCTCGATGGCCTCATCTGGATGATCCGACCTGTGCAATGCTGGGCGAGACTACGTGGTCTCTGAGGACCCCCCTCCTGCATCCGATACCCTGATCTACACCAGCCCCTTGCACCGAGGCTCCTGAGTTTCACAGAGCTCTAAGCCTATAATCAACTCTTCTGCCTGCCATGCGTATGGTACTCAGCCTATTCCAAATGCCTTTAATTTGCTTCATTGTAGCCTCATGCCCATCCTGTAGGTGAAGGGCAGGAGTTTTTAACTCTAGTTCGTAGGCCGGAAGAGCCTGAGACACAGAGAGGGTATGCCACCTGCCGAACATCACACAGTTTCTCTCTACCAGAAGTAGGTCTCAGGTTCCCACTTCTCCACGCTGCCAAGGGAATCAGGGTAGCGGAGCTCTCCCCAGGAGGACAGAAGTACCTTTCATACACAGGATTTGGAATCCCAGCTCTGTCTCTCACCACTCATGTGTCATGGGGGAAATGATTTAACCCCATGTGACCTCAGTTTCCTTATGTGTCAGAAGGAGAAACTGACCTGGCTCCTCACTGAGCAGTACAGAAAACCGAGATTATACGCGGAAGGTACTCAGCTCAGGGCCTGGCACGCAGTGAGGACTAGCATCACCGTCACCCCCACTAACTCCGGATGGAGCCTGCACCCCTCACCCCCCTGATGCCTTCCTTTCCATCAGCCCTTCTGTATTCTCTGGAGATCCGGGGGCTTTCTCTTCCCTTCCCAGCCTTGGCATGCCCGTCATTCCTGATGACTACAAATCTTACAGGAAAACACCAAACATAAAACAAACCAGATGCCTATGTGCCTAAATCATTCTATTCCTTGACAGTCATTCTGTAAACATGGTTCTGATCTCCCTTTAGACATAAAAGCCCCATGATTTGTGGGACCAATGTAGCAGATGCCAATATTTTTCTTGCCGACTCTCCTGCTTTCCTTTCAGCGGTCATCAAAGCTTGTGCCACAGCCCCAGAAACCTGTTCTCTAGAATGAGAGGCATCATAAGACCAGGTGACCCCGAGAGTCCATCCATCAGGACAGGGGGCTTTTCTCCCAGAAGCCTTCACTCATTCTGCAATCCTACAAATGTCCAAATGCTCTGGACTGCACAGGACTCGGAGGGGCGCACAGGGAAGGAGACCAACTTTTCATTACTTAGGGAGCCACGGATTCCTTGCCTGGCCTCAGGGCCCTGAGTACCTTCCGCCATTTCTCATAATCGTTCTCATTTGGGGGTTACCCACAAACACAGGACACCCCAGTTCTGGCTCTGGGATCTCCACAAATTGCCCATGCAATCCTCCTACCCAGTTTCCCGTCCAACCTCCTCCCCCACGCACACTTCAAAATGAACGGCCTGGACAAGGGGGCCACAGCCTCAAGAAGGGACAAACATGGCGTCACTGTTGGCCACTACTCCTGTAAAATCCACTTCTTTTCATTTTCCAGAAGCTAATGAAGAATTCTGTTAAACAGGAAGTAGAATACCTTACAGACCTACAGCCTGGTGTTTGCTCTCTGACCTCGAGGGCAGCCCGGACCCAGAGATGCAGGCGAGATACTCAGTGGCCATAATAATAAATACCTTCGGGACGCCTGGGTGGCTCAGTTGGTTGAGTGACTGCCTTTGGCTCAGGTCATGATCCCAGCGTCTTGGGATCGAGTCCCGCATCGGGCTCCTTGCTCCGAAGGGAGCCTGCTCCTCTCTCTGCTTCTGCCTGCCTCTCTGCCTGCTTGTGTTCTCTCTCTGTTAAATGAATAAATAAAATCTTAAAAAAAAAAAAAAAAATAATAATAATAATAATAAATACCTTCCTCTCGCTGCCCTGTCACTCTCCTTCCAATTCACTGGGGAGTTCTTGGCAAAATACAAATGTCTCCAAAATAAAATGCACACCTCACCGTGCCCCTGCCCAGCTTAAAGTTTTTCATCGGCTCTCTACCATCTTCAGAATCAAGCCTCAGAGGGCGCCTGGGTGGCGCAGTGGGTTAAGCCTCTGCCTTCGGCTCAGGTCATGATCTCAGGGTCTGGGATCGAGCCCCACATTGGGCTCTCGCTCAGCAGGGAGCCTGCTTCCCCCCCATTTCTGCCTGCCTCTCTGCCTACTTGTGATCTCTCTCTGTCAAATAAATAAATAAAATCTTTAAAAAAAAAAAAAAAAAAGAATCAAGCCTCAGCCCTTGAGCAGGGCCCACGGGGCCCGCCTGATTGGACCCAAACAACCTCTCCCAACTCAACTCTCCTGTCTCCATGTGCCAAGGCATATCACCCACTGTTTACACATCAATGAATTCATTCTCTTCCTTTGCTGACCTCCACCGTCACCGCTACTGAACGGGATCACGAGCATGAATCGAGTTCCATGGCGGACTGTCTGCAAAAATGGCTGATTTCTCTCATTCCCGTAAACACACGCCACTCCTCCAAACAGGAGACGACCACTCACCCCAGCCTCCCAGGCGAGCCCAGCCCTCAGCAAATCCACCAGTTGAAGGCAGCCTCGAGGGAGCTCGAGAAAGATCTGCCACAAGCTCACCCAGCCAACCCAGGGCTTTGTGAGAATTAATCCATCTCGGCTGTGTTAATCCCCTAAATTGTGGGGCACTTAGTTACCCTGCCATAGACAACTGAAATGTCACCTATGTGCCTAGTAATTTTCCAGGGTGAAATTAGGATCTGGACCCTATCTTTTAAAAGCCAATAGTCTAGTTACCTTTACTTCTCTTGCATGCATACGGCAATTAGAAGAAGAGAAGACAATCACTAATTATGAGGCCATATGGTCCTGTGGAAAGTGCCAGAATCTGGGCTCACATCCCAGTCTGGCTGTGTGACCCTTGGACATTCGTATTTTTACTCTGGGTCTCAGTGTGTCCTGGGCACAGAAAGGGATTGTACTTAGGTTCCGACGGACCCGCCAGCCCCAAGGCCGCCCCGAGTGTGAAAGGCTCTCGGGGGACCATCTGCGGGCCGTGGGACTGACATGGAAAGGGCTCCGGGAAAGGATTTGGAAAATCCGCAGCCTGTGAAAAAGTACTTACTAAGCAGGTACCCCATCATCGGCGAGTGCTCCTTGCCCGTGTCCCCGGTGCCTGACAGGCATGACACGGGCTGTGATCGGAGCTGGGAAGGGGCTACAGAAAACAGACCACTTACACCACCTGTGTGACCCTGAAAACAGCACAGAGCCTCTCTGGGCCTCGGGCTCCTTGACTGTAAAATGGGCAGGAGAGGGCCAGCCCCCCATCTCCTGGGAGTGTGGTCAGACTTGGGGCATAGAGAAGGGGGCTCCATCCATCATGAAATGCTGCACCCAGGGACAGTGGCGTCCCTGTGGCCTCAGCGATTCTGAGTCATCTAAGCAGGTCTCTCCGGGAAGGGGAGCTGTGGCCTGCAAGTTGGGCAAGGATTTCGTGAGGTTAGAAGGAAAAGAAGGAGGGCTTCCCTGAGTCCCAAAGCTCAGTGCACACCAAAGAGAGACACATCTGTCCTTTGATAACCACCCCAGCTGTGGTTGTTCCTACGACCAAGACAACAGCCCTTTCCCCTTTAATTACCCCAGGGGTCACTCAGGGTCGAGAGCAGGTTTTAAGACACCCAGCGCTGGGAAGAAAATGAACATTTGATGGGGCTGCGGGATCCTGAAGCGACCATTTCTGTCTCTTACTGCTCCAGTTTCTCTATATCCCAGTCTCACTATTTTGTAAGAAAACATGTCAAATAATTTATGGCAAGAGCCAAGAACTGAAAAGAAAAGTTGCCACAGGCACACGAGAGCCAGTGCTGTCAGAAAACACAGGCAGACCGGCTTGGGGAGATACCGGAGACCGTCTCGCAGCATCCCAGCAAGCAGTGTTGACATTGGGGGCTGCGGGGGCTGGAAAGGGAAGAGAGCAGGGGCAGGAGTTCCCGTCCATTCCCCAGAGAGGCCTGCACCGGAAATCCCCACAACCTTTAAGGAGCAGCGTTCGGCTCAGACTTCCCACCGGCAAGCCCACTGGACCAGGAGTTAGGACATCTCAGGTGGATGACCTCCTACAGGCTGAGTGATCTGTGGCAGAGGCCTTGACCTCTCTGGTTCTCAGTTCCCTCATCTGTGAGATGGGGTGGATCACCACCTACCTACCCCACAAGCTCTTAAGAGATGAGGAGTCAACGTCATTTGAAGGCCATGAAGTGCTCCACAAATAGAAGTGATTTTTATTATTAAATCAAGCCTGGGAATTTATACATTCACTGCGTGCTCTCGAGGTTGAAAATAGAGCTCAAAGGTCAAGTGCAATTTGTTAAAACCTAATTAGAAGACAAATTGTCTTTCATTTGAACATGTGAGACAGAATCCAGCAGCTTAAGAAATAAGGCTGGTTGATTCAAAACGCCCTGCTTGAATTCGAAACTTCTGGGGGCCACTGAGCAGCTGCGCAGGGCAGGCACTCTGCGGGAGACACAGAGGAGGAGAGGGTATCGAGCCCGCCTGCCCAGAGCTTGCGGTCCAGTATGGGTGAGAAGACAAGGCCACAAATAAGCAAGAAACAGGGTGTGCCTGGGGGCTGACATGGCTCCAGGCCTATTGCCCTAGGCCACGTTCCCTTGGGGACAGCAGTCTCATCTCATTGGGAAGAAGTCAAGATTGTTCTAAAAGGAGAGCTTGAAGGACCAAAAGGGAGCAAGCATGTGGGTTGGCAGAGACAAGAGGCAAAAACAACAGCAGACAGAAGCCTAGTAGCAGAGGTGGGAGGAGGTGGGCCCAGTTCGGAAACCCCCCCGAGTCAGGCCTAGCTGTGGCGAATTTGTGGAAAGGGGTCTCTCCCCGGAAGCCAGGAAGATCAGGCAAAGGAACCTGGCCTTAAGTCAGTTCTGAGTGCAGAGCTGTAGAAATGGCTCCCTGTGCCAGGATTTCTTCTGCTGGCGTCAGTGACTCCAGAGCCTTCCTGTGTCCCTGTCTGCTCCAAAGCAGAACCAAACATACTCAGTCTGGCCTCAGTCTGCAATAACCTGGCCTTTTCCCTCAGCTAGCCAGTCTTTATTTCCTTCCAGAATCATCAACTGAACACTCTGACGGCTTTCCAATAGGTCAGTTTACATAGGCCCAACGGCAGTCCCCAGCTATTCAAACACAAACATAGGTGCTACAATGAAGGGGTGAAGGGGATTTGGCAGATGTAATTCAATTTCCTAATACGTGGACTTAAATTAATTGGAGGTGGGGTTATCCTAGGTGGGCATGACCTAATCGGGAGAGCCATTTAAAGGTTGGCTTAGGCCTTCCCTGAGGCAGAGAGACTCCAAACAATTCCTGCCCACAGGGTGTCAGCCTGCCCATCGTCCCCTCCCCTGATGGCTACCTGGGGCTCAGGAGCTTCAGCTGAGGCTCCAGCCTGCTTGTCATCTTCCCTTCTCAACTGCCTGCTCCACAGACTTCAGAATTGCTACACCAGACCCCATATTTCATCAGCCAACTCCCTGTAAATATACCCCCCACAGTATACAATAGCGGAGTTATGAGATACACGCGTGCCTCTTACTGTTGCTTCCGCTGCTCTGGTTGGACTCTTCCCAGAGAGCAACCCCTCAGTACCAAACCGCAGGGCACTGAGGCCTCTGTCCTCAAGGAGCTCAGGATCCATGAGAGGCGACACAGGGAAGTCACCTCGGGGCAGCAGATCTACTCAGTGAGCACAAAGCATCGTTTCTGTAAGATGAATGGGTCACAGAGATCGCTGTTCCACCCCGTGCCTAGAGTTCACGGCACAGCATTCTAAGCTGGAAGACGCCACATCAAGTGTCAATTGAAATAAATGTGTGTGAAAAATCCGTTAAAGATATGGAATATTTCCACCCTCGCTTCCCCCTCTGGATGCCCAAAGCTCATAAGATCTTGCCACCCGTTCTATTACCATCTAAGAACTTCTGCGTTAAAATACTGGGAGCTCATAACCTAACACTTCACACAGAGTGCAACACATAGTAGGTACTCGAGAAACATTTACGGAATGAGCAAATGACTTCTTGGCCACTTATGCCTAAGTAAAGAAGAGGACATTGCTCCGGGGAGGAATATAAGTCAGGCAGAAACAGTGCTTGTTAAAGTAAGGAAAGGAAGAAGAAGTCAGGTGGTCTGCAAAGACCCTTTGAATAATGGTTGTCCTGGGGTACAGTTTGGGCAAGGCGACCACAGCCCACTTGGCCTGCATCCATGTGGAACCTTTTCCTGCGTGCCAGGTCAACTTGAAGGGGTCCTATCTGGTCCAGAAGTGACAGTGTAGTTATGGGATGAAAGAGACCCCAGGAAAAGGAAGAATATGGATGCATCCAGGCAAAATGGCAAAAAGAAGATCAGGTCTGATAAAGAAAAGCAGATCTCCCATATCAAAAGCCCTTGGCCATGTTTGGTGGACATAGCCTTTCAAAGAGTTTTGGGTCTTTTACAATTTTTTAAAGTCCTATTCGTTTATTTATCTATTGGGGGAAGGAGCAAAAGGAGAGACAAAAGAGTCTCAGGCAGTCTCACCACTGAGCCACACGCTGGCCTCAATCTCATGACCCTGAGATCATGACCTGAGCCAAAACCAAGAGTTGGACGCTCAACCAACTGAGCCACCCAGGCGTCCCAAAGAGTTGTGGTTTTGGGTTTTTTTCTTTTTTAATTCAAACCTCTAATATAATTCTCTGGTACTAATCCAGGAAGCAAAGAAACAAAACATAAGAGGAAAGAAGGTTTGGCTGCCTTAAGTGTAAGAGGAAGAATGATAGTACTAAAAAAGAAAAGAAAGAAACGAGAGACCTGGCCTGGAAAGATCTGATAGCAATACTGAAAGCTGTAAACTGCTCTACGGAACAAAATCAGCGACATATTGATCCCTTGAGGAAATGACTAAGTCTCCCAAGTAGCTATCCCCGGGAAGATCTCTCTGAAAAACAGAGAAACCGACCAGACCTGCTCATGGTGGGTCAATCCTGCTGATTCAAGTGACATTTAGCCGTTGACTGCTTAGAGTCTGCAAGTACACTTAGCAAATGAAAATGACATTGGCGGAAACTACCAACAACAGGGGTAATGCACCATGGGAGTCCTTTTGTTTTCACACCTCGTACCAGGAACTAGAGCTCTAAAGACAAATCAGTCATAATCCCTGCCCTCAAAGAACACTTTCCCTGAGAGATATGAAAGAACAGAAGTAGAGGAAAAACTAGGGGAAAGTCTACATGGGACTCCAAGGGGCTCATTCTACTTAAGGGGGAATGGTCCCCTAAAGGGGGCTGTTGAGAACCATCAGGAGGGAGGGAGGGACATTCCCGGCAGAGGAGGTCATGGGCGGTAAGACTCAGAGCCTGGCAAGGTTTTGAAGTAGGGTATTTCCTACTAGCTGGAGGGCTAGGTGAGAGAGAGGCAGGAAGGGTCAGGTTATCAAGGAGGTTGGAGTTGATCCTATAGTTAGTGCTTCTCAACTCTAAATGAGAGTCACTAGGGACCGGTAGAAAATGACTGGAGACCACTGAGTCAGGATCTGGGGTTTGGGACGCAGATCAAGGGTGGCAAAGCGAGGCTGAAGACATCGAAGAACCTCGGCAGGGTTCTTTGACGGTGGAGGCCATGTGTGGCACACCTGAGTGCGATTTAGTCTTAATACCGGCTCCAGTATTTTCTGTTAAAACCTTTAGATATGATGACTGATCCTGAATTTAAACATAACCTGCCCTCTTCACAAAGCTCGAAGAGTACTGCCCGTGAAGCTCCACCGTCACCGGCTCAGTCCCGGACCATCCCCACCTCCGGTCCCAGCAACGTCTCAGGTTTTGATTTTCCTGCTTTCGTTTGACAGCACACAGCACAGAGGCCCTCCCTGTGACGTCCCTCGGCTCCGGTCTCAGCATTCAAGTACCTGGCTTGGCTTGCCCCCGGCTGTGCGCAAACGAGGTAAAGGGGCAACGACTCCCCCAGAGTCGTCCCGGGAGAGGGCTGCAAGCTGTCTTTGGACTCCCATCTGCACTATGGGCCCTCCCGAGGCTCCAGCCGGCCAGCCCGCCCCACAGATATGGACGCACCGGCCTCCAGTCCCTTCCCTTACAATCAGTCTCTCTCTCTCTCTCTCTCTCTCTCTCTCTCTCTCTCTCTCTCTCTCTCTCCCCCCCTCCCTCCCCCCCCCCCCACACGTACACATCCTATCGGTTCTGTTTCTCTGGAGAGCCCTGACAACCAAGACTAACCCCACGTGGCATCAGCGGAGAACACAGCGGGAGCCAGCAGTCGCGAGGAGCTCTTCCCACTCTGTGCTCGGCGGGGGTCTTGGATGGCCAGCTGGAGAGCGCGAAGTCATCCCCTCTACACAGTGATTGGCTCTCCCCCATGCCGTGTCAGCAGGGGCCGGGTGGAGAGCAGTGATGGGGTCCTTCTCCTTTCCCAGGAGGCCTGAGCTCCACCCCCACCCAGCAGTAACAAGTGTCCACAAAGGCCCAGTGGTAGACTCAGTCCGGACTGAGTAGGCTTGTTGGTAGCGGTGTTGGCGCGACGACTCACAAGCTACTTTTGGTGGATCGAGCAAATGAGTACGTATACTGATGTTGTTGAAAAGTAAACTTCTCACTGTGGGAGCAAAGAGATGTAGGGATGGAACTGAGGAAAGGGAGAAAGAACCTCGGGTTGGAATTCCAATTTGCTACCAGCAAAGAACTCATCAGGCCCGCAGGTACCGGGTGACATTCCTCACTCCAAGAAATCACAGCCTCTTGGAGACATGGGAGGTTCCAAGCCAGGCAAGAACAGAGCATCCTTGTTGGGACAGTGGCCCGAAGCCTGCTGGCTCTATGATGAGAGCTGGAGCTAAAGCACACTGGCCAGAGGAGCAAAGAAGAAGCAGCCATTTTGAGCCTGAGCCTGCATGTGGCTAAGTGGAACCCAAGAAGCTGGAATTCCTAGCCCGTCCAGCAAGGCTTCCTTGCCATGCTCTTTCGGTGCTCCTTCTCTTGAAGGCTGCCTCAGCTCTGCCACAAGGAACTAAGGGAAGAGGCTTCAGTCCTCACCGGAGTTGGATAGTTAGCAGGCTTTGGACATAGTTTGGGGACCATCCAAAGCCAGAGAACTGTCTTTCCTCATAGTGTCTCCTTCTAGAGTTCTTGACTTTCTCCTGGAAAGCTCAGATAGATCTTCCAACAGGAGAGGATGGTGTCCGGCAAACTTGTATGAGGCCTAATGGAATTTGATACTTTTGTTATTGATTTTGCTTTATGGTAACTTTCGCATGGAGGAGGAGTTCTCAAGCCTCTATACAGTGGGAGCCCAGAGTCAAGCCTTCTTAGCAGCCTATGTGACGGATACGCTGCTATTGAGGGGATCGGGATGTGGGTTCGAGCCTGAGGAACAGCTGGGCTCCCCAGCTGGCCAGTCCTTCCCTCAGCCACCTACTTTTTACAGGGAGTCTATTTTATGCTGGCTCAAAAAATACCGAGTAGCCATTTTGTGCTGCAAACCTGGGGGCCAAAAATAATAAGGATCAGCCCTGTCTTAGCTCAGGCGGCCATAACAAAATGCCACAGCCTGGCGGGGATTAGACAACAAAATTTTATTTCCTCACTGTTCCAATGGCTGGAAGTCCAAGATCAGGGTGCCAGATGGTCCGGTTTTGATGAGGGCCACCATCTCACCATGTGCTCACGTGACCTTTCCTTAGTGTGCACACACTGGACAGAATGAGAGAGTGAGCCTTCTGGTGTCTCTTCTTCTTAAGGTCCCACCCTCAAGACCTCATCTAAACCTAATAATCGCCATCTCCAAATACCATGACATTAAGGCTTAAGGTCTCAACATATGATTTTTGGGGGGTACAATTCGGTCCACAGCATGCCCCATCCTCGAGGAGCTCATAGTCTTTGGTGAGAGTCAAAATGCATAATTATACTGAGGGCCCAATTTTCCCCTCTCTGGTGGGTTGTTTAGCCCATCTTAACCATCTTAGAAGTCCCGGAAGGAGACAGACATCAAGCAAATAATATCACCAAGCTACGCATGATAACAAACCCTGAGAAATGCTGGGAGAGGGAGTCAGGATGCTGTTACAGAAGGAAGAGCTCTGGGGCCAGAGAACGAGCTGAGTTCAGTTCAGACACTTTGAGTAGGAGGGGCCTGTGAGGTAGTGCTTGTGTTACAGAGGGGATTTGATTTTATTAACAATTTTATTTACTTATTTGTCAGAGAGCACAAGCAGGGAGAATGGCAGGCAGAGGGAGAAGCAGGCTCCCCGCTGAGAGGGGAGCCTGATGCGGATTTGATCCCAGGACCCTGGGATCATGACCTGAGCCGAAGGCAGACGCCTCACCGACGGAGCCCCTCAAGCACCCCACAGGGGATTTTAATTAGGAATCAAGGCCAACGAATACGGAGGCTTGTTCCTGTACCTCCTAACCTCTCTTCACCAGAGTAAGTCATAGGGGCAACAGTGCAAAGGATACAAAATGCTCTTGAGCATTTGTGAATCAGTTTTATGCATTTTATGGCCAGTGAATCAGGGCTATTCTTAGCCTAGTAGAGGTCTGGGGCCCATAGATCCTCTGACAGAAATATAGACTCCTAGAGTTCCAAGGGTCTCAGAGATTGCCTTCCAGAACCTCTTCACTGTATGGGTGAGAAACCCCCAGCCCAGAGAACAGATCTGCTCAAGTTCATGTAGCTGATTTCCAAGATGTCACATCCTTGGGTTTTCCTCAGTTACCATGTGATCTCATTAGTAGACTAGAGGTGGTGACAGCATCTACTCTACAGGGGTGCTGTGCCACTTCTGCAGACTCCCTTGGTGGCACTAGGATCGGTGTCCTCTAGCTGAAGTTGTCCCTCGAAAGGTCAGCAGGCCTGACAGACCGCCGCCCTGTAGGCAATCCGGGCTGGGCGTGGGGTGGGGGTTGCCCACACAGCTGCATCCAAGAAGTGCGGATTCCAAGTCTAATCAGTGACAACGACAATAATAGCATCCCATATCGAGCATCAATCGTGTGCCAGGCTGTGTTAGGGACCCACGGTGGGGCTAACCAGAAACCAGCCTTGCCGAGTAATCAGAATCACCTGTTTTACAGAAGATACTGAAGCCAATGAAAAACTGAACCAATATTCTGACCACTATGACAAGAGTGAATATCCTTCATATATAAAACGCTCTCATAATCAGTAAGAAAAAAAACACCACCATAAAAACGAAGACACCGACAGACAATCAACATATATATCTGTACGTTCAATAAACATTTAGATGCTCATGACTGGTAATCAAAGAAATGAAAATGAGATACCTTTTTTTTTTTTGCACATCAAATGAACTAAGATTTTTATTTTTATTTATTTTTTAAAGATTTTATTTATTGATTTATCTGACAGAGAGAGATCACAAGTAGGCAGAGAGGCAGGCAGAGAGAGAGAGGAGGAAGCAGGCTCCCCACTGAGCAGAGAACCCGATGTGGGGCTTGATCCCAGGACCCTGAGATCATGCCCTGAGCTGAAGGCAGAGGCTTTAACCCACTGAACCACCCAGGCGTCCCTGAACCAAGATTTTTAAGCATGCAGACACTGATGGCTTATAGATAAAGTATGTAGGCCCAAAAAGTCAATGTCTTTGTTGTTGTTGTTGCTTTTAAGATTTTATTTTATTATTTATTTGACAGAGAGATCCCAAGTAGGCAGAGAGGCAGGCAGAGAGAGAGGGGGAAGCAGGCTCCCTGCTGAGCAGAGAGCCCAATGCGGGGCTCCATCCCAGGACCCTGAGATCATGACCTGAGCCGAAGGCAGAGGCCCTAACCCACTGAGCCACCCAGGTGCCCCAAGAGTCAATGTTTTGAGGGGAAAACCTGGATTCATGGTACCCGTGAAGATGACGTCAGCCAAAGGGAAGGGACTCCTTCTTGCTCCCTGCCCGAGGGTCCTCCACATTCCCACCTCCACACGTCTTCTGGCACATGCCTGCCTGGAAGGCCTCCTTCCTCTCCTTTCCCTTCCTTTCCCTTCCCTTCCCTTCCCCTCCCTTCCCCTCCCTTCCCCTCCCCTTCCCACCCCACCAGGCCAACTGATTCTCTTTCCCTGAAGGCCTATCCCACCTTACAGCTTCAGCCTGTGGCCCCCTTTAGGCAACTAGCCAAGGATACCAGGCAGCATATGGTCTCTGGGAGGCTGGAAACCCCTTGGACGTGTATCCTGCCCCCGGCATAGGCCCTGCTCAAAGACGTCTGGCAGGGAGGTCACAGACGTGGCAGTGCAGCCACAGAGATCTGGGAAGGTCATTAAGTAGAATAATATTCCAGAAGGGTGTATATGCTGTTCTGTTCCCTATTATCCTGCGTGCTTGTACCTTTCAGGTCCTCAAGAATTTATGGCGCAGCAAAAATCCCATTAGAACCGGCTACCAGAAGGTGTTGGAATTACATCACCGTATTGGAATTTGGGCTGTTGAAGGCGACTCCAAATGAAAGAGCCACTGGCCGGGACTTTGGTGGTTTCCATTAAAGTGGAATTTGCCTTGTAATGTCATTAACAGGAACAAGATCTGCCTGGTCCTGAGGTTGCCTATGGAATGAAGTGATAAATGCCTGGACAGAAATTGTAAGGAGATTTTGTGCGAGCTAAATGCCGTCCTCCGAGTACACGATTAGAGCGCGCACGGGCCAGCGGAGGCTGACCGCTGAGTGGGCGCGGGGTTCCGTGGTCTCCGGGACCCGGAGCAGCTGGGTGACTGGATGACGTAGCTCGTGATGCCAAATACTGGCTGTGTATTTGTATTTTGTGTATAAACATGCCGGCCTCTCTCCTGTTACTCTGAGGAATCTTTGATAATTCACATGTGAAATTAAAGGCATCTTATTCATTCAGTTATTTATTATTCCCTGTAAAATGAGTTAGGAATTTGTCCCCGTGAATAATGTTAGCCATAATAGTTAATTTACTCCTATTCATTGGCAGTAATAAAAATGTACAAGGGGAGGCAGAAACATTATTATTTCTTGCTTGAAGTGCAATTTCATGTGGTGAGAGAAACATGTTAATATGCGGCAAAGTGCTACAGGAATTTCGTTCTCAAAGGAATGGCGGTATTAAATGTATTCTGACAAGAAGGAGCCTCGGAAGGGAAACATTTATCTTCATAAAGTCATTAAATTTACTGAGCAGCATCGCATTCTTCCTGCAATCTGCTCACTCCATTAAAGGCGAAGCTGTGGAACTCGCTCTGTCACATGAGCGGCCCCTGCGTTTCTGGAAAGAGGGAGACTGGGGCTCCTTCCCCTGAGAATAGGCTCCCCCCTGAAAGCCAGCAAGCTCAAGCCCAGACACACACATGGGCGCTTTGTCACCTCTCGCCAAAATAAATACACGGGATTCTGACAAGTTTCTTCCTGTCCCCGCTTTAGATGACTCCTCACGTGACCTGGACACACCAGACTTGGCCAGCCCTCCCGCATCCCCATCTCAAGAGCCCCAAGGCCCCGAGGCCATCTTCCCATCCTGCTGGTCCCGGTCAGCAGGATGGCACGAGCGGGTTCCTAACCGGGCCATCCCTACCTACGCGGAGGGTCATGAATCAGTGTCCTTGCGAATCACAGAGGGAGGGGGGCTCTGGTTCCTCGAGGTTATGGGTTTCCCTCGTGTTTCAAGGCCGCGCTGCCAGCTTGGGCACACAGTAGGGAATGAAAACAAACGGAATCGTTTTCAGTACACCGCCAGGGCATTTCCCACTCGCCTGCTACCTTTTCTTCCCAGCGCTTTGCAGATAGCTGCCATTCTGGAGACAAGGGCAAATATCCCATCGGCATTCGCGTCATGAGAAAGGATGCAATTTCAGGTGCAGTTCAGGGGAGGATGAGGGTAGAGAGCAGAAGATAAAGATATTAAATTAAGAAGAGGTGCTGCGCATGGTGATTTTAAAAATCCCAGTGCAGGGTACCTGGGTGGCTCGGTGGGTTAAAGCCTCTGCCTTCGGCTCGGGTCATGATCTCAGGGTCCTGGGATCGAGTCCCGCATCGGGTTCTCTGCTCAGCCGGGAGCCTGCTTCCCCCTCTCTCTCTGCCTGCCTCTCTGCCTACTTGTGATCTCTCTCTCTCTCTCTCTGTCAAATAAATAAATAAAATATTTAAAAAAAAAAAAATCCCAGTGCAAGTTTGTCTGGAAAGGCAACCGGCTTTAAAGGAGCCAAGAGAGCTGAGGCTTCCTCCCCGCCACGCCACCGGCCACGGCCCGGGCTGGCTACAGCTGGACCCAGAAGAGTCAAGCCTTTAGTTCGGTGATGTGAAAAGCAGATAATTGAAGGGAACAAACTATAAGCTGCAAGAGGTCAGAGACAATTTTGGTCACTGCTATGGTCCCAGCACCTAGCTCAGCGCAGGTGCTCAGTAACATCTGTTACGGAAAGGGATGGACAGAGGCAGGCGTCACTCGGCTTTGTGGGGCCAGATGGATGGGCTCCTAACCGTGTCCTCCGAGTGATAACGGTCTGTCCAAAGGAGACTGCATTTTGTTAGCAGGACAGATTCTGAAAACGCATGACCAAGTTGATAGAATTTCCAGTGACCAGTTCCTAGAATTCTGACTCTCCGTTCTGAGACAAGACGAGGATTTGTTGAGAATCCACCATGTGCTAATTATCATTTAACCTGTGTTCTCATTGAGAACCCATTTTCCAAGCGAGGAACCTCAGAAAGGTTAAGCGATTTGCCTAAGGGCACACAGCCAGTAACTGGTAGAACAGCGCCTACCACGCACACATTCATTCATCTCACAACTCTCCAGGGTGAGGCCCCAACCCGCTGGGCCCCATTCTCGGGGCTGGGTTTTGCCATAGCCTCTCTGCCCTCCTAGAGCCAGTGGTCTAGAGGGGGAGACTGTCATTAAACAAGTCATAACCCAATTAATGACATGGCTATGCTGGTCGTAAGGGCCGCAAAGCAGCAGCCCACGTGTTAAGAGAACAAACAATGGAGGGAACTAACCTTATCTTGGAGGACGGTCACAGAGGCTTCCTTGCCAAAGTGATGTTTGAGTAACACTTTGAAGGACCAACTAGAGAAGGGTGGAGAGTGGCCCAAGCTGGGACTGCAACAGGCCAAAGGGACCACGAAGCTGTTGGTCAGGATTTGGGGATTTCGCCTAGCAATAATGGAAAGATAGTTAAAGTTTTAAGCGAAGACTCCTGATAGCATTGGCATAACTAGTGGTTGTTTTGCCAGGGAATGGAAAAGAGATTGGAAGTGGGTGAGGGGAGAAGCCGGGTGATGTGGTGGGGAAGCAGGATGGGATGGGATGGCAGGGAAGGTAAAGAAAGGAGGGAAAGGAGGAGAGAGACAGGAGATGGAATGGACAGGGCTAGGCAGTAGATTGGCTGTAGGAAGTCAGGGAGAAGGAGGTGTGGGGCGACTCAGATTCTGGATTGAGCAACTGAATGGAAAGGGGTACGTACGATCTGTGGAGACAGGGCCTGGGAAAGTATAGAGAACATTCTGCCTCCGTGGCATCTGGTGACTCTACATCCCAGCGCGCAATCCCTTTCAGCTCAAACACTTATGGTGCTCCATCCTTGGCCTAGCCATTTGCACCAATTTTAGAGGCGAAATATTCAAATTCAGGAAGCATCTGGTCAACGGAAATTCCCAGGGCAGAACGGGAGAGGACTGACGCCCATCTAGGTTACGGACCAAGAGGCTTTGCTTTACAAATGATGCCAATTGTGTCCCAGAGGCATCTCTGTCCCCACCACTAAGCAGCCCAAACCTGTTCGCGCTCTCCACAGTGTCAATACCAGGTTTCCAGGCCTTGCCCCCGCCCCCCTCACCGCCCCACCCCCCCGCCCCCTAGCACTCAGTGAATAGAAGCTGTAGAACAGAACACCACTGATGGGCCCAAGTGTTTGAGCCTCACACAGTCTGTTCAACGATTTTTTAAAAGACCTTTGAAACCTTCAAGTGAATAGAGGCATTTTAGACTACCTGCCCTCTGTAAGTGATCTGGCTAATGGCCAACCCATCTGGAGGCCCGAGGAGGAGAAGACGGAGGAGCTTGCAAGACCTGGGCTGAGCCAAGCTCAATGTTTAACAGCCCAGTAACTGCGAGATGATCTATCAAGAGAGAACGAGTTGAGCGATCTGTGCCTGAATGGAAGGGTAGCAGGCTGGCCCTTCAAAGAGGTAATTTGCTCCCCTAAAGCAAGATCATTTGCCTTTAGCGCTCCTTTTATTCAGCATTTATTGATTTATTGACCCCGAGCATAGATTGTAGAGCATGTCAAGTTCCTATATACACACACAGTATGTCTAAACAGAGGATACTGTGATTTTACACAAAGATTTTACACGACACTGTAAAATGAAATGTTCAGAAGAATCCTCATGTCTGAGCAACATGGGGGTCATTCTACAGACCCTTCACGGGTTACACCATCACCCCCAGACTTCCCGAGCCTACTCCATGCCAGGCACTGCAGCCCGGCTCTTGCTGTCTGCCATGGGGGCCTCATGTTGGCAGGCTTTTGGACTACCTTCTCTCACTTTCTGGATTGGCTTTCCCACTTGGTGCTCAATTGTGAACGCTTTTGTAAGCTCGGTGTTCCTCCATGAATTCAGAAGCCAGGTTTCCCCCAAAATCCTCGGCTTCTGGGAACTCCTCTAGTTGGGCCACACCCAAGAACAAGATCACAGTAACCCCAGCAGTGGCCCGTGAACCCAGCACTACCTCAACCAGCAGCGGGCAGAGACACACCCATGCCTATACATGAAACTGCCCCCCCACCGACTCCCCCCAGTCACTTTTGTCACAAGTCACGCACGCTGGAGGCACCTGACATCACTCAGGTTAATGCTCCCCAGGGAGGCAGGGCCTATGGCACCCTGCTGACACCAATTCAAGTAGCTAGACCCAGATGTCGCCAAGGTACCAGACCACACAGTAACTGCATATCCCAGCAGAAATCTCAGGATAGGGAGAGTCAATGGCTGAAGATCCTGCTGCTGCCGCCGCTGGTGGGGCCAGAACTTCTCTGAAGCAGCCACTAGGCCAGTGGCAATGCTAGGCCAGGCTCTGTGGCAACCCCCAGTGATTCGCCCCACCCGGTGTCCGTGTGTGTGTAGTCTCCTTGCCCTGAGTGCTGTAGTACCCAGGACTTGCTTCTAACATATAGGATGTGGCCAAAGTGATGGGCTACCACTTCCATGACTAGAAGCCCTAGCTGGTGCATGGAGAATGGACTGCTGAGGGGCAGGCCCGGAAGCAGGACCCAGCGGGAAAATGGCTATGGTCCAGGAGAGACGACAAGCGGACCAGGGTAGGAATGATGGGGTTGGAGAGAAACAGATGGAGACAGGCTATATTATGGAGGTAGAGGCAAGAGAACGTGCAGATGAGTTGGACTCGAGGAGTGAGAGAGGGAAGAATTGAGGCTGCCGCCATGTTTATGATCATCCTGTTTATGATTATGAAAGTCTTACGCCTATTGTAATGGTGCTCATTCTGCAGTATAATACTCATGAAAGGGAAGAAACAGGTAAACACAAAATCATTTTTCCCCATCAGAATAGTTAGTATAACCAACTGGAACACACTGATTTCCTTTTTTTAATAAAGACTATCTATTTTAGAGAGAGAGCATATATGCAAGTAGGGGGAGAAGAGAGAAGGGACAAGCAGACTCTGAGCTGAGCAGGAAGCCCGACACAGGGCTCGATCCCACAACCCTGAGATCATGACCTGAGTCGAAATCAAGAGTCAGACGCTTAACTGACTGAGCCACCCAGGCGCCTCCACACTGATTTCCTTAATGGTGTCCATAATCATTAATGAATCAATTGTTTAAATATCATTCCTCAGACAAAACAGCAAAAGGACCTCCTCATTTCTGAAGTATACAACTTCTTTCATAGAAGTCAGCTCTATTCGAATTGTTTCAGAGTGTTCACAAAATGTTTCCAGGGGAGAACATAAAATTCTAAGGGCTCGAACCTGGATAAGGACCCCTCTTGTCTAAGTAGACTAGGAAGCAAGTAGAGAAGAGAGTCACATAAATATATGATTGCCTTAGAAACACTTCCTGAGTGGGACCCGCTGACTTGGGAGAAACAAAATTAATTCCTGTTAGCTCTCCACTCTGTGTGTGTGTTTAATTTTTTTTTTTTTTTAGCTTACTTAATCTTCACAATGAGCCTATGATGTAGATACCAATGTCATCTCCATTCTATACCCGGCATTTTATGACGGTGGCCAAACGTCAAATAACTATTTAGTAAGAGAAAATTTTTTTTTTTTTTTTTTTTTTTAGTAAGAGAAAATTTTTTCACCTCATCCCTTCCATTCAAATAAATTCCAATGAATTAAAGAGTCAAGTTTTAAAATGAAGCTATTAAATAGCACATCGATACATAGGTAAATATTGATCAGATCATGGAATGGGGAAAGATTTCCTAAACATGCTAAAAATTGAAGCATAAAACAAAAACACTGGTAAATTTGACTAGATATGTAATTAAAATCTCCACTTAAAAATACCATCAGCAAAATCTGAGACACAAATGACAGATTCGTAAAGTATCTGTAGCCACTACAATACCGAGCTAATAGCCTTTTCATGGGGGGTGGCGGGGGGGTCAGACTGTTTCGACCCGAATCCTGGCTCTGCCATTTATCAGCTGTGTAACCTGGAACAAATTATTAAACTGCTCTGTTCCTGTCTTCCTCATCGGTAAAATGGAAGTAATAATAGTACCTATTTTAAAGGATTCAATGATTTAAGATAAAGTGCTTAGAACCAGGCCTACCACACCGTAAAAGTTAATGTTACCTACCATCTTTTTATTGTCACAACTACGACTCCAAAGCATTAAGAAAATCATAACTTCAAAAGAAAAATAGATAAAGCTCATAAACAATTAACAAAATGAGAAATATAAATGCCCAATGAACATTAAGTGTTCAACCACATTTGTAGTTGAAGAGCTAGAGATTAAAACAACAGGAAGTATTTTCACCTGTCAAATTAAAAAACACACTTTAATTAAAACATTTTACATTGACAGACATCTCTGGAGACACTCACCTGTACTGCTGGGTAGAACACAAGCTGGCACAATCTTTCAGGAAAGTAATTTAACAGTCAAGTATCAATAGCCAAAAAATGTTCCTGCCCTTTGACCTACCTAATAATCTGACTTCTGGGAATCTAGTCTAAAAAACTTATTAGATCAACAAATATCCATGTGCAAGAAGGTTCATTGTGGCAATTTTCCTAAAAATTTGAAACCAGCCTATACCCTCAACAACAGAAGATTAAATTATGGTAACTCCATACATGAGAATAGTACATCCCTGCCTAAAGCCACACTTTCAAAGGGTATTTCATGACACACGGAGATGCTCATGATATAGGAAGTCAAACAGGTAGGACACGAACCCATCTGAGCCCTGTGTGTGCATGTGCCTATGTGTATAAAACATTCTGGAAGAAAATGCACCATAATATCAACTGTGGTTATCTCTGAGTGATGAGATCCTGAGTGATGTTTCTTCCTTCTTCACATTTATCTTTGCTTAACACACTTTATACAGTGCACGTGTATTATTTTTTAGCAAGAAAAAGTGGTTAAAATACATTTCAATTTGGTGCTAGGATATTTAGATTTTAAGAGAAATTCCAGGAACCTAAAAGGAAGGCGAGAATCCATTAGAGAACATTTCTGTCTTTCTAGTGACGTAATCATCAGAAGTTACGGAGGGAGCTTTGGCTGTGACCTCCTTAGTGATCACATCGTCTCTGGAGCTAGGAAGGAAAGGTGGAGCGGCCTCCCTCTGCGTGCTCGCCCTCTTTCCTCTGAACTCAGAAGATGAGCCGCTCATTGTTGCCTTTGTACTGAGATTATTAGGTATGCCCTTCACTCTGCTATTGGGGCTGGGATCTTGGCTGTTGGCGGCAGTAGCTCTGTGTGCTATAGATTCAGGGAACCCGTATCTTGAATGATGAGCCTTCGATGAAAAAGAACACTACATCCCTATAGATTCTCTTAGCAAAGAGGTAGCCATTTTGCTACTTGGCAAGAACCCACATTCTATTTTCAATATTAACGACATGTTTTCACTTCCTGAAGGAGTCTTCTGGAACAGGAAAAGCTAGGGACCAGGCTGGGGCTAGGGGAGGTGAGTCAGGCATCTAGAGCTTCCTTGAATTACATGTTCAAGGAGCTTTACCTACCACACCCCAGTCCTGGCCCCAAGGCAAAAGGCTAACATTTATCTCTAAAGTCCAAAGATTTCAAATTAGAAAAAGCCTTGAGAGAAGAGAGCTTTTTATTTTCCTTAAATCTTGGTCCTCGAAAAATCCTTGGTGAGGCTTACAGAACATTCCCTAAACAATTCAACAGGCTGGGTATGAGGTTCTGGGGACCCAGAGATTAATGGGCTGGGGAGGGGGAAGGTGTACACAAGGTCCCCAACAGTATGTTCACAAGGCCCTCTGTTTTGTAAAATTTGCAAAAGTAAGATGTGTTAAGCGCAGCCAGTTAAGCCTACTGCCCTGCCCCTTTCAACTCTAACTTTCCCCCCAACCCCATTTCTCCTCCTGTCCCGTGGTGTTGCCATGGCCTCAGGCATTGTGGGGAAAGGGTCAGGGGAAGTGGGTTTGAGATAGAGTGATTTTGAGCTTAGCAGGATATATTTATGAGGTTTTCAGTTACTCCCATGATTAAATTATTCCTAAGCATCTTGCTCTAGGAATGACTTCCTACACTCTTACCATGCACTCGGCCGACCCACCTGGAGTCATGACAGAAAGACCCCGAAGTCGTACCGCTCGCACACACGTCCCATAGCAGCTGGTACCAAAAGTGTACAAAGTGTGAAAGACAACAGACAAGGCTCAAGTGTGCCAAGTCAGAAACTGGTCTGTGGAAAGTTCTTTCAGATCCTATAGACAGATTTAAAGAAAGAGAGAGGTTTTCCTGAATCTGAAAACAATATCAACAATGTGGATGAATTACCAACAAAGAGTTATGAAGCTGGGAAAGAGTTTTTCTAAACTATCACCAGCGTAAACAAAATTCAACCAACGATGGCAGAGGAAAGAAACATTATCTTCTGAGTCTCTCCACAGAAAATGTTGTAAAATTGTCATAATGCAGAAGTGATTAAAGAACACATCAGGTAGTTACTTAATTAAACTCTTGTGTTACTTGTCTGGATTGTATGATATATGCGGTAGTTGTCGGCTTTCCAAATTTGTGATTTCTGGGATTTAGTTCCCCTTCCTAAACAAATACTGACTTTGGTAGCTAACTCTGAACTTGTGATTTTGGTTTTTTTTCTTAAAGAGAGTCACATAAAGTTGGTAAGCTTCAGGCCCCACAAATCTGGACCTGCTTCCGGCAGGAGACGAAAGATCGCGGAGATTTGTAGATGTATTCATGATTTGTGTGGGTACTTTAAAAATCATTTTTAACAATAAAAAATGGGTTATGGACTAAATTCCTGTCTTGTCTCAGTTACCCACACCTGGGGAAAGGCTTGCTTGATGAGCCAACCAAGCAAAGTTGAGCAGCATAGCCCTCAGCCCTGAAGAACCATCACCAAGGAGGAAACAATCATCTCTTCTGGGAGCAACAAATGTCCCATCACTCAGAGTACTGGTTTTCGATTACACACAGTAAGAATTTCACCCCCCTACACACACACACACACACACATACACACACACACACTTCCTCTTGCATATGGATTCAAAGCAAAAAATATTTACTGAGCATGCGAGGCTCCAGGTCACTCTTTACTTGTCCCTGCTCGCAAGAGCCCAACGGATCTGCAGGGAGAGCAGAAAGGTGGCCAACGGGCCTCAGAGGGAGGGGCAGGGAGCATGGCAGGCCTAGAACAAGGCCGTCGTAGCCAACGAGTCGAGGGAAGGGGACTGGAACCTAGACTATCCCTTGCTGCCCAGGCAGTGACACTCTTCTAGGCGTGTGACCCAGGACAAAGGCTGTCATCGCTGTGTGCCTGGGTCTCTCCTTTAGACACTGGTGCTGGTAATACGCAGCTCACAGGGTTCCAACAAGGGTTTATTAAAATAACACTAGTCGTGCTGCCATTTACTCCGTGTATACTAGGTGCCACGTGTAGCACAAGACGCCTCGCCCGCTCGCTTGACCCACGTCATTGCCAGAACAACCTCTTAAGAAGTTTTTCTCATTATCCTCACTTTGCAGATGAGAAAACCCAGGCACAGAGAGGCTGAGTCATTTGCTTAAGAACATGCAACCAATGAAGAACATTCAGGGGCAGAGCACTGTTGGGGCTGCAGGCAGCCCACCCCCTCTCCTGCCTCTCACTGTCCACACTCGCTGTCGGTGTTCTGGCCACTGATCAAGCACGGAAGGCTGAACCACAACCACTGAACACGATGGAAATGCTCTCAACCTTGCTGCTGGGGGTGTAAAATGGTAGCCCATCTAGAGAGAGAAATTTGGCAATATTTAGCAAAACTCTGTGTGTATTCACCTTCTCTAGGCAATTCTAGGAATCCATCCAATTCTAGGAATCTATCCCATTGATACGCTGGCAAAAACATGAAAATATATATACACAGAGCTATTTGTCACAGAACTATTCATAAAAGCAAAAGATTGGCAACGGCCCAAATGTTTATCAAGAGGGAATCAGCTGAACAAACTGTGGGGCACTTGTTAAATAAATGAGAAAGATTTCAATGTACTACTATAGTTGATTTCCAGGATATACTGTTAAGTGGAAAAAAAAAAAAAAAACCAGGGCATATGGGCACCTGGGTGGCTCAGTCACTTAAACATCTGCCTTCTGCTCAGGTCATGATCCCAGAGTCCTGGGATCGAAACCCGAGTCAGGCTCCCTGTGCAACAAGGAGTCTGGGTCTCCTTCTCCCTCTGCCCCCTCCCCCCGCTTGTGTTCTCTCTCTCTCTCTCTCAAATAAATAAATAAAATATTTTTTAAAAAAAAAACAGGACATAGAAAAATGTGTATATCATACTATCATTTATCTAAGAGGGATAGAGAGGTTTGTATATGAATATTCTCATGCTTAGAACATTAAAAAATGGAAGGGTGAACCATAACCAATTTTGAAATGGTTGCCTCTAAGGTGAGGAAGAAACAGAGTGGAGAGGACAAAGATAGAAGCTAGATTTATCTGAATATAATTTGGCTTATAGGTTTGACTTTGGAACCACATAACCATATTACATAATCATAAAAGAACACTAAGAACACTAAAAGAGCAATTTCCCAAAATTGAAAGCAAAATGAAATAAATGAATCTAATTGTGTATATAGTTGGTGGCAGAGAGAAACTGTTCTTTTAAGCACAGTAATTTGATAGTATATCCCCACTGGGATTTGCTTTAAGTACAAGAACTACCAAAAAATTGTGAACTATTTACAGTAGTCATATTGTGGTGATGGGGTTAGTATTGGTATTCCGAACCAGTTCTGTCTGTATGATGAGATAAATTGAATAAGTAATTGCGTGACATTTTAATTCTATTATCCCCAGTGGCCTTGAAAACTCGGATTCTTAGTGTAAGAGTCAGGAGATAGGGAGAGACAACAGAAGATGTTACATGAACACCCCGCAGCCTGAATCTGAGTTGGAAATATCAGCACGAACGCATGATATATTTTATCTTAAAAAATACATTGCCTAGCTCTTCCACTGAAAAGCTCTAAAAACAATGACAGACCCAGTAGCAATAAGCACTCTTAAAATGCAAACTGTGGTCTTGAAATATCATTTGCCACAAAAAGAAACAAGAACTTCCTGGAGAAATGGCAGATTCTAGGTCTGGGGCAGGAAATGGACAAGAGGATCCTGGAGCGTACTGTCCGACCAGAGAGCAAGGAAACCACCAAAGTCTTCCGGGGTCTTGGCAAAAGGACTCAGGAGCCAACCTGAAGAAGGAGCCAGCCTGGCCAAAGATGAGACGACTTGAGTATCAAAAAAACTGGCTGCAGTGGATTGAACACATCAAATATGTTGAAATCCATAACTTCATTACACGAAAATCTAATGAGTCACTTTAGCACAATGATAGAGAACCAATTTATCACTTTGGAAATTTATAATCAAAAGGAAAGAATTGGGTATTAATCCCGTGTTTCTGTGTGAACTATACCACTAAACAACCAAATAGTAGATGAGGGAGATTTCTCTTTATGGAAGTACTGTATAGATGAGGAATACATATATTGAAGAAACGAAGAATACATTGAATAAGTGAATACAAATGAATAAAAAAGAATATATTGAATAAATAGAGAAATAGTTCGAGTTAGAATATTACCACCATGCAATCACTAATAAAGTGATGGATCCAGGCATCAAGCAATAATGATTGCTATCATCACAGAAAAGGGAGGTACCTAGACAGGATATGCCTTCTGAATGAGGTAATCAACACCACCGATGACATAATATTCCTGCTCTCTCCCAAATTAAATCAAAATTATATCAAGCCTCTGAATCCAACTATCAATTCATAAGAAATACAAAGGACAGGGGGACATCTTGACCTAAACCATAAGGGACTCATCAGCAAAATTCAGATTGTGAAAAACTCTACATGAAAACATCTTGGTTTGGGGCTCCTGGGTGGCTCAGTCAGTTAAGTGTCTGCCTTCAGCTCAGGTCATGATCTCCGGGTCCTGGGGTCGAGTCCTGCGGCCAGCTCCCTGCTCCACAAGGAGCCTGACTCTCCCTCTCCCTCTCCCCCTCCGTTTGTTCTCTCTCTCTCTCAAATGAATAAATAAAATCTTAAAAAAAAAGAAAACATCTTGGCTTATTCAGCGAATAAATTATAAAAGAGAAAAACAAGATAGAGAGGATTCCTATAATTTTAAAAAGTCCTAAAAGACATATTCACCAACTGTAATATATGGACTTTATTTGGATCCTGAATTGAACGTACTGTGTGTGTGTGACTGGAAATCTGAACACTGAATAGATATTTGATTACCTGAAGAGATTATCACTGTGTTTATATTTGATAACAATATCTAGGTTATGTTATAAAAATATCGCACATCTTTTAGAGATACATACTGAAAGATTTATCAATGACCTGCTACAAAGGCCGGGGTTTGCTTTAAAATAACATGGGAGGGATAAAGTGATGGAGCCCTGAGCTGACCAATATTAAAGCTGAATAATGGGTATGTGATGGTTTACCAAATTATTCTCTCCACTTCGTAGATTTTTAATTCATATATACACTTTAAGTAGGCTCCACACCCAGTGTGGAACCCAACATGGGGATTGAACTCACAACCCTGAGATGAAGACCTGAGCTGAGATCAAGAGTCGGACGCTCAACCAACTTAGCCACTTAGGCACCAAATTTTCTCTATTTTTAAAATAAAGGTCAAGCCATGAGAAATGAAGTGGAGCGGGAGGAGGAAAGGCAGATGTCCTCTTAGGACTGATCACTCCCAGACGCGAGGAAGCTGCCACCGTTAGAAAGATCTGTCTCCTGGGACCTCCCACCTTTTGGTCCTCAGGGACACGACAACCCCACCCTAGTAGACCTTCAGTGTCCTTCCGCCACTCTGCCCCCCACCTCAAGGGCCATCTCAGCAGAAGCCCTTATTCCTAAAACGGTGAGGACAAATTTTTCTAAAAAAAACCTCTGTCCACTCAGAAGACTAATCTGAAACACAGTTTCACGCTGCTATGAGTTTTTAATTATTGTGGCTGTCAGTTCATCTAAATATTTTAATGAATGGTTTTATTACCCTTCTGTTCTGAGGCTTTAAGCACAAAGCACAACTGTAAACTTCAGATGTCCCTGTAGCCATATTTCCATAGCATTTTAATACGTTGCCGAGAACATCCCAATTATGGTTCTCGGTTTTGGCTCACACTGAGAGACAACAGCAGTCGCAGTTTGGGGGAAGAACCTTGAACTTGCTATCAGAAGGCCCGGGCTTACATTCTGTGACTCACTAGGTGAGCCCAGGCAAGCATCTTAACCAAGGAGAGCCTATGCATTTCCTGATTCGTAACACAGACACGTTTTGAGAATCAAAGTGAATAATACATGAGCATACCTTCTAAACTGTAAAATATAAGGCACATATAAGAGATACACACTCATTTATACAAGTGAGAAAATACGCAGTGATGTGAGAAGCCTGATCACTAGCTACTTAATGCACAAAGGCTGACCGAACTTTCCTCATCGTCTTCTGCAGAATGCTCTTCCCCTTATTTCTTAGAGTCTGCTTGTGTCTTCCATGTCTGTGAGCAACACAAGGGAGGTGCTACATACCCACAGTTCCTGCCCCAGGGGGCCCTCAGTACACACTTACCACACTACGGTGAACTAAAATCTGCCCCGTGGCACTGTCCCCTCCAAGCCGCGTCCAGCCTCTGGTCACAGGGCTCTCCGAATACCTCTGCACCCCGCAGTCCACACAGACGACAGGGGTCAGGGGATGGCCTCGTGCAGCTAGCCACCGATGGGCATCTGCAATGGCGTCTGACGGCACGCTCTCTCATCTTGGATGGTGATTTGGAATTACCTAGACTTCAAGTCCACTTAGTTTTATGTACTTTTCCTTCTATTAGAATTTGACCTCGTATGGATCATCAATACGGGGCTCTTGCCTTCATTTTTAGAGAGCTTGATTCTTACCTCGGGGATGCTGCTACTTTCTAGGCTTCTGACTCTTGTTCGTTGCATCCCAGGCTGGGAAGGGGTTCAAGCAACCAGATCTGTATACAAGTCCCAGTCGGACTCACTGGCATATGGGATCATAGGTACACTTGGACTAGGCTCAGTCTGAGCAAATAACTGGCACAGGAAGTGGCCAAGGGTGGCAAAACGTTTCTCACTGGTGGGATGGGGCAGAGTTCAAGGAAGCCAGAAGCAGCAGGTCCAATAGAGGCAGGGGATTCTATTTCCCATGGAGAGAGTAGAAGGCAAAGACATGCAAATATCCTAGCTAGCTTCTTGGAAGTTGCTTGAACTGAGGATGTGTGCTGACTTTGGCCCCAGAGCTTCGCTGTTAGTCATTTGGCATTCGGCCTCTGCTTAGATCCTCAACCTTATCCAGCAGTCCCTTTCCACACTGGGGTGGACCATGTCTGGCCTGCCTTGGAGCTCCAAGACACCTAAAAAAAAAATGCAGAAAGGCATAAAACAAAAGGGCAAAGATACACCCAGAAATGTGAAATAAACAGGACTGGCGGAGTTCAAGGCAACAGAATTAAGCATACAAACCACCAAAAATAATAGTCATGAACCTAAACACACCAGACCATCCAACATCAAAATTCAGACAGCAGAAATTCTAGAAGCAGAGGAATCCAGAGCTGTGGAAGGCCCCACGTGGTGGAGAGCCTTGAACACCTGGGAAGGAATCCTACAGGGGACAGGAAAGCAAACAACTCCTCTGCTCCTTGTCTGTGTCTTCTATTTTCCTGCTTTCGTCAAGCTAGGTCTGTGAGCAACACAAGGGAGCGGGCCCTTGTGGCCCATATCAGCTAAAGCAGATGGAGGGGACACCCAGCTTGCCGCTCTAGAACGAATAGCAATGATCTCCACAACCTTTCTCTCCGTCCAAACTATCCTCATTCTGCAAGACACAGAGCAGGGCCTTCCTCCTAGATCGGGTCTTCTTCCCACCCCCAAGTCCCTCATGGCTCCTTCCTCTCGCCTCTGAGCCCCTTCATCACATGCTGCCTGGTGACCTATTTTCTTTCATATTATCTATTTGAACTCCTGCTGGAATGTTGCCTTGCCATTTCACTGGTCGCAAGTTCATGTTCCTCCCTCCGACTTGGCTACACCTCTCAGGGCTCAGAGCAGGGCCATCCTGCTGTACCGACCGCACGCCCATTCAGAGCGCTTTCTGAAAAAGAGGACTCTGGGAGGGCGCGGGCTGAGAGCCACGAGGCCTCCTCTGATAGGAAGCTGTTACTATCACCCCGGGCAATGCTGAGGAGATGGTATGTGCCTCTGCTTGTAAGATGCCTGCGAAGGATCCAGTGAAGAATCAGCAGGGCTGAGTGAGCTGAGAGGAAGGACGGTCAGGGAGAGCTGCAGCGGAGCTGAGCGTGATCTCCAAGGTTCCAAGCACGGGGCTGACATCCGTGGCCCGCTTCAGCTCAGCCCTTTACACCAAGAGGATGCTTGTGAAAGATTCACACGCTGGGCCATTCGCTTGGTTGGCTGAGGGCCAAATCACCCAGTGCTCTGACGGCACGGGGACAAAGGAAGAGGAGCTCACCAGAGGCCACTGCCCTACAAGCATTCTGCCCGTGGTCCTGACCCTTCCGGCTCCCCATGCTGCAGATTATTAAAGCCCCTGGCGGACCGAAAAGTAAAGATCCCTCTGGGGGAGCTCAGGAACCCCCCTTGGGCTCCCGATACCAAAGATAAAATACTGGCCAGTCCTGGCCGGAGCCCATCAGCCCTAGACGTCAGACGGAAAAGGGCTCCCCAGAAAGCATGATTCCCCACCTCCCCTGTGTCCGGGGGCACCGGACAGGGCTCACCTGCACGACTCCTGCCCCACCCCGCAGTGCTGAGGAGCAATCCCAAATCTTGCGGCCTCCAAGGCCCCTAGACGCTGGGCTCCCCAGCGGGAGGGGGGGGGGTAAAGGGAGGGGTTCCTCCCAGATCCTTCAGTTTGAACCCCTTCGGGAGAGGCAGCGTGTTAGAGGGAAAAGCACGGAGACTTGGGAGCCAGAGAAACCCAAGCCGGTAGCTTCGTGACCTCGGATAAACCATTTTCCAACTCGGGGATCAAGCACCCCCTGCGTAAGGAGGCCGAAAAAGGGTAGTAATAGTCACCCAGCAGGTAGTTACCAGGGCTCACTGGCGCCCCGCCCAAGCAGGCACTCGGAAAGCAAAAATAATGATCGCTATCACTCTGCATTGTGGTAAAGTTAGTCAAGGAAAAGTCTAGAAAGGGAGGAACCTGTGAGTCCCCGGAGCACGGAGCAGGGCCGCGGGAGCAGGCGTGGCCTCTCCCCCAGCACGCCCGCACGCCCCTCCGCGCATGCTCGCGCCGGCCTCCCAGGGCTTGCCGGGGCCCCAGCGAAGCCCCTCCCCAGTCCGCCTCTCCCCCAGGTGAGCCTGCTCGTTGTTCCAAAGGTCCCCACGCGAGACCAGGCAGAGGTTGAGCTCCCCTTCCTGGCGGCCAGGCCCGGAGCCTGCATCCTCTCTGCATACTGATGAACGTCGGCTGGAGAAGTGTGCGATTTTGATCCTCGGCGGCGTGCAGGGTAGCCCTCTCTAGGTAGAAAAATTCAAAGTGCAGCAGGGTTGCAATCTTCCAGCCTACTCCATCTGCTTCCTCCCTGGAGCTACGGCCAGACAAGGGGCTTGAGCTCTGCTAAGGGCTTGCTAGCACCCTAGGAAAATCTCGTGCGGGGCATTCAGAGTCCGTGACCCAAGCCCTTTTTGGGCGAACTGTGCTTTCCAGCTTCTGAGGCACTTTGACAGCCACGATCACATTTAGTCCCCTGGGGGTTAGGATGCATAAACCCATTTTAGGGAGCAGGAAGGAGACTGTGGGCTCAGAGAGGTAACATCAGGTCCCCCCAACCCTCCCCACACACACAAACACCCTAGTGATTTTGAATCTCAAATTCAAACATGAATCTGGACTCCACACCCCACATTCCTTCCACTCTGCTCAGCTACCTCTTACCCTTTCCTTCCTTCTTTACTACCCAGCCCGCGATCTCCATCACTCTCTAATTTAGCCTCTTTTTCTCGGGCTCCTGCTCACCTAAGGAGTGCTCTGGTCACAGAGTACAGCCAAGCCCTCAGGCCAGAAAGATGAAGACACCTACAAGAAGTGACCTGGCAGCTTCTGTTTTTAACAGTTTAATTTCAAAGGAAATGGACCTCACTTAACTGAATTTCCTTTTCTATTTTTTCTAGCTATTAAAGAACTTGCATATCTAATAAATATTTAATAGGAATTCCCCTCCAGCTGAATTCAGGCCCCTCGGCATCTCATTACCATGCCTTAGAATAGTATCCTCATTGTCACTTGCTTAATTATGCTAAGAAAGAGTTGAATTGTGTGGCTGTTGGGATCAGAAAGCGATTAAATTCACTTGGCAAGACTTTGGATATCTCATTACGATCCTCATTTAGCACTTCTAATGGAGTTATTTTTTTCCCCAATACTGACTTGGGAAAGGCTTGCTCAGGGTAGCTAAGTATTTCCCTGAGCCCTGCACAACTTTGCACCGTGCCAGAAAAGATCAGAAGTTACTTCACACATCATTTGCACTCTCAAGAACACCAGCCACCCAATGAGCAGTGACGTAAAGCCCTGAGAAAGGGGTGAGGCAGGTGGCAGGAGACGGTTTTCAGATCAGGCAGTGCGACCGTCCCCTCTAGTGACTGAATCCTTCCGCGGCAGCCGCATCAAGGGCCAGTCCTGGCCCTGCTTGCATTCCTCCAAAGTCGGGAAACTCATTTCTCATAATCTCACCCCTCTCATGGCCTCTCTGAGTCTTCTCCTCTCTCAGCTTTGCATCCTCATTTCCTTCATTCTTCATAAGCCAGGATTTCCAGTCCCTTCCTCGACCAAATAAGGCTCTCCTATCCTCCTTTGCCCCTCCATTCCTGTCTGCCTTCCTGCCGTCTTTTTTCTTGAGTGCCCGACCTTCTAAGGGCCATCCCTGAGAGTATGTGCTGGGCAGAGAGCAGTGCATATGGCAAGTGTGACCCCTGGCCTCCCAGAACTTACATCACTTATTCCTCACAACAACCACTCCACAGAGGAGGAAACTGAGGCACACAGAGCGTAAGCAATTTCCCCAGGGTCACACTGTAAATAGCAGGTTGAGGATGTACCCCCCTGGAACAGCTACTATTTGGGCTGTCCAAGCGCAGAACCCAGATTTGGATTCAGTACCCTCAAAGTCTTCTGGTCAGTCAGGGGAGGGACACAGTTTCCCTCCTCCTCTGTCTTTGCCTCCATCTGAGCTCCTCTTTCTTGTCTTGGGAGCTCAGCCCCTTCACATGCTGGTTCTTAGGCATGTGCTGACCCTCCTTGCCCCATCGCTCATCCCAGGGACCCCTCATGCAGCCCCTCCCCAAGATTTTCCCTCAGCAAGTTCCTGCGAGGCCCTCGCACCAAGGTCCCCAAGCTTGCAGGACCAGGGTCTGACCAAAGAGAACTGAAGCCTGGAAGAGTGACCTAAAGGGAGGTCCAACTCTCCCCCAGATATTCCTTGGCACCCCTAGGCCTTATTCTTTGGAAAAATTTACTCCTCGTGCACATGAATGAACTAGACAGAAGAGTGCTAAGGATGGGTTCAAGCCTGAGCAAAATGTCTCTTGCTCCTCTCTCCTCCACGGTGGAGCCCATCTGATAGAAGGTACGCATCCCAGGGGAGGCCAGCAGGCCAAATTAAAAGTTGTGGAGCCTTCTGATTTCCGGGGAGCTGTGAGCTCAGGCAAGCCCCTCCCCTCCCTGGGCCTCCACTGCCCAAGTGAGGAGCCATGTGAGTGAGCCCACCTCCATGGGCCCTGCCAGCTTTAAGATAGAATGTCTTCAAGCCCATTTATTAAGGGCTTTGTCTTCCAAGAACATCCTTGAGTGCTACTAAGTGCACCCCCCCCCCCGCCCCTTGCAGAAGGGTGAAATGGGTTCTAGGGAAGAGTGACCGAGGAGGCAGAGACAACCGTTGGGATGTGATGTTTGAACCTTTCTGAAACCCCCTTCTTGCCTGTTCTGGCTTTTTGCAAGCTCAGTCCCCTGTCCTAGGAAGCACCAGCACCACACAGCAGGCCGGAGGGGAGGGAGGTCCAACCTCAACCGCAGGTTGACTTCTAGCAACTTCTGGGCTGTTTTTCCCAATCATCAGCCAGCCCCCTAGGCTCTGGGATTGAGCTCTTTCTAATTGGCCTCAGCGCAGACCAGGAAGGAGAAGGAACTTTCCAAAACACGTGGAACCATTGTTAGTTTTTACCACTCTTGGGGTTATTGCCTGTCCTCAAACCTAGTAGGAGAGGCAGAGTGGTGATGTTTGAAAAGAAAAGATGTGGCAGATGCCGTCGTAGACCCTTTACCAATATTCACTCATTTAATGCAGTCCTTTGGGGGTAGATGCCAGTGTTATTCTCTTGCTACCGGGGAAGGACGCTAGGGCACAGAGAGGTTGAGCAACCTGCCCAAGGTCACGGAGCTGGTGAGCAGCAGAGCTGGGATTTGAACCTGGCTGATCTAGCTTCAGAATCCGGATACATAGCCACGATGCTCTGTGGAGGGACAGAGGCTGTGTTCACAGTCTCTGATTTACAGGAGGCTCACAGACAGTGCTTTGCTCCTGTGAAGTGTCACTGCAGACCGGCTTCCGAGGTCCGCAGCGCTGATATTACCCACAGCCACGTCCTCGTGTATCATGATTCTTTCACCAAGAGCTGCTTCAGCAACCGGAACTGTGGGTTGGCACTGGTGGAGATGACGTTTGTGGTGCAAGTCCCCTATCAGAGAGGGGCCCTGGGCTCCTGCCCTTCCCGAGGCGTGAGCCTCTTTCCCTGCAGAATGGAGGCCAGGGTTCGGCAGCTTTCACTTGGCTTTCACAGAATTAATGTCTGGCTTGGGAGATTAACGGGCTTCGTTGCCTTTGCCCTCATTTTATGCAGCCTACTTGGCTTCCAGGTAGTTTTAATAGCAGGAAAAGGAGTTGGAAGTGCCTTCTTGGAAGAAGCCCTGAGTCTGCTAGTCCCCTGCAAGACACTCTCCACCCCTCTCCTCCTGCAGCGCCCTCTACAGAGAGCGGGACTTTGGAAGGCAGAGTGCCTCTGTCCCAGTGCGCAGCCCTGCAACACTATTCTCCCAAGACACACACACACACCAAGCAGCGGCTCAGAGTGCGCTCCTGTCCTTGGAGATCTAGAATCTACTCCACAGCCTTTTCCAGATTCACCTGTCTCAATACAGTGAGGCAATGAAACCACTATGAAACTGTGATGACATAGTTAAACAAAAATGCCTCATGGTTTTATTCGTGTATCCTTCATCTCTGAGAGGGAGAAGCACTGTGCAGACCCTTTGAGGAGGGAGCCCCGCCTTGAGAGCGGAAGATGCCTACCTCCCTGCCCTCCCCTTCCAGGACACGTGGTTTTAATCCACATCTTCACCACTAAGGTCATGTTTCTAAGATCACCCCGGCAGGGAAAGGCCAGACTGCAACATAAAAATAACTCCCGCATCCCGCTTTTTTCCAGGTCCAAAAGGAATGCAGGCATGATCCAAAATTCTTTGTGATGAAGCAGAGGGAGAAATTGTGGGAAGGAGGAAATGGCCGAGAGTGGATTAAATCTGGAAGTTCACCTCTGCAATATAAACAGCCTCATCCTGTGCTCTTTGAGAAGAGTCAATACACGCTCCTTGATGGCATTCAATCAGGGAAATAATGGATGGAAGAAAATCAATATTCATTGAGTTTCTAGAGAGCCAAGGGCGCACAACTAGCTGCTGTCCTGTGTGCTGCCTCATTTAAGCTGCAGAATGCCCTGGGGAGGAAGGTGTTCTTAGGGTTCACTGGACATATGGGGAAACCAAAGCTCGGAGAAGGTGTGGCTTCCCCCAGGGCCACGTGACCCAAAAGTGGCAGAGCTGGGGCTCCAACATCGCGGTACCTCGCTCTTTCTGAGGGAGCTAGTGAGAGACACCTTAGGAAATGCAGCTTATCATTTTGACTTGTGGAAACCTAGGATTTCCTGGAGTCAGAGTTCCTACGACACATATCGCCCATCTGAGTAATAATACCTTTACTTCGTGGGCGAGCACGGGCTGGTTTGGGTACCAGTGTGCTCCGTGCAGTGACTCTTTTGGTAGGTAGCCTTTGACTTTCAGCTATTCAGTTGCATGTTTCATTCTTTTGGTGTTTTCCAGAAGCCAAAGAATAGATGCTTGGCCATCTCCATTACTTAGGAATCTTTTGGTTACAGGCCACAGAAACCAAATTCAATCTAGCCTAAGCATCCTCCCAAAACTCCACAATTTATTTAAAAAATCCAAGGCCTGGAAAAGGCAAGAATCCTCAGAAATGACAACAATAGGGATTCAAATACCATCGGCTAGTTTACCCATGAGCATGTCCACAATCACGAAGTCTCTCTCCCTCCGCCTTCTCTCTCTCTCTCTCTCTCTTGCTTTGTGTGTGTGTGTGTGTGTGTGTGTGTGTATGTGTGTTAAAACTTTACAATGTGTAGGGGCGCCTCAGTGGCATAGTCGTTGGGCACCCAACTCCAGGTTTCAGCTCCATCGTGATCTCAGGGTCATGGGATCGAGCCCATCTGCTTGAGTTCCTTTCTCCCTCTCCCTCTTCCCCTCCCCCCTGCACCCTGTCTCTCTTTCTCTCTCCCTAATAAATAAATAAATCTTTAAAAAAAAAAAAAAGAAGAAGAAACTTTACAATGTGTAGCTTCAGGCCTGAGATCAGGTTGTGGGTTAGCTACCCTTACAAATGCCCAGCCTCGTCCAGTTGGCTACAGGCGGGAATGGTCAGTTTATACTCAACATATTCAACCAAAGATGACCCCTTGAGCTGGGGCTGAAGGTGAAACAGGCACTGTAGCAGACATGTCTAAGGCCTACTCAGAATCCGGGACCTATGGAAGCTCTTAGATGTAGCAATCAAGCCCTCATGGACACACACACAAGGGCTAAGGCTCACAAAAGCCGTGTAACAGCAAATCGCCGAATACCCTTAAACCTGATTCAAGTTCTGGCCAGTAGGCAGTCCCGCCACAACCAACCCAATGGTCATTAGGGAAACATGCTTATGGGAAGATCTTGCCATGAAAGGACCAGCATGAGTCCTAGTCATCAGCTGTTTTATTGAATTTCAGCTTATTTTTCCATATCCACACAGTCAGTGTGTGGCCTGCTACACTTGGCCTTCATTTCTTTTCTGGTCCCCAGGAACAGAATTGGTGTCATGTTTGTCTTAACATGTGGTGAGGCTCAAAGATCAGCTTAATTCCCATTACCATCTTATCTCACGTTCTTAGAAGAATTTTATTTCTCCTTCCCTCATCATCAGAGATTGCTGGCCGACTCTGGTCTGCAGACCTGCCTTGTAAGGCATGTAGTATTTAAGAACTCTGAATTACTTGCCCACACTGAGAATTTAGGGGATTGGTACATAAATGGGCAAGTTCCAGCTTCTCTTGAAAACCTGGGAGACCTGGTCACACTTGGTCTGCAGTAAAGGGAACAATCAGCCAGAGCCAAGTGTGGCGGCCCCTTCTGTGGGCCCTGTGCCCTCCAGGTCACCCTCTCTTGTCTAAAACCCACTTCACTCACTACCTTCACTCATTCTCTCTGGTCTCTGTAGACCTTTGCAAGCCCTGCCCACATGAAAGGCCACCTCTTCTCCGTAGTCCTTCTGATCACGTGCCTCCCCAGGCCACTTGTTAATCCAGACAGTGTCTTAGTGAAAATTGGAAAAGTGTGCCCCTTCCTCAAGATATATTCTTTTATTTGTTAGAAAACTACCCTGATAAATATCTACATCCGTATGCTTGCAGTATGAATGGTTTCTACTTGAATTTAGCATCCTTGTGTAGTACACACCCTGCACAGCTGTCCTTAGCAGACCTGCTCCTGCCAGGGAAGGAGGAGCAACTCCTCTGCATTCCCGCAGGATTTCCTCATGCCTCCACCATACAGTAGAAGATAGTATAATGGACTTTCCATGCCTGTCATCCCTGCAGACAGGCCACGAGTCCTCAGGAGGCAGGAACCACATCTCAATGATTTCAGGATTCCTGGAACCCATGGAAGGTAGTCCATAATGGGCACTGAATCAGTTCGTCAACTGTTGTATTATGAATACTTGGCAGCTGAGTGGAGCAAATGGAAAACAGCAAGATCAGGCAGCCCAAGGGCATTACCAGAGGGGCGAGGGTGTCAGCTGATGCCAGCTTACAGGCACAGGGGCCCGGAGAACCCCTTAGAAGCAATTGGTTTTGAATTGTCAGGAACAAGATTAGACTTGGAGATCTATAATGCCATTAAAAGAAAAACCAGGGAAACTGAACTAAAATGTGTTGTTATTCCAGTCTCCAGATGGACTTTTCTTCATATTTTCCTGACTCCTAATACAATCAAATAGCTTCAGCCTGACCACCATCTTACTTAAATGAAAACATGATTTAATGAAATGATATTTTCTAAGTTGTAAACCAAGCAAACATTTGATATAAAATAGAGAGGGATAGAAGGAGCGGAAGGGTAGGGGAGGCAAGAAAGGCAGAAGAAGGCTGCTTTTGGCGGTGCACTCGGGCCAGGTTTATGGCTGTCATGCCTCCAAGCAGGGTTACAGACTGGTGCAGGGATGAGTGAGGGGAATGACGTTGAGCAGGCAGAAAGAAAGAGACAGGAAAAGACAGAGAAAGCCGAACCATCAGGAATCACCTCAAAGGGGCCAGGTCTGAAGCAGGGGCCCTAACTTCCTGCTCACCAAGAGGCTCGTCGTCTTGTTGGGTCCGGTCCTAGGTCCCTGGGGATGCTGATTCTATGACTCCCCAGACCACACTTTTTGAATGGCAAGGCTCCAGAGTTTTTTATTTTCCAGAGGGAAGACACTATAATTATAGTTCTTCTACCTTATGAGCATGAAGACTCTAGCATACAGATATCTTCTGGCCCGCCAGCCCGGGGTGTCAGTCACCAAAAGCCATCATGACCAAGGAATGAGCATGGTTCTTCCAACCTTCCTAGGAAATAACAGAGAGAAGAAGCTAACAGGAACGTGATCACCTCCACATCCCTACATTTATCGCCATCCAATGGTCCTTCCCCTCTCCCCTCAGTAAGTCTCTGACCTTTGCTCTATATCAAACAAGGCCTAAGAGTGAAGTCCCAAATAATTTCCCTTTTGAGCTGCAAAGCAAGCACCTGGGTAGCCCACTCCTTCAACCCGCAGGCTGCTAAGGTGGCCCCAGTCAGCAGGGCAGAGGAATCGTGGGGCTCTATACATGAAGACCTTGGCCCGACATGAAATTCCACTGAGATGCTACACATCCTTTCACCAAAGCCCATTCATATAAGTTTTGAAGTCAATGAATAACCAGGAAGTTGCTAGAAATGTGCTTTCCTTAAATAGAGACGGAGGAAAAGTCACCTCAACAACACAAGGGCTTTGGTGGTAGGGGTGAGTGTTCAGTCTCAAAAGAGTATTCCCTGTAACCTTCAGAGTTTACTTAGCTAGTGCACGTACAGGTGAGGACCAACCCCTCTTGGAAAAGCTTGCTCCCCAGCTTCTGGAGGTTACCCTTCCAAACCGGAAGTAGACAATAGGCCTAAGTCACCTTCATGGGTCTTCTTTATTTAGGAAACACATAATAACCTTTCAAATGTTTCAGAGCTGTATGGACAGCCCAGAGCTCCCATTTCATACCCTGCCATTAGGCAAGGAGCGAGCCACAAGGTAAGGGCACCACAGTGCGAATTCTCAGCAGGCCCAGGCCTCCAGCAGAGGCGATCCTGACAGGCTCTCCGCCGACTTTAATACTTAAGGGTGTTCCATTTCCTCTAAACAATGTTGTTGTGATGCCTTTAAAGGAGGAAGTCTACACCCGCCTGAATCTTCTTAGTTCCACAAAGTCTCTGAGTTGACAACTAATAATTAATTAACAATGAACAGCGCCTCGCTGCCCATCACAGTGACGGGCACTCTCATCCCTGAAAAGTGAAAGACGTGCTAACGTGGCCGGCTTCAAAATCCCTGCAGCTTTCAGCCCAGCTCCTGATGTGACTGGACAGACCCCTTCTCGGGACAAGCCGGCAAGGGGGGAGGGAGACGCAAGTGACAGCTTTCAGGAGCCAGGCCACAGAAGCCACCTGCCGGCAGGGCAGAAGCTCACGGTCCTCGTTTGAAGATCCATGGACTGAAATACACACACACATACGGGCAAACCTTCCAGGTGGCTGGCACCCAGAGCCCCTACCTGCCTAGCACGGAACTTGGATTTTTTTTTTTAGGATGGGAGGATGGTTAGCTGGGGCCGTGTGCTCACATCACTTGGGGACATCTGTCCAACCAGGGCTAGAGCGCAATCAGAGGGAGTAGCAGGATGAAGACATAACAGGCAGGGTGCCGGGGGCCCTGATTTCTAGCCTAGCCCTGCCGTGGGCTTGCTGTGTAACCTTCAGCAGCTCCCCTCCCCTCTCTGGGGAAACTAAGATGTCTGTCTGCCAGGAGAGGGCATTGGACTGAAGGATGTCTATTCCTCAGCGCATTCCCAGCACCCGGAACAGTACCTAGTCACGTATGAGATACCCAGAAATGCTTATTGCCTGAACGGTCTGCTATGGGTCCTTCCACCGCTGACATTCCAGAACTCGGAAATCATTCCCCTCAGTACTATGAATGCACCTTTGCAGAGAGGCCATTGAATGACAGGATCTTCACATGAAGGGAAGATGTTTTTTTCATCAGGTGACAACCATTTGAGTTTCTCTTTTACTTCTGAAATCATTCTGCAGCTCGCAGCTACTTCCTCCGGTCGCCCAGGAGACAGAAGCTTGCTCCAGTCATTTGCCTTCGCCGTACACAGTGTTGTGATCTGGAAACAGAAGGAAAACATTCAAGATAAAAACCCGAATCCCATAATCCCCAGCCCAGACAGTACATCACACAGCCTCACAGCCAATTCATACAAGGAAAGAAGAATATTAACACTGTCAATCTGAAAACACGAGTTTAAAATTACTAAAGGGAAAAATATGTCAATCAGGACTCAGGCAACCCACCAACCACTTGAAATTCCTCCCGCCCAAAACATCTACAGGCAAAAATCAGTGCTGAGACCATCAGGCTTGAAGGAACCAAAAACCAACCAACCAAACAAACAAAACACCAAAATACAAAACAAAACAAAAACAGGGAAGAGAGGGAGAGCCTGAAAGGAGAAATTGAAATCTGACAACTCATTGCCTTCCTCTATTACCAGAAAACCCTGGATCTATGGGAGAGTGTGGCCACAACAAAAAGTAAAAAAGAAGACCCATGGCCAGATCTGCTGCTGAAGGAGGAGACTGCGGAGTGTGCAGTTTGCCTGTGATGAAAGCAGTTCTCGAGGTCCCTTCTACCTCTGTCCTCAAAACTATAAGCCGATGCCAGACTAAGTCAGCGAGAGAGAAACTCAGCCGTCGCGTGCGAACCCCCACCATCCCCTGAGGATGCTGAGTGAGGCAGGCGAGTCGTTGCAGGGCTGTGGGGGCAGGGCGGGTGAGGTAGGAAGGGGAGCAAGGTCCTTGCACTTCACAGGGCCCCCTAAATGCCACCCCGGGGACAAAAGGTGAGAGAGAAAGGCATGTGCTCTTGCAAGCCCATCGCTCACCCTGCACAGTGGTCCTGGTGGATGGGGCCCCAGGGAGCAGGTACCGCGTGGACCCCCAGCGCTAGTTCTCCGAAGGCCCCAGGAGCTGCTGCCCGCCCACTTACACATTTCCCACACTAGGTGCCCTGCGAACATCGAGAACGGAAACAAGTCAAGGAAACTCCGTCTCAGCTCCACCGTGGACTCGGTGCGTTCTTTCTTGGGCAAATTCAGCTCCTTTCTGGCTTTGGCATCTCCCTGGAGGGGCCACAGCGGGTGATCTCACAGGGACCTCCCACACCGGTCGTGACACGGCTAAAGCAAGGTCAGGGGCTGCGGGAACACATGAAAGGCCCCCAATCCTTGCTCGAGCCAGGTAAAATTAGAGATACACACTCCAAGCCGAGGACCCAGCCAGTATTCAACACAGTTGCCCTACAGTTGCTGTGGGCACGACTGGAAGCTTCTGAATCCAGTCCTTGCCTTAGAGACACTCGATTAGGCTTGAGCAAAGTGCTCATTATCCAAGTGACCCAAAGACACCCCCGCCTCCCCCGACACTAATGTCGTGGCTGATGCAGGCATACTCTGTCATCCCCGTGGACAGCCTGTCAGCATCTCATAATTAGGAAAGAGCCGTTTCTGCAATCATCAAGAAGATCCATTTCACAGAGACAGCTTCTGTGTGGGAGATGGTATCGCAAACAAAAAGCTTTCAAATACCCAAATCTAGGCCCTCTGGCAAGCCACGTCTTGACGGTCTGGTCCTAGACAACCCAATATCCTCACCTCGCCTTCCTCTTGCTCGACACAAGACATCGCCCCTCTATTTTTAAGACCAGGACGCTTTTGAACGGTAATTTGTCAATCGGGCTGAAAATAGCATTTGCAATGGGAAAAAAAAAATCTTAACTGAGACAAGAGAGTGATGTTACTTCCTAGACATAAAGAATTCTCGTAACTGACATATATGTAAACACACGCGCACACACACACACATTCTGACATTGAAAAGTTTTTGAATCAACTACAAAACTTATAAACAGGGATATTATAGAGCAGAGTTTCTGAGTCACAACTTAAGAAATCCTACACAAGAGGCGAATATTTAATCAAAGTAAGCATGGCCACTCCAATCATGACCAGCCCCGAGTCTGCTCATTTAGGATTCACAGCGAATAAGAGAGTGTTGTGACCTACAAAGTGAGTGTTAAAAGCTCTGAAATGGATATTGGGTGTTGACACAAGAGACATCAAAAGAGCCAAAGATACTGCCCACCTGACTTTCATTTTCATTCTGTAAAGCTTGCACAGATGAAGGACCGACAGCTTGTTGCCACTAAGCAAAGGAAACTTTCTTTTCCAGCAAGGTCTAGAGTCCCACGACTTAATCTGCCAAATGTAAATGACTCGGGTCAAACTCAGCTCTCAATCCTTCAGGCGCTAGTTCGAGAGAAGAGGAGGAAGTAAAGCAATGGGAGCACCAATACCTCCCCCCTCTGACTAAGCATCACTTCCTCCTGCAAGGACAGGAAGGCGAAACATCGAAGTGCTTCCTTTGCTTCCCCTCCCTGTCAGATGAGGCTTATGATCTGTGAGCCAAAGGCACGTGGAATAGAAGCTGCTTTGGTGGGAAAAGATAAAGGAGGTTTCCTTTCGTGTCCCCATGTTTGATGATAAGTTCATTAGCAGAATTGCTATTATATGAGTAATAAGCACTCATTATAGAAATCTGGAAAAGTTTCCATCCTAAAATGACCCAATGTTAACCTGATATATTCCCATCTATCTGCCTGCTTGGTTATAAAGAAGCGCTGCTTGTTTTACAAGGTGCTAATCAAATCATAGCTACAATTTCACGTCCCACCTTTTTCATGTACAATTATGAGCATCTTTAGATGTTAGGACCATCATTTTGAGAACCACATGAAGTGGATGTGCTGGAGATGGAAAGTACATGCATGATAGGTAGTTAAAAGCCCAGGCCTTGGGATCGGATGGATCTGGGTTCAAATTGCGACTTGACAGCTCACTGGCTCCGTGATTTGCAGAAGTAACTCAACCTCTGAGCCTCAGTCTCCTCCTCTATAAACCGGAAACAACAATAGCATGGTTCCCATCACCCAGGGTTGTTCTGAGGCATGATGAGATAATTCCATAAAGCACATAGCATAGTGCCGTTGGTAACTTCTTAGTACGGGTTAGCGGATGTCATTTTTCTAGCTTTTTAAAATTATCTAATCTTTTATTGTTAGCCTCTGCGTAGCTTCCAGATTTCCCATTTGGACAATTCTGCCATATACATGTAAATCATTTGAACTCTTTTCCTTAGAATATATTTTGCAAAAGCGAAATTCCTGGATAGTCTGTGGTTGTTGATATGTGTTGCCAAATTTGTCGGCCAGGTGATTTTTGCCCTACCATGAATCGGTGTGGAGATAGTATCAAGAGCAGCAGAGCAGAGACCAAGGGACCCTTGAAATCCTAAACGATCTTAGCATTAAGAGGGCCCTTGAGGAACATCAAGGGCAATCCTGTTCGGATGACTAATGGGAGACAGCTGTCCATATCGATGAGTTTATTTGAGCTGAGACCTCATAGACCACCAGGCAAGGTGCATATGAAGCAGCATGGAGTGAGGCACTATTGAAAGGCCACCTGAATCCATGCCCAAAGGCTACTAAGCATTTGGTACCATGGGTTCTAGCCTCTCCCTGAAAGTCAAGGGCATACCTTCATAGCCTCTTGTCACATCTCTCTCCAGCAGGACCATTTCTGGGTATAGTAGTGGGATATAACCATGCTGTTCCTTTATCTGAAGTACTTCTCCCAACTTTTGGAATAGTTATCTCCTTCGTGTGCCTTATGCTCAGCCACAATGCCATCTCTTCCAAGAGGCAAGAGCACCCAGCTTTGAGTATCTGCTTCACAGCTCTCCACAGCTGTGCGAATCCATTTCATTCTAGGAACTCATCATGGCCTATAATCAGGTCTTTGTTCACTTATTTATAGTGGACCCCCCCCCCAGCTAGACTGTCCACTCCATGAGGGTAGGACTGTGTCTCAGTCTTGCTTGGTTGTATCCTTAGTTCCCAGTTATCAAAGGATCTGGCACAAAGCAGGCACTCCTGTACCCCATTGCCTGTTTGATGCACACACTTATAACTCACTAATGGACGTCCATCCAAGGGAAGGTTTATCCCACCACCCTGAGGATGCACACTCATGCTTGGCACCTGCGGGATTTTGTCTCCTTTATAAAGCCCTCAAAATCTATTCCCTGGGATGCCCTTACAACCTCCCATAAACCAAGGGCTAAAAGGGCTGGGGCAGCAAAACAAGAATAAAGGAAAGATAGGGTGGGACAGAGAGCAAGAACCTAAAATCTGGGCTCCAGTCTCAGTTGTGTCCCATATGATGCTGGGTGGGTCACCTCATCCCTGAGCTTTACTTCTGCCCCAAATAGTAGTAGACATTAGACTCTCCCCTGCCTCTTGGGAGATTTCAATGACCGTGTGAACAAAAGGTAACAGTGCAGCGGGAAGGCCTCTTGGGAGACTACAATGACCATGTGAACGAAAGGTAAGAGTGCAGTGGGAAGGCCAAGAAGTTATTCTAATAAGCTAGGGAGAGAAGTATGCCAGCTCAGTGGCCTCATGGGACCCCTCTGGAGGATGTTGGTGGCCGAGACAGAGATAGAGTGCCACACCTACTGCACCTACACGTACGCTTACCCTGGCCAAGGAATTCTCCTCAGGCCTCTTGAAATAGCCCCCAGGTTGGACGTCCTCCTCAATGCGTACTCAATAGCCCTATGAAGAAGCTACTTGTCTTCTTCAAGGCACATTTTCTAATCAAATAAGCAGTATCTCCACAGTGGCCAAAAGAGACCTTTAATTGATGAACGCCAAGGCTCAGGCAAACCACAAATGTCCTACCTACCATGTTGGTCCTACAGAGGAAGCTGCGGTCCTGTCACTTCCCCTGCCATGTACAGCTGCAACACCAACTTCTATTACTAATGACCTGCAGTACATGTGTCTTGGGTTATAACAGATGGTGCCTGCAGAAGCTTCAGATAGCCAAATGGCACAGCCATGGAGATTTTCCAAAAGGAAGACAAAAACAACAACAAAAACACTCTCACCAGTATATCTGAGGAGTGTTTATATTACTTTCTACTGTGGCAAAATAGAGAAAATCCAATTCCTGTGAGAGCTCAGCTGACTGGGAGAAGCCAGCCAACCATGAAGGGGCAGATGCCTCTGAAGGCTGTACCTGAAGGGCATGCTCTCACCCTTTTGAGAAGAGCTACTACCTTAAAGAAGTGGAAGAACAGAATTTAGGCCTCTTCATCGTGCCAATAGATCTGGAATTCCCTCTACTTGTCAAGGTTGCCAGATCCATGAGTGCACTGTTCTAATTGGTAGAAAATCCTGTTCTAATAGAATACCCAAGATTTCTTTCTTTCTTACAACTCATAAAACCAGTGGGGGCCATGACTGCAAGCCCCTTACTTCCCAGCAGAGATACCTGAGGCCCAGGTATGGGAAGACGCTCAGCCAAAGTCGCACAGCTAGATAATGACTTGCCCTAGCCCTCTAAACTGCTACACTCCACCAGCACCCTCACACACCTAAAGCCAAGCAGCAAGAACCTACTCAAGTTTTTATCAATTCCCTAAAACCTGCCCCATTTACTCCTGACCTCCTTTTGCTCTAACATCCTTGTGACTCTTGCTTACCTCGAACCTTCAAACTAGGGCTTGGATTTTGTCACCAGCTCTCTGTAAAGAATTTAGACTTGCCTCCTCACCCTGGCCCATACCTTTGGTTCCACTGACTCCAAACCCCAATCCCAGCAATCTTATCTGAGTCATGGCTCAGCCAATCTAAACCATGTCTGAACCATGCCTAAAGAAGAGGAGATTCAGACAGAGGCAAAACTAATACCGAAGTCTAAGACCAGTGAACTTTCCACTACATGATACTCCTGCCTCTGCACTATTAATTCCATCTCCAGAGCAGCCGGTAAATCTAGTTCCTCTTCTTCATCCTGTGAAGATGGTTTTCATGTCTCCATACCACCTTAACCAACCCTATCTGAGCCTTCTCTCCTCTACTTGAATTGTCCTTAGCTTCCTTTATTTATTTTTTAAAAGATTTTGTTTATGAGAGAGAGAGAGAGAGCAATCAGGGGTAGGGGCAGAGGGAGAGGAAGAAGCAGACTCCCCACTGAGCAGGGACCCCCCCCCCACACCCACATGGGCCTTGATCTCAGGACCCTGAGATCATGATCGGAGCCAAAGGCAAAACACTTAACTGACTGAGCCACTCAGGCACTCGTATCCCTAGCTTGTTCAATTTGACTTCATAATTCATGGTTTCCGGACCTTCAGAGGGCTTATAAACTCAATCATCATCTTCTTAACAAGAAAAATAGAGAATACTTCAGATTCATCATATCCATTTAGACTGTCTGTATCAACATAGGTCTGATTGCAGCCACATTGTCATCAGTTGCGCATCACTTTATGCCAAGTTGTGGTCAACGAAAACCCCAGGATTATGTTCAAAACCAGATTCCTTCCTTAGGGATGTTCAAATACTGGCAAGAAAACAAAGATGTTTTCTCTTTCTGTTGGGGTCTCCAAGCTGGGATTTTGTAAATCCAAAGATGCCAGAAACCATGTTCTATACCAAGTAAAGAAAGAAAGTTCATCTGCAATAGGAGAGTTGGAGCCAGTAAGAAATGAGCAGAAATTGTGTGTGTGTGTGTGTGTGTGTGTGTGTGTGTGCGTGCGTGTGTGTGTGTGTGTGTGAGAGAGAGAGAGAGAGAGAGAAAGAGAGAGTACACTAGCCCACACTAGCATATGAGCACACATTCACTGGTGCTATCAAGTTCGCAGTTTCCAATATTGAAATCTCCTGAGCTGCCTTGGTTCCTGCAGCTCTTCCACTAATTCTGGGAGCTACCCCAGTGTCCTGCCAATAAGTCCTCTTGCATGTTTAAGCTAGGAAGTAGGCTTTTTGTCACTTACAATCAAAAGAAACTTGACTCCAAGTTGCCTGAGATCTTCACATGGCATTTTCCCTCTCTTCCTTCACATTGCTGCTTTATAGCCACTGTGGCACCTTTCCTTGCTGAATGAAATGGAAGACTGGGTATCTGGACAATTGGAACGGTAGAGAGAAGAGGAAGTGTGATAATGTTAGAGACCAAGTCTTCTACTTACCATTTTGCTGAGTGCCAGCCCAAGCCTTCTCTGGGCTCCTCCAAAGATCCCTCCTATCCCATGAAGCTCAGATGAGAGTGTACAGTAATTCACTATCTTGCTTCTTCCAAAGATCTCCAGTCCAGATGGCAAGCTCTGCAGAAGATGAGTTCCTGGGGTGAAAAAGAAGTGCTTGGGAAAATTACAGGTCTGTGACACAGTCTGAATTTGTCCTGCTCCCAGGCCCTGCATAATGCCAGACCACCCATTGAAAGTGTGAAAGGGAACACCATCTGTGTTCTGCTGGAGGCAATCTAAGAAACCTTGAGCTGGAGGTGACACAAACTAAATGTTTGGGTTTGTAATGATTGGCAGCAAGATCATCAAGTTGGCAGCTAACAAGTCACACAAGAACAACTTCTAAGCCAGCTGTTTGCTAAGATGGGCAACATTGGACAAGAAGATGCTCAATGTGATGGTGAGTGGACAGCAATGTTCCTGGCATAACTGTCCCCAAAGTGGCTAAGATGTGGTCTGGCATGTTCCATTACAATTAGAGGAACTGTGGCTGGCTAATAGCCTTACAACTGTAAACTCACTCAGAGGGGATTATGGGCTCCTACTAATACAGTAATGTTAGAGCGAGTTTTGCTCGATTACATACTTGGCCTCGAGCCTTCTATTCAAGGCATTATGACAGCATCTTTCACAAGCTCATCTACCAGGAAATCTGGTTTTTCCTCCTACACTCATCCTAGAAAACCATCAAAGGAAGATTTTATTTGCTCACTGACTTTGCAGTTTCTTGCTTTATTTCAGGAAAAGATGATGTGTTTGGAAGCACAAAAGGTTGAGGCATAGGAACATAATGTCACCCATTTAACCCAGGGAAACACAGTTTTTACATATTTATAAATCCTTTCTGCACACTAATTGATTACTAATCTTTTAGAGGAAATGCTAATAGCCCAGATGGCCATAATCTGAAGAAAGAGACCTGGTAAATGATTTCAGATTAAGCTGAATAATAATGATGAAGAGGGATGTACAGACCTACTGGAGTATACACCTAGATGGAAAGAAAAAATCAATTTTTTGTGGATTTTAACAACTACTTTCCCACTAAGGAGTTTTTGATGAAGCAGCCTCCACACCTAGTTACAAATCATCTTAGAGCCTCTACTTGGCCCCTTTGAGCTATTTAAGAAAGCATAGAAGATAAATGGGTGATGCTTATTAAATTAACATGGATCTGCAAAGTGAAGCACTTCATGACTCCTTCAGGAATGGTGTCATGAAAAAAGTGTGAGGCAGTCATAGAGAAGGCCTGGCATTTTCTTTCTTTCTTTCTTTCTTTCTTTCTTTCTTTCTTTCTTTCTTTCTTTCTTTCTTTCTTCTTCTTTTTTCTTTTTAAGATTTTATTTATTTCAGAGAGAGGAAGAGGAAGAGAGAGAGAGCATGAGGTTGTAGGGGGAGGGTCAGAGGGTGAAGGTCAGAGGGAGAAGCAGACTCCCTGCTGAGCGGGGAGCCCGATGTGGGACTTGATCCCAGAACCCTGGGATCATGACCTGAACCAAAGGCAGATACTTAATTGACTGAGCCACCCAGGTGCCTGGGCCTGGCATTTTTCTTTCATATTATTGGTGCCATATCACCAAAACTATTTGAAAAATGAACTTCACACTGCTCAGCCAATCAATTGGAGGAATAGATTCACACTGATACTAAATTTTACTGATTTACACACTGACACTAGTCTTCTGATACTAAATTTTATTGTCTACTGGACACCCAAGATACAAGTCATGAATCTCCGCCCCCAAGACAACAACTACCTTTTACAAAATGAGATCACTCTAGAGACAGACAGCAGCCAGGTACATGAAAAAGGATGTCAGAAGACTGTGAGTCCTTGCCAAATAAGTAACACAGACAAAGCAAACATCTGGTTCCCTTTTTCCAGGACTAGCTTGGCATTAAATACCCTACTGGATAATATCCTCACAAGGCCCTTAAATGTCCTTCTGGTCCTTCAGATGCCAATATTTCAGCAAATAGCAACAGAATTGAGTTGGTAACCATAGTAACCAACTATAATAACTCACGTCCTGTGTTCTTGGTCCTTCACCGATATTAACACCATAGTGTTCCAGATTGGAGAGAGACATTCCTATAGGTTGGTGTTTTCGCTAGAGGTTTGACTGTAAGCAACCAAAAAAGATTCTGGGTAACTTATGCAAGATGGAAATGTACTGGAAGCTTAAGAGGTCATAAGAAAACTAAAGAACCAAACTTGAAAGAGCCAAGAACCAGGGTGTCCCAGAGGGTCTGGAATGAGTCAGCAGCTTCACCCAAACATATACTACCACTGAGTCCATTCATTCATCCAGTACATATTTACAAGTACTTATCATGTGCCAGGCATAGCTGTACAATGTTAAGGATACAGTGGTAAATAAAACAGACAACATCTCCATTCTCATGGGGCTTTCATTCCAGTAGAGGAAGATAGATAATAATGATGACAATGATTATAGTGCTGGTGGTAATAGCTCCAAGTTTTGAGCATCTGCTCTGTGACTAGCACTGTGCTGAGTGTTTTACATATTCATGCATTTATTTGACAAATATTTATTGACCCCTGGTATGTCAAGAACTGTCCTAAGTACTGGAAATATAACCATGAATAAAACCAATTAAGAATCCCTGCCTTTGTGCAGCTGACATTATAGTGAAACAAATTAATTTAAAACCCCCCAAAATCCAAGTCCTAGGGAACAGCCTACAATTAGCTGCACTTAGGTCATGCATATGCCCCCAGCTTCACCAGGCATCCAGATTTAATTGTCCAACCATGAGTGAACACAGTGGAAGAGGAGTCCCTAAGAAGAAATCAGGGAACTGTGAGGAAAGGAAATGGATGCTAGGTAGTGGGATAAAAATCCATTCATGGGGCAATGGAGACTTCACCTGGGCTTTATTGGTGTGTCAGGATCCTTTGTAAAAATATGCCAGAAACTAGATTGCATATAAACAGAAATAAAAAGGATATTTTGGACTGCTTGAGCTTGAATATGGCCCCATGACTTACAAGATTAGCTATAGGATCTTGGGCAAATTACTAAACTTCTCTGTGCCTCAGTGTCCTCTTCTATAAAACGGGAGACGTTATTAATATCTACCCATCATAATGTCATGAGGAGTAAATGAGTTGATATTTATAAAGTGCTTATAATGGTGCCTGAAATATAGTAAGTACTCTGTGGAGTAAATAAAATAGAAGAATACTGAATCAATGAAAAGACATTCATTCAGAATATATTATGTGAAAAAATAGGTTGCATAATAGATGCCCAACATAATCCCAATTTTTATTTTAAATAACAGTTATAATAGAAGGACGTATAGTATAAGAAATATACATGTCGGGCGCCTGGGTGGCTCAGTTGGTTGGGCGACTGCCTTTGGCTCAGGTCATGATTCCGGAGTCCCGGGATCGAGTCCCATATTGGACTCCCGGCTCTGCGGGAAGTCTGCTTCTCCCTCTGACCTTCTCCCCTCTCATTCTCAGTCTCTCTCTAATAAATAAATAAAAAATCTTTAAAAAAAAAAAAAGAAAAAGAAATATACATGTCAAATGGTTTACAGCAATTATCTCCAGCTAGGGGTGGGACATATGGATAATTTCTAGTTTCTCTTTTTACCCCTTTTCTGTACTTTCTGAATTTCTAGTGCTAATATTGATTGCTACCATAACTTTTACGTTATTAGAAACACATCTATATCCAAACACATACAAACATCTAACTACCAGTAAAAGGAATGTGTTGGTGGATGGGGAGGTAACCAACTGCAAACATGTTTAAACTGCTTAACGCCTTGTTTCTTAGTAAGGCACACTGAAAGGAAAGAAAAGTCAGAGGAAAATTCCTGGCTCTGAAATAATTATAATAAAGATTCTGCAGTAATTACTGAGAGGCTGATATTACATTGGAAGAGAAGCAATCGACAAAAAGGACCATATCTGAGTGCTATGGCTCCACAGTCCCCGGGGCTACTCAAGACAAAGTTGGAAAGAGTTTCTGGCAACCTGTGAGACAGTATCAAGTGATTTAACATGCACAGAATTGGAGTCACAGAAACAGAAGGGGGAAACAAGGGACATACATATGAATATACATAAGAGTGATAACAAACTTCTCACCAGAAGCTATGCAAACCAGAAAACAACTGAACAACAACTCTAACATGCTAAAGAAACTATCAACTTAGAATTTTATGCTCAGGGAAAAGAGCTTTTGGAAACAAAAGTAAAATAAAGAATTTTCCAGACAAACTCTGACATGACTCCTTGCCATCAGACCCACACTACAAGAGATGTTAAAGAATTTCTTCAAGCAGGAAGAAGAGGATACCAGGTGAAAACATAGACCTCTGCACAGAAATCAAGAGAACTGGAAAGGTTAAATATGTGGGTAAATATTTAAGTGATTTCTTCACATTCTTTTAAATTTCATTAAGAGCTGAGTGACTGTTCGAAGCAGCAACAATTATGCATTGTGGTGCTAGTAACATATGTAGAAAGGAAATGTATGAAAATGATACCATAAAGGATAGGGAGGAAAATAGAAGAACATGCGAGGTTTTCAGTGTATAGAAGAAACTGTGAGGTTTTCAGTGTATTAAGGGGTGTAATATCATTTGAAGATATACCATGATAAGATAAAGTTGTATACTGCCAATATTAGGCAACTACTGAAGAGATAAAGCAAAGAGATAGAGCTAATAAGCTAAGAGAGGAGATTAGATGGAATGCTAATAAAATAATAATATCAGAAAAGTAAGGAAAGGAAGAAAAAATAAACAACATATGGGAGGAACAGAAAGCAAATAAATCCAAACAAATTGATAATTATTTTAAATGTAAATTTATACAGGAAGTCCACTTTAAGTATGGAAACACAAATAAGTTAAAAGGATGGAAAAATATGTATCATGCACTAATCATAAGAAAGCTGATTAGCTATATTAACATCAGACAAAGAAGACTTCAGAACAAGGAATATTACCCAGGCTAGTGTGGGACATTTACATTTTATAATTATCAAAGGGTCAATTCATCAAAAAGACATAATAATTCTAGATATGTATGAAATCAATGACAGAGTGTCAAAATACATGAAGCAACAACTGACAGAAACAAAATGAAAAATGGGCAAATCCACAATTACATTGGGAAACTTCAATATTCTGCCTTCAGTAATTGATACAAGTATACTAAAAAAAATCAGTACAGATATAAAGACTAGAATGACATTATTAACCAATTTTACCTACATGACATTTATAAAACATTCCATCCACTAACAGCACAAAGGACAGTCTTTTCAAATTCACATTGGACATTTCTCCAAGATATACCATATGTTGGGCCATAAAACATGTCTCAGTATATTTAAAATAATTGAAATCATACAGAGACTTTTCCATAGCCAGAGTGGAATTGAATTAGAAATAAAGAACAAAAATATCTGGAAAAGCTCCAAATATTTAGACGTTAAACAACACACACTACTAAATGTTACTTTTGCTTCTAGTCAACACAAAGTATCATGGAAGGTATTTACCCTCCCACCTGAAACAGCTTAAAAAAAAAAAACAACTAGACAAAATACGAGAAACATATTACTCAAGACACTAGACATCAGGCAATAAAAAAGAGTTATCCCTGAAATGTGGAAAATGAATGAGGTGAACTTTCATATTGCCCCAGATTACTAGCTGAAGAAAGTTTCCAGGGTTCAGCACTAGGAGAGAGAACCTAGGCAGTCTTCCTAAATTAAATATACAGGGGTGGGAGTCTGAAGAAATGGAGATGACTAGAGCTCACATGACAGAGTTCTAGAGAGGAAAGAGCTGCAGAGAGAGAAAGAGAAGTCCAGAGATCTTTGGATGTCTCCCTCAATCATTTAGAAAACTCCTGATTAGTACAAATGAGGAAACTACCCCAAACCAGGAAAGTAATCACCAAAAAGGATTACGGGAAGCAGTGTCCAGAGATCACCCACAAGCAGGAATAGTATCTGTGGTCAGTTAGTGTGAGAATCTCATATTCAGGGAGCACCGGTTATTAGAGCTGTGATTCCTAATGGAAGGCAATTTTGTCCCCAAGGGAACATTTGGCAAAATCTGGAGACATTTTTGGTTGCCCCAACTAGGGGCATGTTAGTGGTATCTAGTATGTCAGGGTCAGGGATACTGTTAAACATTCTACAATGCACAGGACAGCCCCTCACTATAAGAAATTATCTGTCCCAAAATTTCAATAGTACAGAGGTTGACAGATCTTAGGTTAAAGTAATAAAAAGGATCTGGCTTCAGTGGTAATCAAAAATTAACTCTAGTCTAAACTATGTGTTGCCCCAGCTAACAAAACTTTTGCTCATCCAAGACCTGAAAAGATCAAACTATTTCCACAAAACTGCATCTCAGAACGAAGCTGAAGAATATTTATAGGAACATAAAGATATTCAGTATCTAATAAGGTGAAACTGACAGTACTTGACATCCAGTAAAAATTTGCCAGACAGGCAAAGAAGAAGAAAAACATAACCCATAATGAGGAGAAAGGTCTATTAAAATTGACAGAGAAATTAAATAGATGATGAAACTAACAGACAATGGCATTAAAACAATTATTTTAATCGTATTCCATATGTTCAAGAAGCTAGAGGAAAGACTGGACACATTATGTAGAGAAATAGAACATATGAAATGATCCAAACCAACTTCTAGAATGTCTAAGATGAAAAATATACTAGATGGGATTAATGAGAAATTACACATTGCAGATGAACAGATTATGAAGACATAGCAATACATACCATCTAAAAATGAAACACAGAATGAAAACAAACTAAAAACACAAATAAATAAACAAACAAACAAGTAGATAAATAAATAGCATCAGTGAAATATGGCACAATTTCAAGCAACCAAATATATGTATACAGCTCAAGTTTCCAAAAAGCAGAGAAGGAAAATTCAAAAAAATATTTGAGGAAATAATGGCTGAAACTTTTAAAAAAATTAATGACAACTTTAAACCATGAAGCTCAACAAACCCAAGCACAAGAAACATGAAGAAAGCTGTGCTAACTCATATCATAAGCAAAATGCTTAAAATTGGTGATAAAAAGAAAATCTTAAAAGTAGTCAGAAGGGGCACCTGGTTGGCTAAGCAACTGCCTTCAGATAAGGTCATGATCCTAGAGTCCCAGGATCGAGTCCCACATCTGGCTCCCTGCTCAGCAGGGAGTCTGCCCCTCCCTCTGACCCACCCGCCTCTCATGCCGTCTCTCTCTCTCTCTCTCTCTCTCTCTCTCTCTCTCTCGCATTCTTTCTCAAATAAATAATTTTTTTTAATGTAGTCAGAGGAACAGGGCTCTTGGGTGGCTCGGTGGGTTAAGTGTCTGACTTTTTTTTTTTTTTTAAGATTTTATTTATTTAACAGAGAGGGAGAGAGAGAGTACAAGTGGGAAAGAGAGAACACAAACAAGGTGAGCAGCAGGCAGAGGGAGAAGCAGGCTCCCCACTCTGGGATCATGACCTGAGCCAAAGCCAGACGTTTAACCAACTGAGCCACCTGTGCCTCCCAGTGTCTGACTCTTGATTTAGGCTCACGTCATGATCTCAGGGTCTTGGGATTAAGCCCAGCATCAGGCTCCATGCTCAGTGGGGAGTCTGCTTGAGATTCTCTCTCTCCTTCTCCCTCTGCCCACCCCCACTTGCATGCTCTCTCCCTCTCTTAAATAAATCTTTAAAAAAAAAACTAGTCAGAGGAAAAGAGAATGATACAGAAAATAAGTGTTGGCAAGGATATGGAGAAATTGGAATTCTTGTGCTTTGCTGGTGGGAGCATCCAATAGTGAGATGTGGAAAACAGTATGGTGGGTGGTTCCTCAAAGAATTAAAAATAGAATGACTGTATGATCCAGTATTTCAGTTTCTGGGTATATATCTGAAAGAACTGAAAGCAGAGACTTGAATAGATATTTGTAGACTTATGCTCATAGCAGCATTACTCTCACTGGCCAAAAATTGGAAGCAATCCCAGTGGCCAACGACAGATGAATGGATAAATAAAATGTGCTATATGCATACAGTGGGCTATTACTCAGCTTTAAAAAGGAAAGAAATTCTGACACATGGGATAGTGTAGATAAGCCTTGAAAACATTATGTTAAGTGAAATAAGGCAGTCACAAATTGACAAGTACTGTATGATTTGAGTTATATTAGTTACTAGAGTAGTCAAATTTATAGAGCCACAAAGGGCAATGGTGGTTTCTACTCAAACACTTCCAGAAAATTAGTAGGAGGGACAACTACCCAACTCATTCTATGAAGCCAGTATTACTCTTTTTAAAAAAAAAAAAAAAGTTTTGTTTATTTTAGAGAGAGAGTGAGAAGGTATGCAAATGTAGGGAAGGGCAGAGGGAGAAGGAAAGAGAGAATTCCAAGCAGATTCACCACTGAACACGGAGCCTGACATGGGGCTTGATCTCACGAACCCGAGATCATGATTGGAGCCGAAATCAAGACTCAGATACTTAACTGTGCCACCCAGGTGCCCACAGTTACTCTTAAACCCAAACAAGATAAAGATTATTTTTTTAAGAAAGAAAATTACAAGTAGATATCCTTCCTGAATATAAGTGTAAAACTCCTTTAAAAAAAGTTATTCAGGAGCACCTTGGTGGCTCACTTGGTTAAGCCGCTACCTTGGGCTCAGGTCATGATCCCGGGGTCCTGGAATAGAGTCCCACATCCGGCTTCCTGCTCAGCAGGGAGCCTTTTTCCTCCTCTCCCTCTGCCTGCTGCTCTGCTTACTTGTACTCTATCTATCTCTGTGTCAAATAAATAAAAACTTTTTAAAAAGTTATTCAATCAAATCCAAAAGCATGATGAAAACAAAACAAAACATAGTACATCAGAACCAAATGGAGTTTACACCAAGAATGCAAAGGAGATTTAACATTCAAAAATTAATTAATGTAATTTACCATTTTAAGAGAATCAAGAAAATTCATGTGACCATCTCGATTGAAAGAGAAAAAGTTGTTAAAAAAATTCAACATCCAGGGATGCCTGGGTGTCTCAGTTGGTTAAACATCTGCCTTCAGCTCAGGTCAAGATCTCAGGGTCCTGGGATTGAGTCCCGCATCAGTCTCCTTACTCAGCAGGGAGACTGGTTCTCCCTCTGCCTCCCACTCCCCCCGCTGTGCTCTCTCATAAATAAATAAATAAATAAATAAATAAATAAATAAATAAATAAATAAAGTTTTTTAAAAATTCAACATCCATTCATGATTAAATCTGTCAATGAACTAGGAATAAAAGGAAACTTCCTCAATCTAATAAAGTACATGCTTTTTTAAAAAAAATACTAAATTAATATCATATTTAATAGCAAAGGACTGACTGCTTTCCCACTAAACTAGGATGTCTACCCCCACCACTTTTACTTAATACTGTACTGGAGATCCTAGCTATTGCAATAAGGCTGTAAAATATATTTTAAAAATGCATATTATATATATATATAGGTATATATATACCTATATATATCGTATCTATAAAAAGAGAAAGGGAGAGAGAGGCAGAAAGAGAGAGGGGGACACGATGTACAGAGAGATAAAAATGAAATTAACATTCATATGAAACTCTAGAACAGGGATCCATTGAAAGTGTATTAGTGGTTGCCTAGTGCTGGGACGAGGGTGGGGACAGGGTGTAGGGGAGTGACAGCTAAAGGACAGAGGGCTTTTTTCTTCAGGTGATGAACATAAGGTAAAGTTGACTGTGGTGGTGGCTGCACGTTCGCAAGTCCGAGATCACTGTACATGTATACTGGAATTGAACAATCAAGGAAATGGGTGGCAATGGTAGGAGCCAGGTTTCTCACTGCTGGCATGGAAAGTAGACACCAGCAAGGGAGAAAGCTGGAATGATTCATGTGGTAATGGAGAGTTGGCCACATCAGTAGGAATCCATATTCACTTTAACATATACACAGTTGGTTACATATAGAAATATTTACAGATGTGTGTGTACGTGTATATACTCAAGTTAGTACACACATATATATTTCTTTGTTCTGTCAGCTGAAGTACTAGAAGCAAGAACACCTCAATAGCAATGGGTACACTTAATACCCAGCTCTTGGTCTTACCGTTTTCCAATAAAAGGAATCAGGGCTCCTTGGAGACATGGCAGATCCAAGGAATAGGTCAGGATATATATGTGATGATCCTAGAACACCTTGTATAGAAAGGAAGTGCTCAAAAGAAAAACCCTTACATTGACAGAATTATGTCAAAGGGATACACACACAGACTGAAAGAGCTCTCAGTAGCCAGAGGTAGAAAAATTGGAACAACAAAATAACTTATTGGCTTATAAACTGAAGTGTAAAATAAATGTACATGAGTGCATATTATATAATCGTATGATTGAATAAATAAATAAGTGGGAGAGAAGAAAGAAACTTCCCATGTAGTAGAATTTCAAATACTTTATGTAGACCTTCCCCTCTCTGAGTGGTAGAGTATAAATCCCCCTTCCTTAAATATGAGCTGGGCTTCCTTGCAAAAGGAAGGGACTTCCTTGCAAAGAGTACAGTATGGGAGAGGTTCATGGGTGGCTCAGTCAGTTAAGCATCTGACTCTTGATTTCGACTCAATCAGGATCTCAGAGTCCTGAGACTGAGCTCTGCGGGGAGTCTGCTTGAGATTCTCTTCCTCTCCCTCTTCCTTTGCCCCTCCCCCTCCAAATAAATAAAGAAATCTTTTTTTTTTTTTTAAGAGCACAGTATGGGGAGGGAGGAAATACAGTAACTTTACAGTAGGGAATCCTAACATTCTCTCAACCAGGACATATCAACAGTGATGAGTCCTACCAATAGCCTGTACCTACCCTGGACATAATGTGATGAAAAGGGTACTTTATCTGTGATCTTCCTCCCAAAACCCTGTTAAAAATAAAATCCAGCTGCGTAAATTTGCAGATCTAATTGGCTTTACTAAGCAATTCATGAATTGAGCAGCATCCTATCTAGCATATTAGAGAAATACTCAAAGGAGTTGTACAAAATGGGAAGTTTCTTATAGGAAGGAAGGTGGGGCAAGGAAGTTATTAGCAAAAGAGAAGAATGGATTGTTTCAAGCCAGACCATCTTCCCTTAGGGAGAAGGGCAAGAGGTCTTATTGTGCAGATTACCCCATTTTCTTTTGGGAGGCCGTTAGTGAGGGTCCATGTGACAGATTGCCACAATGGTGCTGACCAGAAAATTCCTGACCAGTTAAGACTACATTTCTGGGGGAGATTGAAACCATAATTAGGTTAGATATTAAGTCCTGGTTTGGTGACTTGGCCTAGCATAAGTGACTCCATCTTGGGACTGTAGTTTTCTTCTTAACAATCCATAACTTCAGTCTCATCGTGAGAAAAACGTCAGACAAGTCACACCTGAAGGTCATTCTACAAAATATCTGACTGGTACTCCTCGAAACTGTCAAGATCCTAAAGAACAATAGACGTCTCAGAAGCCCTCATACCCCAGAGGCACCCCAGGAGATAAGACAGCTAAATGTAGTGCGGTATGTATCCCTGAATGGAATTCTGGGACAGAGAAAGGACATTAAGTAAAAACTAAGAAAATCTGAATGAAGTATAGTCCTTTGTAATAGTAATGTATCAATATTGATAACCAATATTGATAGTATGGTACAAAAGCACCATACTAACATAAGATTTTAGTAATATGGGAAAGTAGATGTGGGATGTATGGGAACTCCATAGGATCTTTGCAATGCTTCTTTAAAACACAAATTATTCTCAATTTTGTTTTTGTTTTCGTTTTTGTTTTTTTCAAGAAACCTGAAGCCCAATCCCACTCCCCAGAGATTCTGATTTCATTGGTCAGTTTTGTGTCCTGAGCATTGGGGGTTTTAAAAGCTCTCCAGGTGATTCTAAGGTACAACTAGGTTTGAGCCCGCTGGATGAAGGCCAGGAGCTACAGGCATAACGACAATGTCTCTTGGCCTGAATTTAATCTATAAAATCACATTTCTTCAACAGATGGTGTGTCCCTGCTTATAAGATAAACAGGTGGGACCAGACAAAATATCTTTCCATTTTCTCCTAGATTAAAACAGTGCAGTTCAAAATCGCTTTCTGTGATGACAAAAATATTCTCTACCTACTCCCTCCAGTACAGTAGCTACGAGCTACCGAGCACTTGAAATGTGGCTAGTATAGCTAAAGAAGTGAAATTTTAACTTACTTAAATTGAATTAATTCAGATTTAAAGGGCAACATGTGACTAGTGACTACCGTGTTGGACAGCACTGCTCTATAAAAACACAATCAAGTTCCAAAGAAAAGATGTCTTAATGTTCTTTTCTGGCTTGGACTACTTTTTTTTTCTCTCTCCAGCTCTTGCTACAAGTTGGAGTCTCCTATTTGCTAGGAGGCATTTCACTTTACTTTATTTTATTTTTATCGTGTTATGTTAGTCACCATACAATACATCATCAGTTTCTGATGTAGTGTTCCAAGATTCATTGTTTATGTATAACACCCAGTGCTCCACGCAATCCTTGCCCTCCTTAAAACAGCCCCCCCCAGCCTCCCCCACCTGCCATGCCCGCTGCCAGACGGGGGAGCAGCCATTTTGGAGGAGAGCATTTCCTCCTAGCCTTTCCCCCCTTTCTGGAGCATGTTGGTTCAGCCCAACTCTAATTTTTCAGCTGCCCTCTCTGGAGTTCATTCCAAACTCCTAAAAAAGAAAGGAAAACAGGGTCTCCTGGCAGAGGGCTGCAGATATTCTGTTATTTGTCTCCCTTTAAAAAGTAGCTTCTCCCCAACCCTCTACCATATCCACGAATTTCTGCTCTCCGCACAGCTAATGACTACATTAAGCATTTGGAAGGTCTGCATTATTGGATCGCTGACGGCTCGGTGGCAGAGTACAAAGACACTATAGATTGCCAAGGCTGGCTGAGTAGTAGGAAGAAATAAACATTCTGGAGGGATGGGATGGATGGACCTTTATCAGGAACAGCTCGCCGACTGCCAGCTCCCGACTCCTGAGAGCAAAAACCAAAACCAAGGTATTCAACACACTGCTGCCCGCCTGGGGCAGTACTCCTTGTTTCACATGACTCTGCAAGTTCAGCGGTCTTTGCTTTTTAATAGGCATGAGGTTTGTGTGGCTTTAATGATGCAAAGAGGTGGGGAGAGGATGGAGTTTCTTAAAAGTAACAGCTTCAGCAGTCAGACGCTGTCCCCAGCTTATTTCACAGATCAGGGAGAAATCTAGGTTATCAAGAGCAATTAGCAGAGGACAAAGGACTGAAATGAGCATGAGAAGTAGAGATTCTAAATTGCGACGGGCTTGTCAGAAAGACCTCTGGTGGTCAATTTTGCCACATCCACAGGACTTTGTTCAGTGGCTGTGGTTTCAGGATTTGTCTTATTAGTAGCTTCATTGACATATAATTTAAATACTATAAAATTCATCCATTTTCAATGCACAAGTCAATGACTTTCGGGAAATGTATATTGGTGCGCCCACCGGCACTCTTGAGGTTTAGAACATTTCTCCCACCACGAGGGCATCTCTCGTGCCCATTCGATCACGATATATTATCCCCAACCTCCCCCAGACCTTAGGCAACCACTGATCTGCTCCCTGTTCTAGACATTCCATGTAAATGGAATCAGCGATATGCAGTATTTGGGGCGTGGATTATTTTATTTGGCATCATGTTTTCAACGTTCATCCATGGCATAGCCTGTATCTGCACTTTGTTCCTTTTTATGGGGGAATAATATCCAATTGTATGGCTAGAACACATTTTGTTTATGCACTCATCAGTTGATGGACATTTAGGTTGTTTCATCTACTGTGATTAATGCTGCTGTAAATGGGTATGAGTTTTCCTTTGGACAAATACTTTCAATTCTTATGGATATATCCTTGGAGTAGACTTGCCGGATCATAGGGTAACTCTAGGACTTGCTCAGAGGAAGCCTTGCTCCTCCGTGGACTCCTGTCCCACACTGAAGACAGAAATGGGCAGGCAGGGCAGGAGGACCGAATTAATTCATTTCCATCAAGGCAAAGGGGGGAAACAACTTCAAAGAGAATGACTCAATCTTGGACCTTGCAAACATGGGCTACTATTTATCCCTACTTTCTTGTCTTCTCTTCACAGATCAGACTTCAACCGGCATTCCTACAATCTCATAGGTACCCCTACGGTTTAACAGGGCTCTCTATGGGTCTCCAAGGCCCGCTGGCTGGGACAGGGGGAAGCCTATTTGGGGCCAAGGACCCCCTGGCTCCAGGCTCTCCTCCCTGGTTGCATCCAAAAGGAATGCCCCTTTATTTTAGTACTGTAAGTTTGTACCTTTTGACCCCCTTCACCCACTTCAAAACATACAAACTTCCAGTTATAAAATAAATTTGAGTCCTGGGGATATAATGTACGGTATGGTAACTATAGTTAATAAAACTGTATTACATATTTGAAAGTTGCTAAGCAAGTAAAACTTAAAAGTCTTCATCACAAGCAAAAAAAAGGAAAATTTTTTTTGGTACTTCTATGTGCTGATGGATGGTAACAAGACTTACAGTGGAGAGCATTTCACAATACAAACAAATATTGATCATTACGTTGTACACCTAAAACGAATACAATGTTATATGTCAATTACACCTTCATAAAAAAAATGTCTCTGAACATTGCAAAATATCCTCTGGGGGACCACATTGCCCCTGGTTGAAAACCACTATACGAGATGGAATATTACACAACCTTGACAATGATAGGCTTACAAATTATATGTCACAGAAAATGCCTATGTAACAGTATAAAAAACAGCAGAATAAAATATATATTCATGGCCAGGCCACAATTAGGTAATAAAACAGAATGTGGATAAAAGTTGTAAATGTAATAAAACAATGAATGAAAAAAGGCAATGTCTCTTTAAATGGTTGTAAACACCAAGACCATTGCTTAGTAGCCATTCCTCTAGTTGTGTGGACAGCCCGAAGCCCCTGCCAGCATAGACAGGCAGCCCCAGCACATTCCCTCCTTCACAGTGAGCTGCCTGGTTTGAGCAGAGCCTGCTCACGCATGAGCAAGCTGCTGAGAGCAAAGCAGTGCGATGCAGGGAGACATTCAGCCCTGGACTGGCCACGAATTTGCGTGCCTCTGTGTTGCAATTCCCTCGGTGCAGCTGGGACATATGATACTCATTCACTCAGCACCAAGGGCTGGCCAGGGACTCAGGAGCAACTCAGCAGCAGCAATCTGTCATCTGTCACACACCTTCTTGTATTGCCTTTCTCAGCTTGGCCAGAGCCTCCGAGCCACGCACAAGTAACCATTTCAGAGACTGCCCTAGACACTAGGACTCTGTGGCGGTAGCAGCTTACAGAAGACAGATGCCTCCAACAGAGGGATGGCAACCAAGTTTGGGGGCGTGCTGATACCCGGCAACGTGAACTGGAAAGATTTTGAAGAGGGAGAGGAACTGGAGTTGACCCATGCACAGTGATGTGGATGGGTGCTTTCAGGAACACAGAAACATATAGCTGCCAGGGCCTCAATGAGACAGAGACAGAAGATGGTACCTGAGAGCATGAAAATAAAGAGGGAGAGAAGGTGGGGAGCTACAGCATCCCAGAGAACGGCTGTCTAGGTCCCATTCAGAGCACCAATTTTTATTCTTTGTGGATTTCGGGAAATCCTGGTACTATCACTCCGTACAACGATTATGATCAAGGTCTGAATGTCCTATTTTTTTTTTTTTTACTTGTGCATTCAACAAACACTTCCTGAGATTCTACCATGTGCTAAACCCCATGCTGGATGTTGGGACTATCATGACGGATGGAACAATCACGGTCCCTGATCTCATGAGATTTACTTTCTATCAAGGGAGAAGGGTAGACAGAAGTAAATACAGAAACATAATAGAAATGCCATCAAATAATGACAGATGACTATGAAGACAAAGTAGCAACTGGAGGGAGGGTAGTCAGAGAAAGCATCTCTCAAGATAACCTTTGAGCTGAGAACTGAATGATGAGAAGGAGGAAGTCATGCAAAGACCTGGGGGGAAGCTTGTAGGCAGAGGAAACAACTGATAAAAATGCCCGGAAGCAGGAACAAGCTTAGGTTGTCTGAGGAACAGCAAGGAGGAGAAGGAGGAAAAGAAAAAGTAGTAGAAGATGACATTGGAGAGGCAGGTGGAAATGGGTCATCTAGGGCCTGGTAGTCCATGATAATATGTTTACTTATTCCAAGTAAAATGATAATTCTTGGGAGGGTATTAAGCATCCATCCCCCCATCTTTTGGCAATAGCACCCCAATTTCCTTGTTGGAAATGCCTTCTTTCCCCATTGGAAACGGTCCGGTGGGACTGTAGGTCTAGATGTACCAGAAGCTTGGTACAAGACTCTAAATCAGTAGAATACACTCTTGTTGGAGATTTTTTCCTGTTGATATTTTATTTTCTTTTATTTACTTAAATTCAATTAATTAGCATATAGCATATTATTAGTTTCAGAAGCAGAGTTTAGTGATTCATCAGTTGCATATAACACCCAGTGCTCATTCCATCAAGTTCCCTCCTCAATGCCCATCACCCAGTTACTCTACCCCCCACTCCCCTCCAGCAACACTATAGGAAACAAACTGAGGGTTCCTGTTGATTTTTTAACAGCTTTATTGAGATACAATTCATAGACCCCTAAATTCACCTATTTAAAGTGGACAATTCAATGGTTTTTAACATATTCAGATCCAGGGAACCATCACCCCAGTTGGTTTTAAAACATTTTCATCACCTCAAAAAGAAACCCTGTACCCTTTAGCTGACGTCCCCTCCACCCTCTTTTATCCCTCCCCACTCCAGTTCTAAGCAACACTAATCTACTTTTTGCCTCTGTAGGAGTCTCTTTTCCGGATGTATAATATGAATGAACTCATACAGTATGTGTTCTTTTGTGTCTGACTTCTTTCACTTAGCATCATGTCTTCAAGGGTCATCCACATTGTCATGTGTATGAGTACATCACTGCTTTTAATGGCTGTATAATATTCCATTATATGGTTAGATCACATTTTGTTTATTTGTTCTTCAATTGATGGATGTTTGGGTTGTTTTTACTTTTTGACTCTTATGAAAATGCTGCTATGAACACTTGTGTACAAGTCTTTGTTTTGCCATATGTTTTCCATTCTCTCAGTTGGATACGTAGGACTGGATTTGCTGGGTCATATAGCCACTCTATGTGTAACATTTTGAAGAAAGGCCAAACTAGTTTTCACCTTGGCTGCACCAATTTACATTACAAAGAGCAATGTGTGAGGGTTCCAATTTCTCTATATCCTCACCTGCAGTCGTTATTTTCCATTAAAAAAAAGGTACAGCCATCCTAGTGGGTGTCTAATTGTGTTTAAAAATGTCTAGAAATGCTACCTAACTGTGGTTTTGATTTTCACTTCCCTGATGCCTAGTGATATTGAACAGCTTTTCATGAGTTCACTGTCCTTTTTGTATCTTTTCAGAGAAATATCTATTCAAATCCTTTACCCATTTCTTTTTTTTTAAAGATTATATTTATTTATTTGACAGAGAGAGAGAGCACAAACAGGGAGAGCAGCAGAGGGAGAGGGAGAAGCAGGCTCCCTGCTCAGCAGGGAGCCCGATGCGCAGCTCGATCCCAGGACCTTGGGATCATGACCTGAGCCAAAGGCAGATGCTTAACCAACTGAGCCACTCAGGCACTCCTCAAATATTTTTTTTAAGATTTTGTTTATTGGGACGCCTGGGTGGCTCGGTTGGTTAAGCGTCTGCCTTTGGCTCAGGTCATGATCCCAGAGTCCTGGGATTGAGTATTGAGTCCCATATTGGGCTCCCTGCTCAGCGGGGAGTCTGCTTCTTCCTCTGCCTACTGCTCTTTCACACACACACTCTCTCTCTCTCTCTGACAAATAAATAAATAAAATCTTTTTTTTAAAGATCTTTATTTGTCAAAGAAAGAGGGAGAGCACAAGTAGAGGGAGCATCGGACAGAGGGAGAAGCAGGCTCCCTGCTGAGCCAGGAGCCAGATGTGGGACTGGATCTCAGGACTCTGGGATCATAACCTGAACCAAAGGCAGATGCTTAACTGACTGAGCCACCCAGGCATCCCTCTTTACTTCTTTCTTTTTTTTTTTAAAGATTTTATTTATTTATTTATTTGACAGAGAGAGAACACAAGCAGGCAGAGAAGCAGGCAGAGGCAGAGAGAGGAGCAGGCTCCCTGCTGAGCAAGGAGCCAGATGTGGGACTCGATCCCAGGACACCGGGATCATGACCTGAGCCGAAGGCAGCTGCTTAACCAACTGAGCCATCCAGGTGCCCCTCTTTACCCATTTCTTAATTGACTTCTCTGACTTTTTTAAATTGAGTTTAAAGAGTTATTTATATATTCTAAATACTAGATCCTTATCAGATATATGACTTGCAAATATTTTCTCCAAAGATTTTAATTACAATGCACCAGAGATTTTAATCATGATGACATGTAATTTATTTTTTCTTTGGTTGCTTGTGCTTTTGGTGTCATATATAAGAAACCATTGCCTAGTCCAAGGTCATGAAGATCTACACCTACATTTTCTTCTAAGAGTTAAATAGTTTTAGCACTTATATTTAGGTCTTTGATTTATTTTTATATATGGTATGAGGGAGGGGTTGGATTTACTTCATTGCGTGTGGATATCCACTTATTGGGATATGTTGTTGTTTGGTGACTTTCCTAATCCATAAAGTTTGTATTCTTTGTTGTGTGTAGCCACTAAAGTATCTCTTCTTTTTTTTCAATTAATTTTATTTTATTTTTTCAGTGTTCCAAGATTCATTGTTTATGCACCACACCCAGTGCTGCATGCAACACGTGCCCTCCTCAATACCTACCACTAGGTTCACCCAAACCCCCCACCCCTTTCCCCTCCAAAACCCTCAGTTTGTTTCTCAGAGTCCACAGTCTCTCATGGTTCATCTCCCCCTCTGATTTCCCCCAATTCACCCTTCCTTCCCTTCTCCCAATGTCTTCCATGTTTTTCCTTATGCTGAGCAAAATAAGTCAAGCAGAGAGAGTCAGTTATTATATGGTTTCACTTACGTGTGGAGCATAAATATCTCTTCTTTTAGCTTACAGGTCAGCTAATGATTGGACAAAGCTTTCCTTAACCTGATAGGACACTGTTCCATCCCAAATTTTCTTATCAAGAAAAGGATCTCATTTGTATTGGGTTTTTGGCATCTAAACACCATTATTTTAGTCCTTGGGAGTGCTGTCAATAACTTTTATTAGGATGCATTTGGTTTCTTCTGAGGGCATTTCGTTGTTTCCTGCATAGTGCGGGGGAAAGCAAACACTGCTATGAAGTAGGTGGCCTAAAGGTAGTTTCTTTTTCTACCTTTTATTAGGGGGTGACTCTTTCACCCAACACACATCGCACCACTCCCCATTCAGGTTCTGGAAATCTAAATCCTGATGTCTGATGTCTCTCTCTCTCTCTCTCTCTCTCTCTCACACACACACACACACACACACACACACACACACCAAGCAGTTTTTCCTCCTTGCCTATGGGTTAAATGTTAAGAATGGAAGTTTGTCTTCAATGTTCAGTCCTCAACCAGTCTTTATCCATAATGCCTGGCTAACTATGGACCAGTCACTGTATTCCCCAACTGTCCAAAACCTTACCTTCTCCCTTCTCACAACCTGCCTCTTCCCTTTTTTCCCTTGTTCTTCATGATCAGAGAACCTGTGCATGCACATACACACACACACACACACACACACACACACACCCCTCCTGGAATAAGGGGCTTCTCAAAAGTTGTTGGTTTCATTTTAATCACCACCATCTCTGTTCCAGGATGGTGCCATATCTTGTAGGATTGCCATCGTAGGGTCTTTTGGGCCTGGCCTTAGTGCGTTGGACTTAAGCTACTATTATATCTTTGCTAAAGGCTGAAATTTCTTGGCCTTTTTCACTCTCTCCATCTTTCTTGGAATTGTTGTACTAGAACAAGAGGATTTTTTTCTTGAACTTCCATGAAGCTGTCTTTTCATTCCCCTCTGCATCTTCCTCACGTGGAAGGGCAAACAGGGTGATTCCAGAAGGGCAATGGGTTGGAGGAAGAAGATGGGGGACTGAATGGAAAGGAAGGATTCATGATAAGGGGCAAAGGCTAATGAGGGGTTTTATGCCAGGCAAGAAAAGGGTGGGAGTCTCGGGGGAGGGGAATGAATGGGAAAGAAGAGGAGGAACTTGAGTGAGGTGGTCTCACCTTGCCACTACCCATGGATCTGGGTCGGCAGTGGTTCTTCTTCTTTCTTTCTGTGCTTGGGGTTAATTGTTTTGTGCCTAGGGTTGGTTGTTCCATAACTGTGCTAGCTTTCTCTGTCTCCCTGGTAACTTTAGCCACGTTGAAGCCCCCCGGTGGTCTCCAGAGTTCCTGACCAGACTGTAAAATGCCCCTTACTAGTACAATGAGGAGCCGCACCCTTTGGCTTTGTTGGTTCAGCTAGGCACTGCACTTGCCCCAGCCAGTAGGGGATATAGGCAGCTGGGTGGGAGCTTAGACATCACAAAGCACCACTCCTGGCTCTTCCCTGGGGGATGAGGGTGCTGGGTAAACCAAGATGCTTTGAGTGGAGAGAGTGGGCATTTTCTCAACAACCCCTTTAAGAGCTTTCCTGAACTGACCTGCCATCCTTTCTCATCATCTGCACACACGGCAAGCAGAGGGTATTTCCTCTGAACCCTACCCTATAGCCACTCTCATCCCTCATCTCATTCTGTTCTCTCCTATCTTTCAGCATTGCCTAATATTTTGGATGTCTTACCTAAAATGCTTCCAAGATAAAGTGACTATATTTTTCTATGGAGATGCTCATCGCCCCACTTCTTTTCAACAGTTTTCTCTTAGGCACTTTGAAGACCATTCACTTCTTAGCTACACCAGGAAACTTTCCCATCCCACCCATCATTTATTCCTAGTGTCTTTGTAGATCTCCTCAGTTTCCTATTCTATAGTGTGAAACTACTACCTTTATCAGCAGTCAAAACAGTGTGGTACTGGCATAAGGATAGACCCACAGATCTTGGGAAACTGAAAAGAGAAGTAATCTTTAAAATGATAAAAAGTAATAATGAGTAATATTTACTAGCAATTCATTTGTGCTGAGCCCTATTCCCTGAACCTTGTTCAGCTTTGCTGGTTTGTTGTTGTTGTTGTTGTTGTTGTTGTTATTGTTGTTGTTGTCGTTCTTCGGCTTTGCTGTTTTAACCTGACCCACAACAACCCTATGGTCATTGGAAATGAAGCCTCTAACTGCATTTTGATTTGGGGCAGCTGAGAGATTTCAAGGCCCATCCTCCTCTTTTCCCTTTTTCCCCATAGCTGTGCCAGCCAGGTGCTCTGTCCCTGGGCACCACTGGGAATTTCCAACCATGAACACCCCCGTGTCCATGTATGAATCCCCACCCCAGTTCCATCCCTCATGCCAACAAGCAACCAAAGCTGTTGTTCCCACAAAAGGGAACCTGAGTCCTTCTCCTTGGGGAATCCTTGTGTTGCTTATCATGTGAATAATCAACTGTACTAGTTTCCTGTGGCTGCTCTAACAAAGTACTAGAAATTCAGTGGCGTAAACAACAGAAATGTCTGTTCTCACAGGTCTGGAGTCTGGAGTCTGGAGTCAGTTTCACTTGTCTGAAATTGTCTGAAATTGTTTGAAATTAAGGTGTCAGCAGGACCACACTGCCTCTGGAGCCTCCAAGAAGCAGTCTTTTCGTAGGCCCTTTCTGTGTCTAACAGTTGCTGGCATTCCTTGGCTGGTGGCCACATCTCTCCAATCCTCCAAACTAGCGCTTTCGAGTCTCTCTCTGGTCGTCTTCATATCACCTTCTCTCTGTGTCCCTCTGATAAGGATACACGTGGCTACATTAAGAACACACTCAGGTAAAAAAAAAAAAAAAAAAAAAAAAAAACGCACCCAGGTAATCCAGGATAATGTCCTCATCTGAAGATCTTTCACTTCCCACGTCTTCAAAGACCTTTTCTTCCAATAAGGCTACACAGGTTCCAGGAGTTAGGGAGGCCCCGATGTCTCGAGGAGCTGTTTTTTCAGCCTACCACCACACACGTGGGCTCCTATGTGTCATTTGTCCCAACATCCAAAAATTCTTGTGTGAGGGAGGACTCCCCAGTATCCAGTAAGGGATGGTAGGTACCAGAAAATTAGAAACATTATTCCTGACTCACAGATGATGGGCCCGAGGGAACACTAGAACACTAAAGTAGGGGCAAGATGTGTTTGGTTAGGTTTTCTTTCCACGGGACCCCTCCCTTGTTACCTGAAAGATCACATGGGTTCTTAACAGAAAATGGGCACTTAGTGCAGGGCAATGAGCTGGACTGGATGTGTCAGAGGAAAAGAAAAAAGTAGAGACCCAAAGGAGCGCACGGGTTCCTAGGTAAAGAATGAGCTGATTGTACTACTGGGCACAGCGAATATCCCGAACGCTCACACTTGGGAGCTAGCAAGCGGCTCCAGAAGCTGCAGTGGATTTTCAGCTCTATTTATATGGAATTAAAGCCACAGTTGTGTTACATCATCCCACGTTCAATAAGCAGCAGATATTCAATTTACTTCAGTAGTGACCTTGACCGTAGTTACTCTGACCTACTCTTTTCCATAATGATCAGGCTCACTTTGACATTTTGTTCTCCCCAGTTCTTTCTCGGGTCCTCCTCCGGTTTCCCCTGACAGTTTATTTAACACATATGATTAGCTGAATCCTTCAACATGCCTCACTGAGGTCAGATTCCATTCAGTTTTTCCCACCAAAGTGAGGATGTGATTTCACATCTGAAAAGCAAGAGAGGTGTGTGGCCCTGTTCAAAAGCGCACAGCTCTTTATATTGGCTGGAGCACCCTCGCCCCTCCCCAGAGAGAATGGAGCTAAAAGGAAACTCTCAAACCCAAGCAGTGCTGCCCCCCACTGGAAGCTGGGGTCTCTCCAATGGCTCAAGCAGGCCCTGAATCTACTACGTGGCAGTAGGCAAAGAAAGGCAATCATTCTTCTCTGGAACGACTGTAACAGATTCTGTTCTTGGCAATTACTGTAGGTGGGGACGAGAAAATTCTTTCATGATGAACAAAAGCTTTTGTGTCCTTTCCAAGCAGTGGAAAACTGCCTAGACGGACACACCAAACCACCCTGATGGAAGACTTTGGAAATGTCTAATTTGAAAACCAGGCACGTGGCACTACAGCGAAGGCCTCTGCCTCCTTTCTCCTCCATCCCTTTTCCTCTCCCTCGCCGGCGGCGCCGCTGTGCCAACTGTAAACAATCTCTCCTCAGGAAACTCTAAAACTTCACCACAATCATTTTGTATTGGTTTTAAGCAAGTACCAAATTAATTAGCAAAATAGCATCGCCAAATAAGCAGCTTAATGTGCTCCCGGGGTAGAGAGCCTTTAAAGAGTCTCTTTATTCCATGCTGGCTAAGCCCTCTCCCTGTAGCACGGGAGGCCAGGGAACGCATGGGCTTCGAGCCTGATAAAGTCAGGCTGGAATCCCAGCGCTGGATTTCCGAACTGTATGACTCTGGGCGAGTTGTTTAACATTTCTGGGCCTCCACTTCCTCATCTATAAAATTAGCCTCATATTAGCTACTCACTCTAGTAAGTGCTTCACACAGATCATCTCCCTGGAGCTGCACAGTAGCAGCTGAGGTTGCTGTCATCTGCTTTTGTTGTGAGGATTATGTGAGATAACTAAGGTAGGCACCCAGTGGGTTGCCAAGGAAAATGGCGGCCAGTGATTACTGTGCGCAGCTTTGTGCTAGGTACTGTGGAGGAAATCAAGAACTATTTACTCATCAAACATACGTTTAAGCACATACCGTGGATTTCTTTTAAAAAGTGGAGCAGGAATGCTCAAAGAAAGTGCATGACTGAAGTTTCTCCATACTGACTGGTTCTCTTCTGTTTGGAAGGATTTAAGGTAGTTTTAATTAAATTCCCTTCCCAGCCAGATGAGCCTCCAGGAGTCCTAGGTTTCTCTCCTATATTTCCTTGTTGTCTCCTATAGTCTCCTGAGCTCAAGGCTATCAACTGGGACATAACCTTCTGGGGTGAGGGGGAAGCATCACCAGCATTGCTAATAAGGCTGGATATAGCCCACACCAAAGGCAGAAAAGATTTAGAACATTCAAGTGGTCTCTGCAAGAGAGGGCAGGGGCTTAAACACCCCTCCTGCAAATCCAGCACGGAATGGCCACCCCCCAAGTTGGCCTTGGTCCACTGACTACCCCTCCCATTTTGCCTTCTGTCACACATGCTCCTTGCAGAGCTGGCCAAACCTTCCCTTTTGATCTTCTTGGCATTCATCAGGTTATTCCCTAGGTCTATTGGAAGACTTATAAGCCCATTGAAATTCAACTTATCTTACAAGTTCGAATGGCCCCTCTGGGGATGGTATCAGGACTGAAAGTTGAGGTGCCTTTCTATGGCATATAGTGAAAATAGCAGCTCTTTAAAATGATGAGAGCTGATTAAAGCAGTTTAATCCCTAGTAAAGCCATCACAAATGTAAGGTTAATTTTTTAAACAAAAATGAGAGTGATATTTATGTAGTATGCATAAGCCAATTATGAACATAAATCAATTAATAAAAAGTTAGTATGACACACCAGATGTCAGCTTATTGCCAGATGCCAATATTTATAACCATATCTATCTATATCACAAACATACCCTGCCACATAGATTAACATATAAACACTTTTGAATTATATGATTACATGTGATTTGTAGATTTATATATGACAAAACACAATTAGCCAAGGGAAAAACTATAAAGATGGTTGCAGCACTCAATAGCCTAAACAATAAAGAAATACCCAAAACTAGAATATAGTACCTAAGCAGCAGTGATTTAAAGTCAGAAATTTAGTGTGTAAAGACCTCACACTCAGGTTTGAGGTTACCATACTGAAAGGAAACTCTGGTTCTAAACTGTAAAAAATAGAATAGAATAGAATAGAATAGAATAGAATAGAATAGAATAGAATAGAGTAGAATAGAATAGAATAGAATTTTTATCCACTAAATTTGACTGAGTCACTCTAGGGGATTGAACAGTGCTCCCCCCCCCACCCCGCCCAATTCATGTCCACCTGGAAGCTCAGACTGTGATCTTATTTGGAAGTAGAGTCTTTGCAGTTGTCATTAGTTAAGGATCTCAAGACGGCATCATTCTGGATTTAGGGTGAGTCCTAAATCCAATGACTGGTGTCCTTATAAGAAGAAGAGAGGACATGGAGAGACACACAGTATCTGTGTATACACACATATACTTCCGAGGTCTAGCCATTGAGAAGACCTAGAAGCAATGGCCCCAGTAGCAATGAGCACATCTAGTGCCCAGGTCTTGATTTCCAAATACCATTCTCTTTGGAGAAATGGACTGGAGCGGCAAATGTACCAAATGAGCCTGGAGCATCGTGTAGTCACAGAAAGTAGGAACTGCTCAAAGAATAAAAGGATGGGGACATGCCAATGGGATTCAGGGGGCAACCTGAAAGAGCACTCAATAGCTCAAGTTGAAATGACTTGAGCAACAAAATAAAGTTGTATTGGAGTATAACCCAAAGTATAAAATAAATATCCATGAGTCCGCACTGAGCTAAATACATGATTGAATAAATAAATGAGAGGGAAAAGAAATCTCTTTCAATTCATAACTAGAAGGAATGATGGACATAGAAAATTACCATTTGGCAAACACCACAGTAATAATTACTTCAAGAAAAATCATCAGCAGATGCTAAAATTAGTGGGTAAAAGTATGATGAGAAACAGGATATTTACATAGTCTCAAAATATATTACCATAAGATATTTATAATTACTGAGGGAAAAATAGTAACTCCACAGTGAAGAAAACTGGCAAACAATGATGATCAACATTACCATCATTGGTGTTGGGACATAACGTCATGCACCCCTTGACATGGTGCCCTAAGAAGGGCCCAGCGCCACTTCTGTGGCATTCTTGCTAAAAATGCAAAATCTGAATTTCACCAAGGAAACCTCGGACAGCAAAATTGAGCAACGTTCTACAAAATAATTGGCCAGTTCTCTTCCAAATTTTCAGAATCAGTAAAAATAAAGCCTAAAGAACTGTCCTCCCGATTCATAAAAGACAAAGGAGACACAAAAACTACATGCCATGTATGTTCCAGATTGGATGCTGGAGCAAAAAAAGAAAATAGATATTAGTAAAACAACTGATAAAATTGTTTTTATCAATTTTTTTATCAATCTGTAGACCTTGGTTTAATGATATTGCATCATGTTAATTTTCTGGTTCTGATACTAGTACTATGATTACATAAGATGCTAACATTTAAGGAAGCTGGATGAAGGCTAGATGAGAATTCTTTGGACTATTTTGCAAATTTTTGCAAATCTGGAATCATTTCAAAATCCAGAGTTAAGGCATAAATTTAAAGAAACAAAACTTTTTAAATGATAGTGTAACTCATACAGTGGAATTTTATGCAAATATTAAACTTAGGGCTCTCTAAAGTAATAGGATGCCAATGAGGAAACACTCACACTATTTTAAATGGAGATATATATGAAATTTTTCTGTTTTGTATGATCCCAATTGTGTATAATTATCCATAGCTATATGATAGCAGAGCAAGAAAAATAAAGGAACTATGTCATCACATTCTCCTTCTACTTAGGAATGCAAGAGATAAACTCTAAAACCTATCAGGATAATTCAGTTAGGTGGTTGTGAAATAAATGTATAGGATTTACGGTATTCTGTATGCCAGCAATAACAAGTTAGAAAATATAATGTTTAAATAAAATCCCATTCACAATAAAACTTTTAGCATACTGGGAAGAAACTTCCACTTTAGTAAGAAGGATGTGAAATCCAAGCAAGTAAGGAGAGCTGGTAGAATCAGATAAACAGGAGGAAAAAAAGAGTGAATCTGTATCTTGCACTACATGTTATTGAGGGTAGCAGAATATGCCACCACCAAATATGCCAGTTTGGCATAAGGGCTATTTTGAGCTAATTATTTTAAGAAACTGCAGACACAGGAAGGGCTTTGAAAACAGAGTAGAAGTGACCCTTTCGTAAAGGAAATTTACATTAGAAAGGTGGCCTGTACCAGGAAGAAAGCTATTACCAGAGATCCCTTTTTTATCTTAAACACTTATCTACAGGAGACAGGGCAAATTTTGTTTACTAAACATTTTCTCTACTCACCTTCCTGTGAGTTGTCTCTGCCACACCCCTTAGAAGCCACAGGCCTCTACCCATTCCCTTGCTCAGGATGGTATATTAATCTCAACAGTCTGACCACCTTTGGGGTCTCATATCTTTGTGGGGCTCCCATACATGCATGCATGTAATTAAAATTGTTCATTTTCTTCTGTGAATCTGTCTTTCAGTAAAGGGCTTCTCAGCCAAGAAACTAGAAGGGCAGAGGGAAAATTGTTTTACTTCCTCTTCACCATTATAAATACCCTATAACTATGAATTAAACAGTTAAATGTGAAATGTTTAACCACTGGGGTAAAATAAGTTGGGCATCATTAAGGTGAATACCTAATCTTAGGGGAAAGAAAAATTCTTTAATCATAAGTAGGTAGAAGCTGTAAAGAAAAAGACTCCTAGTTCTGACTACACCAATATTTTAAATTTATTTATTTCAACATGAATAAAAGAGAAATGAAAAATTTGAGGGGGAAATTAATATATGTAACAAATGTCAATAACTTTAATATGTAAAGGGCTCTTACAATTAAGCAGGAAAAAAGATCCCAACAGAAGAAAAAAAAAAGTGGCAAGAGACATGGACAGAAAAACTACAAATGGCAAAAGAAAGAGAGGGAGAGAGAGCGAGCAGTGGGGGGGAGAGAGAAAGCGAGGGAAGGACTTAGGAAAGAACAGAGGAAAAGAAAGGTAAGAAGGGATGTGTGACTTCACAAGTAAATGAGGAAAGGCAAACAAAATATATTTTTGTCTACGAAGTTGGCAAAAAGTACAAAGAATTATGTGAGGTTGGTGAGGACACAGAGATAAGTACACTCCCATAATGTAGTGTGAATATGATATAAATTAGTGCAACTTTTCTGAAGTGCACTTTGGCAATGTAACAGGAGCCTTAAAGAAATTCATTCACTTTTATCTGGAACATCCAATTATTCAATGGATATATCAGAACTGTTCCCAAGAAAGTATGCATAATATACAGTGGTATTTATAGGAGCAAAATATTGAAAACAGTATAAACAGGCAGCACTAAGGACATGGGAAAGAAATCTTGGTCCGTTTATCTATTAAAAAAAGTACCATGCAGCCAACAAAAAAATTATCTGACAAAAATGTAAGAATTATAAGAAAAATACTTATGAAATACAATATATTGTTAAGTAAGATACAATATAGGGTGAAGTGAGAAAAAGCATGCTACAAAATAGTACTAAAATATAATCTCAATTTAAATGTATATATGTTTAAAATATATAAACACCTCCACCATTTGGCTTATTTCAAATGTAACAAGAAAGTCTGTTTTGAATATATTGGGAACTTCTACAAGCAAAAAAATTTTAAGACATAGTTGAAATTGAAATGCTGTGATATTTTAATAGAAGAAAATTCAATTATATGATTTGAAATCTTCTATGCATATGTATATAATTCATATCTTCAATAAATATTTATCAGGCACCGATTATGTGGCAAGCACTCAAGTAGGCTCTGGGGACACAGTCGTGAACAAGAACACATACTTGTGCTCCTGGCATTTACATTCTGGTGTAGCAGTTGTATTCAACATATAAATATACAAATAAATACGTAACTACTGATTTCAGGAAGTGCCTTGAAGAAATATTACAAGTTCCTGCTACTGCACATAAGGGGGGCTGCTTTGTTAGGAGGGTGAGCATCGTATGCAGAGCATGCCAAAAGAACTAAAAGTTGTCTTCCATAATGCCGAAGTGATTCTTATTTTGATAGGATCATTAGCAATTATTAGTGATTTTTCCTTTTTATCACTTTTGCTATATTTTCCCAAATTTCAGCAATGAACGTGTATTACTTTTATAGTCAAAAAATAGTAAAATACTTAGCAATACACTTAGCCAAGGAGGTAAAAGTCTTGTACACTAAAAACTATAAGACACTGATGACAAAAATTAAAGCAGACACAAAGAAATGGAAAGATATCTCCTGTACCCTGAGTAGAAGAATTAATATTGTTGTAATGGCCATACTATCCAAAGCAGTCTACAGATTCAAGATCCCGATGACATCCTTAACAGAAGTAGAAATAGAAAAAACAATCTTAAATTTATTTGGAACTACAAGACTCCACATAGCCAAAACAACTTTGAGCAAGAACAAAGCTGGAGGCATCACACTTCCTGATTTCATAATATATTACAAGCTACAGTAATCAAAACAGTATGATACTGGCATAAAAACAGACACATAAACCAATGGAACAGAATAGAGAGCCCAGAAATAAACCCACGCACACACAGTCAACCGATGTTCCACAGGGTGCCAAGAATACGCAATGGGGAACAGACAGTGTCTTGATAAATGGTGTTGGGAAAACTGGATATCCATGTGCAAAAGAGTGAAAGTAGATCCTTATCCTACACCACACACAGAAGTAAATTCAAAATGGCTTAAAGACTTAAAACGTAAGACCTGAAACTGTAAAACTCATAGAAGAAAACTGAAGGCAAGAGCTTCTTGACATTGGTTGCAGCCCTGATTTCTTGGATATGATAACTGAACGCACAGGCAACAAAAGCATAACTAAACAAGTAGGAGCACATAAAAAAAAAGGCTTCTGCACACAAAGGAAACAATCAACAAAATTAAAAGACATTTTCAACCTACAGAATAGGAGAAAACATTTGTAATCCATATATTTGATAAAGAGTTAATACCCAAAATATATAAGGAACCCTTAAAACTCAATAGCAAAAAAACCAAATAATTAAAAACTGGGCAAAGGACTTAAATAGTCATTTCTCCAACAAAGACATATATAAGTGGTCAACAGGTACACGAAAAGGTGCTCAATGTCACTGATCATAGAGAAATCCAAATCAAAACCACAGTGAGATATGTTCACTTCAGACCCATTTGGATGGCTATTATTAAAGAAAACAAGATGGCAAGTCTTTTCGAGGATGTGGAAAAAAGGGAACCATTGTACACTGTTGGTGGGAATGCCAGTTGGACCGGCTGCTCTGGAAAACAGTAGGGAGGTTCCTCAGTAAATTAAATAGAATTACCCTAGGATCCAGTTATCCCATTTCTAGGTATATATCCAAAGGGATTAAAATCAGGATCTCAAAGAGATGTCTGTATTTCCATGTTCATTGCAGCATTATTCTCAATAGCCAAAGAATGGAAACAACCTAAATGTCCATCATCGGATGAAAGGATAAAGAAAACGTGGTTGTCTTCATCAACTGGGGAGGTGCTCACAAAGTACCAGAGACTGGGGGGCTTACACAACAATTTATTTCTCACAGTTCTGGGGGCCGGAAGTCTGAGCTCAGGTAGTCAGCATGGTTGAATTCTGGTGCGGGCCCCTTTCCAGGTCACAGATCGTCAACTCCTACCCGCATGTGTCAGAAAGAGAGTAAGAGAACTCTCTGAGGTCCCTTTTATAAGGGCACAGACCCCACTGATGAGGGCTCTGCCCTCACGACCTGATTAGCTCCCCAAGGCCTCCCCTTCTAATACTATCACATTAGGAGTTCAGGTTTCAAAATATGAATTTTGCAGGGGGACACAGACTTTCAGCTGATAGTAGCGATATATACCTACGGTGAGATTATTCAGCCCTTAACAAGAAGAAAATCCCACCATTTGTAACAACATAGATGACCCTGGAGGACGTTGTGCTAAGTGAAAGAAGCCAGGCACAAAAGAACACATACTGTACGATACCACTTGGGACTTATTAGTCAATAGGTATAAAGTTTCAGTTCTGCAAGATGAATAGGTCCTAGAGATCCGCTGTACAACATAGGGCCTGTAGTGAACAAATCCGGATTGCATTCTTAAAAATTTGTGAAGGGAGTAGATCTTAGGTTAAGTATTTGTATCATAAAAATACGTTCGCAGCATAGACGGTGCTGGTGGTTTCACCGGTGTACGCTTGTCTCCAGACTCATCAAGCCTTTTACACTCAATGTGCACAGCTTTTTTGTATGTCAATTAGACCTCAATAAAGTGGTTTTTGTAAAGAAGTAAACAGAAAGTGTAAAAGAAAAACATACCAAAAATAGAATAAGATAGTTTAAATATTACTCCTTAGTTTGCCAATCCTTCAAAAGTCATATTAACAAAGGCAAGGTGACTTATCTGAGGAGGGTCCCTGTATATGCCTCATCCCTGTGTCCCGACTAACACAGAGCCTTGTCCAAACTGCCTCTCAAGCCATCTTTTCAACTTTCTCATGACGTAAATACCCCTATGTCAGCTTACCACAAATACAAAAAAAAAAAAAAAAGCCTACTTTGAATATGTGGGAAGCATACTAAGAACAAAAATTTTAACATACTTGAAATTGAAATGCTGTGATACTAACAAAATAAAAAGAAAATTAAAATTACAGTTGAGCCTTGTACAACACGGGTTTGAACTACGTCATTCACTTATATATGGATTTTTTTTTAGGAGTATAGTACTTTAAATGTAATTTTTCTTCCCTATGATTTTCTTAATAACATTTTCTTTTCTCCAGCTTACTTTATTGTAAGAATATAATATATAATACATGTAATGTATGTATATTGTTACATATATGTGTATATGTGTTAATATACATGTATATGTGTTAATCAACCGTTTATGTTATTGGTAAGGCTTCCAGTCAACACCAGGCTACTAGTAGTAAAGTGTTGCAGAGGTCAAAAGTTATACATGGATTTTTGACTGTGCAGGGGTGAGGGGTGCTGTCAGCACCCCAACCCTTGCATCATTTAAGGGTCAATTGTATATGATTCAAAATAATCTTTGGAGTAAAGCCCAATTATATGAAAAAGATACTGGGATGATTTGTGTATAGCAGCATCCTCTGACATTCATAGGATGTAGATACAGAAGAGAAATCTGATACTGAATAGAAGAGGCTGGTTCAGACAAGGTGTGATTCTAAGGAACAATTAATGACATCAGAACAACAACAACAACAAAGCAATGGGAATATATTGTAGCCCATTCAAGGCAAAGGTATGTTTTAGGACCATTTATTGTAATCCCAAATCGAGCAATGCTCACTGAGCAAAGGGCCAGAAATCAGGAGGCTTTCAATCAACTACTATAAGTGTTTCAGGAGTTAACTAGAGCTAGTTCCAATTATTTCGGCATTCCTCTCTCTGAGCACAGACATGGTAGGATTGAAATTCCTCAACCCATTTGGAGAATTTAACTTGTATCTTCCCATTCGGGTTGGCCAAGTTCTTGCCTGAGCCAACGAAATGCATGAGGAAGTAAGGCGCGGCTAGTGCCATCGTGGTCATCGAAGCCTATACGGGGCTGGAGGCTCCGGCGGTGGGAGCGATCATCATGAGCGGAACCCCTGACAGCTGTCAGGCATGTCGCATGGATGGTAGATATGCCTCTCTGCTAAGCCACTGAGATTTGAGGGTTATTTGTAACTATATCAAAACCTAACCCATCCTGACCCAAACTGTTATTAATCCAGACCGTCAGCTGTCCTGGATCAAATTTATCTAAACTTGTATTTCTAGCAATAGAAAGTTTAGTTGCTGATATTCAGCTGGTAGAAAGAAAGAAAGAAAGAAAGAAAGAAAGAAAGAAAGAAAGAAAGAAAGAAAGAAAGAAAGAAAGAAAGAAAGAAAGAAAGAAAGAAAAAAGGAGGGATGGAGGGAAGGAAGGAAAGAAGGAAGGAAGGGAGAAAGAAAGGATATTGGTCTAACTTTCACAGGACAGTGAGAGAGAATAGCTCATAAATAGCTATTACACAAGCTTTGGATTCTGAAAAGAATAAGAACAGTGTGTTCGAGTTCTCGCTACTGTGAGCTCTATGCCATGGGCCAGTCTGAGTACCATTTTTTTTTTTCAGATTTACCCATTTATTTGAGACAGAGAGATCCTGCATGTGCTCTCAAGTGGGGGGAGGGGCAGAGTGGGAGAATCTCAAGCAGACTCCGGGCTGAGCACAGAGCCCAATGTGGGGCTCAATCTCACGACCCCGAGATCATGACCGGAGTCAATACCAAGAGTCAGATCGATGCTCAACTATCTGAGCACCCCAGGCGCCCCAGAGCACCAATTCTTTTTCATCTGTAAATCACAAGGCAACTATTTATCAGGTTCACTATAAGGAGAAAACAAGACAATGGATGGAAAAACAAAACAAAACAAAACAAGACAATGGATGGAAAGCACCAGGCACGGTGGCTGGAAGACAGCAAGTTCAGTAAATGACTGGCAACATCATCATCATTATTATTACTGCTCAGTATGTTTTCACAATCTTCCTTTTGAAATACCATTAGACCAGTAACTTGTGAACCTTCTGGCTCCCCACATATCCTGAAAGAAGCATTTTTTTTTTGCATGCAAATATGCCATATATATTGGTTCCTCTGTCTCTGCTCAATGGCAGAAAGTACTGTTGGTAGAAATAAAATATCAGCCTCAACTTGTACGTATACCCGAGATCTTGTAAGTCATTACAATGTGTTTTTGAGAGTTGCCACTTCACTGCTCTATAAAAAGCTTCCTGGAAAAAGTATTAACAGATGGCCTCTTACTCTCTGAGACTGTTAGTAGCACACCAGATGGCAACTGAAATGAGAAGATTCAACTTAAATTCTCCAAACTGAAGGAAATGTGACACTAGCTTTGTAATAGGTGTGCAGCATTAGAGGGAGCAAAGAAATGATCGGTTAAGATAAAAACTCATTTTCTCTCCTTATTTCAATGTGGAATACAGTCCCCATTGTCTCGCCAGCTCGCCAGATAGTTCATATAAAATGCAGGAAATGGTTTGCCCAACACAAACAGAAATTTTATTTGAAATGACTGACAGATTTATGAGGTGTACGGCCAGTCTAAAGAATGAAAATACAAGGCAGTGCCCCAGGGATGAACGCCCTGTGCCACGGACACTCCTTTCTCTCCAGGACCAGTCATTAGTTTGCAACATTTTGCTCTTATTGTTAGAAATATTAGGCCTCGGCTCAACTGTCAAACTTTTGACAGGGACGTAATAACCATTCCAGGAAACTTATCACCTTTCCTGATGCCCCGGCATCACTACTACCCAAATTCTCCCAGGTGCCTTTGCATTCCAAAACAACCCTGTCCCATGAAGGTTCTGGAAAGGTCAACAGAGTCTTCATATTGGCTTAGGAAGGTGTCCTTCTGCTATCATAGGTTACGGGAATCAGTGAGGATATCTTTAGATACAGGAGAATACCCAAATATCAATGTTCCAAGAAGCCACGAACCCTAGCCCTAAAGTTGGTACTCAACTATGCCATTCTTCAGGCCACTGTGGATCTTCAAATATGGAAGCCAGTGGGACACATGGTACGGATGGGTTTTCGGCAGAGCACCTGGAAATACGGTCTGTAGCATGAACACACAACATTAATATATGCATATATATTCTCTGAATCAGTCATTTGGGGGAAATGATAAATCACAGCCTCCCTCACTACACCGGGTCCTCAAGGGGTCAAACCTGGGGACTGTTCAGCCTTGACCACTGCTGCCCTCTCCTGTCTGAAGTACAGCTATAGCGTAGGGCTGGGGTAAACACAAAGGAAACGTGACTTCCACAAACAGCATCAAATTTTTAGGCTTTCCTTCCAGTTTTCTTGCGAACTCTTAGGCCTGCTGGAGGCAGTGAAACGCAAGGATTGGGTCCACCTTGCGCTCTCATGGATCCTCCATACCCATGAGCTCTAAGCTAAGACTGTGAGCGCCCTACCATTGGAAGAGACCAACATAGCCCCCAGCTTGCCCCCCACCCCTGTAACACCTTGCCCTGTGCCTCTCTTCCATCTGCCTGTTCCTTCTCTAGAGTGTGACCCAACGAAGAAGCTGCTCTTGAGAAACCTTGCCCGCCACTAACCATCCCCCTTCGATGGCATCCAGGTACCTAGAGGGCGCCACAGTAGGCGTGCCACTTCTCCTCTTCCTACAGATTATCAGAAAAGCTTTTGCCGTCTCTCTTGGTTATAATCCACACAACTGTCCTCAAATTAAAAGAACTCTTTCGTTATTTGCTAACCAATTCCTCGCCCCACAGATCGTTTTGTCTTTTCTGTCCTGCTAAGTTAGTACAATCGGCTCATCTTCCAGAAATTAGAAGAGAGGTCCAGTAGAAGGCTAGTCTTTCTCGATGCCAGAAATGTCTGGATTTTCTTTCCCACGTGATGCGTCAGGGCTCCAAAAGAGGCTACATTAATCTCATAATAATTAAAGGAAAACATGATTGCCAATTAATGGCAGAGGACAATGCATAAACCTGCAAACCACATGGCTATCCTCTCAGACAAAGAAAGCATTGATATAAAGGCAAATATACTGATAATAACCTCGCATATTTATCACGGTGGTGGATATAGGCAAATCCCACAGAGAAAGCCTTCCTTTCGGCTTCGGCATTGGCCGCCATCCAAAATTCGCAGACTATAAACAATGAAAGCCTTTCCATGAAGAAAGTTCGGAGTGGAACTCACTTGGGGTCCCCAACTTTCGGAGGAAGTGCTCAAGCCATAAGTCAAAGGAACATTTTCATCAGCCCGAGGTGGCAGGCAGGATAAATGGCCTGGCCGTGAAAGCGCGCGTTGAGAAGGAACTGAGAGGCGCTCAGGAAATGCCTGCGGGAGGCTGCGGCCCTCAGGGTCCCGCGCCGCGGAGGAAGGCCCCGGCAAGGTGTTAGGCCGCAGTGGGAAGCCCAGCTCCTCCAGGCCCAGCTCACTCCGGTGAAACACAACAGCTTCATTGTTGACTCTGTTGCAAGGAGTCTGAGCTTTTACTAGCAGCCTCGTTTCGGGGGAAAGAGTTGGCTGGGCTTTTCTGTTCTAGAAAGCTCCGAAGGTGGAAGATGGCCCTGGGTCAGGTCATGGGCACTCCTTGTCCAGGAGATTCTAAGTTCGGTGCTGTCGCTGCCGCTCCCCCTGAACAGATGTCCACGTTAGTTTACACTCTATTTTCCTAAGGTGTTGACATTTTGCAGCTTTTGAAGAGGTAAATTTGTGATGTGTGAAATGAAAAGTACAGTCCCAGGTTCTTTGAAAACCGAAAAGAAAAAAGTCATTTGGAAAAAAATCTTTCCCTTTGAGGTCACTGGGTTGATTTCAACCCGGGCCGGCTGGGAGAAAGTCGGGATGATCAGAAAGAACTCTCAGCAGCCAGGCCCACTGAGGTCCAGACCCCAGAGAAGGAGTCCACTGTTGCTGGAAGGCCTAGAGCAACGGTCTCAAATCCACAAGGAGTTTATGGGTATGAACGCTCCTCGTGCCTTTTTCAAGTGGTGAAATAGCCACGGGCTGCTCTGGGGATACAGAGGGGGAAGAAGCCACTTCCTCCTGCCCAGTGAATCACGGTCGAGCCCTCACCTCCCCTGGGCCGGGGTCTCCTGCCTGGGGAGGAGGGAAAGTTGGAGATGAAGATGGACGCCTACACCTTCCAGAATACTTGCAACCAGAGACATGGGGTTCAGAGACAGCTCTTACACAGAGATCCCGCACAACAAGAAGTATCACCGGGGAATTTCATGGGCGCGTGGGGACCCTCACTTAGAGCTTTTCTGTGGGCAGACACACCAACCCCCTAGGGCCTCCATCAGAGTTACAAATGGCTCCATGTTGTGGAACAGTCTACATAGAATAGACACACGTGCAGAGGCCAAATACATACTTTGCATATGCTGAATATGTAAAGTGCCCGGCACAGCTGAGGGGGTCAACGCCTCGTACGTATTAATTGTGATCATCACATGATCGAAACTCTGACCAAGTTCCATCCCTGGACGGCATCCCCTGGGGACAGATCCCTCTTGGGGTCTCCTGCACAGTTCCCGGAAGGGAGCATCAGTGCAGTCAGGGCTCAGTAAATGTTTTTCAATGAGTGGATGAATAAAAGGAGAGAAAGAATGAATGAGTGAATGAAAGGAAAAGCGCGACATAGACAGGGCAGGGGAAAAAAAGAACTTTCTCTCATTCTCGACGTCAAATCAATGCTGCTGATCTTATCTCCTAACATCCTTAAAGCCATCCCGTCCCTTCTCTCATCACTGCCCCCACCCCGTTGTTCATTCCTGCCTGGCCTCTTCACGGGCCTCCTAGCTGGTCTCTCCTCCTCGAATCTCAATTCCCTTTCCAAACTATGCTCCCCTCTGCAGTCACCGGGATTGATTTAAAATTCGTAGCTGACCATCGTGTCACCCTCCTTCTTAAAACATCACAATGGATCCTTTGCACTTGGGATAAAGAGCAAACTCCCTACTGTGCGGTGGCAGGTGGAGGCCGAGGCTAAGCTCTTGGAGAGAAGATCTGCGTGGCCACGGTCACGGCACTTACAAGCAGGGCGGAAGGGAGACGGGTTCGACTTCCGGGTAAGAACACCCACACCTGGGGAGGGCAGCCCAGGCAGCAGCGGCAGAAGAAAGCCCCAGATACTCCCCCCAGATACCAAGGACACCTGTGGCTGAGGCTGAACCGAAGAAGTTTGAGAGATCGATTTTGGATTTCGATTTCTTTGAAGCTAAGAAATCTGAGCTGTGGACTTCACTTATAAGGAGAAGATATTTCGATTTGGGACCTTAACTTCTTTGGACCTTAACTTATAAAAACAAGAGGATTTAATTTATTTTTGTTTTCCAACATTTTAATATGATATGCAAAAGGTAACTTAACACAGCATCTATTCTAATTGGAACGAAGTTTTCAAATATAGATGTGTATATATTTTGCAACTCATGTTTCCTGTCCTTGGTTCCATTTTCATAATAAAAAGAGTATAATATTTTCTTTTTTTCAATTTTAAAGTAAACATTTTCCCTGAGAAATCTTCCGATTTATTTAGTTTTCTGATGTTTTATTGTGCTAAAATACATATAACATAAAGCTATCTTGACCACTGTTAAATTGTTAAATTTATTTTAATTCCAGTATAGTTAACATACAGTATTATGTTAGCCTCAGGTGTAGAATATTCCGTACATCTCCCAGTGCTCATCATATGTGTGCTCCTTAATTCCCATCACCCATTTCACCCGTCCCCCTAACCTCTGCTCTGGTGACCATCATGTTCTCTATAGTTTAAGGGTCTGATTCCTGGTTTGTCTCTCTCTCTCTTTTTCTTTTACTCATTTGTGTTGTTTCTTAAATTCCACATGAGTGAAATTATGTGGTATTTGTCTTTCTGTGACTTATTTCGCTTAGCATAAGGCACTCCAGCTCCATTCACTTGGTTGCAAATGGCAAGATTTCATTCTTTGTGATGGCTCAGCAATATTCCATTGCATATATGTACCACATCTTCTCTATCCATTCATCTGTCGATGGACTGCCCCCATAATCTGGCTATTGTAGATAATGCTGCTATAAACACCAGGGTGTATATATCCCTTGAATCAGTGTCTTCGTATTTTGGGGGTAAATATCCAGTAGTGGGATTCTGAGATTATTGGGTAGTTCTATTCTTTACTTTTTAAGGAACCTCCATATGGTTTTCCACAGTGGTAGCACCAGTTTGTGTTCCCACCAACAAGGCAAGAGAGTTCCTTTTTCTCCACATCTTCACCAACACTTGTTTCTTGTGGATTTGATCCTAGCCATTCTGACAGGTGTGAGGTGGTATCTCATCATGGTTTGATCTGCATCTCCCTGATGACGAATGATGTTGAGCATCTCTTCCTGTGTCCGTTGGCCATCTGGATGTCTTCTTTGTAGAAATGTCCGCTCACATCTTCTGCCCATTTAATTGGATTATTTGTTTTAGGGGTGTTGAGTTGTTATCTTGACCCTTTTTAAGTACACAGTTTAGTGATACTCAGTACATTCATATTGTTGTGCTTCACCACACTGTATCTCCAGAACTCTTTCATCTCATAAAACTGAAAGGCAGTATTCCTTAACTAACTCCCCATCTGCTCCTGGAAAAGATCATGCTACTTTCTTTTTTTATTTTTTTAATCTCCCCTTTTCCCCCATGCCCTAACTTCTGGTAACCACCATCCTACTCTCTGTTATTGTGAGTTTGACTTTTTTTTTTAATTCCACATTTCAGTGATATCGTGTAATATTTGTCTTTCTGTGTCTCACCTGTTTCACTCAGCCTAATGTCCTATAGGTTCACCCATGCTGGTGCAAATGGCAGGATTTCCTTCTTCTATAAGGCTGAATAATATTCTGTGTGTGTGTGTGTGTGTGTGTGTGTGTGTTATTCATCCATTCATTTTCTTTATCCATTCATTCATTGACAAACATTTAGGTCGTTTCCATATCTTGGATCTTGTGAATAATACTGCAATGAACATGGGGGTGCAGATACGTCTTTGAAATAGCGATTTCACTTTGTTCAGATATATACTCAGAAGCAGGATTGCTGAATCCTATGCTAGTTCTATTTCTAATTTCTTGAGGAATCTCCATACTGCTTTCCATAATGGCTCTACCAATTTCATGCCCACCAACAGTTTAAAAGGGTTCCCTTCAGTGCCACATCCTCGCTGACACTCATTACCTTTTGAATTCTTGGTAATGGCCATTCTAACAAGTGTGCGGTGATAGCTCATGGAGGTTTTGATGTACATTCCCTGATGATTAGCAGTGTTGAGATCCTTTTCATATACCTATTGGCCACTAGTATGTCTTTGGTAAAATGTCTTTGAGGTCTTTGCCCATTCTTCATTGGGTTATTTGCTTTTTTGCCGGGTAGTTGTATGAATTGTTTATGTCTTTTAGATATTAACCCCTTATCAGATATATAACCCCATCACTTTTTGGTGGATGCCGGAAGAGCCAGTGCATAATTCCCAATGTTCCTGGCCCCTGCCATGGTGTGATGAAATCAGGGGTGAACAAGGGAGCCTCTGCCAACCCGCATTCCAGCAACTATGAAAAGGAAAACCCCCTACTGATCTGCACTGGAAAATTCATGTGAACGAGAAACTGAACTCAGTTGTGTTACCCAATGAGATGTGTGGGGTCGTTTGTTACCACAGCATAACCCAACCCATCTGGACTGACACAGACTGTCTTTAATGAAAGAGTTTTCTAAGGAAATTAGTAGTGCAAACATAATTTCAGAGATCAAACAATCTATGTAAGGATGTAACTTCCCTCCAGTACTTGAAGAGTGCCCATTTACTTAACATGTTGATAAAAGTCATTATTGCCTCCTCATTAAAGCAGGTTCTCAAAGATCCTTCCTGATCCCTATTTGAGTTACATGAATTTATTTTACAGCATTCATCAATTGGTAATGAATTCCAGTAAAGGTTTTCTGCCACATCTCCTTCATCTTTTTGGCTGAATATTTACTGAGCACCTACTATGTTTCAGGTACTTGTTCTAGGTATTAGGGTATCAAGAGTAAACAAGAAAGACACGGTTCCTTCCTTCAGGAAGCTGGAAAATGTTCTAAAGGAAAAGAGTAGGGTGCTTGGAGACCTACCTGGCCAGAGGGGACAGAGAAGTCCTCCTGGAAAAGATTGCATTCTCACTGAGACTGGAAAGCAATGAATAAGAATTAGCCTGAGACAGCACCCATCAGTACAATCTAGATCAAATGGAATATTCGAGAAATAGGGTATTTAGGTTAAAGTCCTAACTTTTAAATTAAATAATTAATTATACCTCCTTTATAAAGATAAAAGTTCCAGTGCTCCCATAGCTGTTTTCTCATCTTACTGTTACAAAATCTCAGTGAGGTGGAGGGTTGAGAACATACTATTTGTTCTCTCCGGTTCTGTAGACATTTTCTGTGCCCCACCCTTGTCCCTCAGTCCTGACCGTTTCCATGCAAACTGCCCCAACCTCCAGCTGCTGGGCCCTGAGTCCCTCGGCCTGGGTCTGTGTCTGACCACTAGCGCCCGCTCCCCCTGTCCACGTGGCAGCCGAGAAAGGCAAGGGATTAGCCACGACTCTGAGCAAATGGCTGTTGGGGGTCAGTGTATGAGTGACCCAGCTCCTTCAGTCCTTGGGCTGCGCAACTCAGAGGCCCGTGCTCTACTCTGGTACTTGGAGATCTCCGGGATTAAGCCCTTCATGCCCTCTGCGGGGCTGGATGGTAATGTGCCCTTTATTGGCTACTCTCCTTGATTATTCCTTCGTTCCTCTTCCTCTCTTGAAAGCACAGCTCTGTGGTGGCTAATTTTGTGTCTCAACCTGACCCGGGCAGGGTGCCCAGCTGTTTGCTCAAACACTGGTCTACGTGTTTTATGAAGGTATTTCTTCTAATGACATTAACATTCGAATCGGTAGACTTTGAAGAAAGCGGATTACAAAGCAGATGACCCTTCGTATAGGGGAGGCCTCAGCCACTTCTGCACCCATGGCAGACATCATGAGTTGATTTTTCTTCTCCTCAGAAACCTCTGCAGTCAGTAGGTCTTGGTGGGCCAGAAGGCACCTGGTGGCCGTCCCTTTCTGGAACACATCGCGGCGCTGAATTTGGAAGCAGCTGACAGTGTCCGTCTCTTCCCCCCCCCCCCAACCCCCGGTGTCTTACCAGCCCTTGAAGCTGGAGCCAGCTGCGCCCCCGGCCCCTGCCCACTCCCCTGCCACCGCTCAGGTGCTGACGCTGGCCTGCTCATTCCTGGGGGGCTGCAGGGACCGCCCCCTCCCCGCAAAACCTCCCACCTGGGGGGCTGGAACTGGGAAGGAAGCGTCGCTCCTGGAGCCCAGAGCTGCAGGGCCACCCACGGCTGAGTCTAGCGTGGGCCTGGCCGAGGTGGCCCGGACCCTCTGTGGATGGGCCGAGAAAGGGGCCACGTGGGTGAGTGGACACCTCCGGGCCCAGGGAGTTATTGCAAAGTCTCTCATTTCGGGGCCTTTCGAGGAGCTGGCTGAGAAGAGAACAGAAAGAGTCACAAAGCTCCATCCTGGGATTCCTGAAGCTCCACGCCCACCTAGGGCTCATTTCCCCTGTTGGCCAGAGTGCTTACAGGACCCCCCAGCTCCGGAGACCGTGCTCGGCCGACACCGGGCCAGGCAGCCCCTAGAAGATGGGGCCCCCATGAGCTCGGCTTACGGTCACAGGAAGACAGAACCTCTATTCTCCTACTCTGTGCTGGAGGCTGCAAGCAGGTGGGACACAGTGACAGCGACTGGGACGGACACAGTCGGAGCCTTCCACAAGGACATGTGGCAACAGGGGCCGGGCCTCTGTGCCCTCACCCTGCCTTCAAGCGGCCGTCCTGTCAGTCAGCACGGGCCGGCTGGGCAGGCCAGGGTGCCAGGAACTCCAAAGCCCTGCGACTCCCAGTGAGAAAACAGTATGGTTCACCAAGGTCACTCTGATGAGGCCATCCACAGCGCACAAAATGCCATCTGACCTGCGCTAGGCAGTAAGAGACCAGAGCACTAGTGTGGGCATCACCACCAACCCCCAAGGTCAAGGGGGTGCAGGGTCATATTGCAGTAGTTCGTGCTGCCTGATCAAATCCTAAAAACAACCCAGTGATATGGGCAGGCTGTATTATCCCCTTTTACCCGCGAGGAGACTGATGAAGGCTCAGAGAAGTCAATGCACTTATCTAAGGCCACACAGCTAGTCAGGGGTACAGTCAGAATTCACACTCCCAAATCAGGGCCCATTCGATGGTTTCTCTCACAAGCTCGCAAACGGGGATCACAAAGCGAGGCAACACATACTTTCCAGATGTTTGTGAGGCCCTGCGCTGAGTGCTGGAAAAGTAGTGGTAAATATAATACCGCAAGGTCCCTGGCCTCTGGATCCCATACACTAGTGGGAGAAATGGGCAAGGGTCCGTAGACAAGAACATAACTCAAGGGCACAAAATAGCAGGTGCCGTGAAGAAAATGAAGCCAAGAAACATGAGGAAGATGTGGCAAATCTAGAGATTGGGTGGTCAGGGAAACGGGGGGCAGGAGCGGATGATGTTTTCAATGGCCCGGTGCTTCGACCGTCCAGATGGGGTCTGGCCTCTGGCCATGATGACCTGCAAGGTCACCCCGTGTCCCCACCCTCTCCACCAGCAAGCCTCCCCCAGGCCTGGTCCCCCAGCCTGGAAGTGGCCCGCAAGCTACAGACTGGCCCGGTAGCATGCCAGTCTTGACACACGTGTGTGTGTGTGTGAATCTGGTTTGAGACGAAACTCAACCAAGTCTCATTTATACAGAGGGAAGGAAAAGAAATCCGTGAGAGGTGAACTGCACTCACAATGGACACAGCTCCTATGGGGAGAAGAGTTGGCCTTTCCCAGGACTCTACAGTACGACAGCTGGAAAGGATAGTCCCTGGCTGGGGAGACCCAGATCCAGGAAGGAGATTTGTCCCAGCTCACCCCATGGGTCACTGTCAAGGTCAGGGTCAGGGCTCAAATTTCAGTACTGGGAGGGCAGACACCGAAACACAATCCCTAACCTCCAGGTCCTCATGGCCTCAGCAAACAATGAAGAAATGTTCCAAATAATTGCCCCAGACTTTGACGTTTGCCAAGTAATAATTCTATTAACTAGCTGCTTTTTTTCAGAAGTCCCCCCTACCCAGAGACCCGCTTCCCTCTTAATTGTTTCCACTCCAGCCGTTGTGGTCTGCGATGGGCAGTCATCACTTTCAAGGGCGTCCCACATTCTCCTCCACCTTGTGGAGTTTGGGAAAAGAGGAGAAGATGCCAGATGCAGCCCCGGTGTGGCATGGTCTCAGTTCACCGAGGGACCCCAATACCCAGCACGAGGAGCTCTGCCTCTCCCCTTCCCCACCCCCCAAGGAAAGAGGCCCAGAGAGGGTAAGTGGCTTGTGCAAGGTCATCCAGCTCCCATGTGGAGAATGGGGTCAACTCAGGCTCAGGGGAAACCTGACGTTCCAAGCAGACCCAAAAGAGGAGACCAAAGGACCAGAGATTGGGGGCTCCTCAGGAAATCTGGTTTATTTGCCAAACCAGAAAATAGAAATTTGGGGACTGCCTGTGTCCACTGAGTCCTGGAGACCTCCAGTCAGATGGGGGAGGGCCTCGGGAGGAGTCAGAGGAGGGAAGCATTCATGCGCTGGGACCTCAGGAGCCTCATCTTCAAAAGGCATGATATGCCACCTAGGCTTTCGCTGGTGTCACCTTCTCTGGCCACTCAGAGTTCAATCTACTGAGAAAAGGAGAACCTTACCTCCAGTTCCCAATCCTGAGTGAGTCAATGCCTCCAGCCACTACGCAGGTCTGAGAGCCTATCTGTTCTCTGTCCCGGCATGTGGCATTTGTTACTGCCCACCTTGCACTGGGACTCTTTGTGCCCAGCTTCAGCCCTGGCCGCATTGAGTCCCTGAGAGCCCTCAGGGCAGCCCGACGCTCCCCAACCTGTCACCCAAGACACCCGGTTAAGTTTGGATTTCCGATAAACAACAGATCTTTGTTTAAGTTTGCTGTATCTGGGATAGACTTATAGAAAGCAATTATTCCTTGTTCATCTGAAATTCGTATTTAAGTGTGCGTCCTGGATTTTCCGGGCAGCCCTATTCCTGCAGTCTCCCTGGGTGGCTGGCACCTGCTGCAAATACTGGGTGATGGAGAAAACGGGGTAATATCCTGTTTTGCAAAAGTATTCGGGGAGAAATACTACAGGCTGTCCCGCAACATTTCTTCCTCTTGTGTCATTTTTGGAGGACGTTTTCGCCAGATAGAAAGCCAGCCTCTTGCGGGATGCAAATGAGACCCAGTCCCAGAGGGGGAAAAATGAGTTAGAAAGCAGTTAGAAAACAACCCCAGGGGATCCGAGACCCGCGCTTCATCTGCCGAGTCTTTTATTCTCGTTAATTCATAACAGTGTCTTTTAAATCCTGGACTAGAATTCGGGAACAGTCGGCGTGTGAGTGTGATAGTCATTACTCCTAGGAGACGCCCCCTCCGCCAGCTGGGCGTCCTCCGCGCGTTCTTGGTGCCACAGCGGCCTCCAGTGGTCACGCAGGGAACCGCACGCCGTCTGCACCGCCCGGGGAGGGACCAGAGCCCGGCCCCAAGGCTGTGGAAGGCAGCGGACCTTGGCCGCCCAGGGGCCCCGGGCTGGGTAGAAGGATCTCCGCCCAAAATCACAAATCCAAGGGCGCCACGTGGAGACAAAGCTCTGCCCCGCTGCTGGGAAGCTCCGGCCAGACCAGGGTTGTATTTCATCTTGCATGCCAGTGTACCACTGCTGACCCAATTTCACAGATGTTCTCTTGAAACCGGACTGGGCTTTGTGAATAGTTTTAACTATCAAGCTGCAGTGATGGAAACGTCAAAAAAAAAAAAAAAAAGTCCTTTAGATGAGAGGTGGTTGGGCTCAGAATTGATTCTTAGTCTGCCAGTTGGTTATTCTTAAATGGTTAGCTGGGGGATGGGAGCAAGGTAAATGTACTGGAATTAAGACCCCCCCCCCCATTTTCACCCGTTGCTTCTTACCTCCAACTGGCAACAGTTTCGCTTCATTTCCGAGAAAGGGAGGCACTACCAATGGGTTACTGAAAACACACACGACTCCCATAACCTTGTTCATTTTCATATATGTAGCTCAGAGCAAGAGGTTCTCTGCCTTTGATTTGAAAGGAATAAAAGAATAAAGGGAAATGAAAAATATGGCCACAGAGAGGCGAGCGCTTGATCCTTCTACACACACATACACACACACACACACACCTACGCACACACACCTTGGTACCTTCCAGGTACACACAAAGGCAATTTTCCAAATGGGTGGACACCAGCCTTTCCCCTTTCACAAGCTGGTCTTCTGGCAGCTTCACAGCTTTCAGTTGGCTCCTTTGCACATCATTTCAGCTGAAATCCCCCTCCTCACTGGGGACATCCACGGAGAGGAACGTTGCCTGGGGAAGCGGCCCTTGGTCAGGGGGGGAGGGGGCACAGAGACTTGAACAGGATAGACTTGGTAGGTTGGGTCTGAGGTCTGCTCCACTGGGCTAGCTTCGAATTCCAGGCTGAGTGGCTTCTCCCCTCTGGGCTTCAGCTCCCCTCCTGGAATGAGGAGCTGCATGGTCTGAATCTGTGATTCTAGTCATGAGGGCTCCGGTCAGACTCTTAAAAAGAATTCTTCTCATTTATCCATTCATTCATTCATCCATCTGTTCAGCAAACACGTGAGTGCCTAAAATGTGCCACACACTGGGTTAGAAGCTCAGCATAGAGAAGGTCAGAAGGAATGCCCCCTTCTACGATGAGGTCATTGCAAAGAGACAGAAGTATTAGAGCAGAGGTACAAACCCAGGTGCCGGATGCCCGCTGATGGCAACGTAAACTCGTGCAAACTCTTTGGAGGCCAGTTTGGCCCCCGCTCCCAGATTGTCAAATGCACACACTACACTCGGGGAAGGTGTCTGCTTAGCTGGGTCAAGGTCGCATGCACACATTTGAGCCATGAGGGAGCCACGGGGAAAGCGGGCACCCAGCATCTGGTACCTCCCCAGCAGCAAGGGGACTCTGTCCCCCACCCAAAGTAACAGCACGGGCAATTCCCCATGCAGACAAAGACATTTATGATGCTGGTGGCCGAAATCATGACAAGTGTCCTCTACACACACCCTCGACCTGGAAATTCCGGTTCTACGATTTCCATGTCTGCAGAGAAACGTTAATGCTTACACAAGTGCACAGAGATAAGGGCTCGGTGGTGTTCTCTGCAGAGAAACGAAACCCGAAACACCTAACGGGTCAGCAGTGGGAGCTTAGGGGAGTTCCGGACAACGCTGCCATTGTAAAGACTGTACTCATTCGTTCCGCAAACATTTGTTGCAGGCGCCTTTGGGAAGACAGGGGAGGAGCTGGGACGAGGAGAAAGAGCTTTCTGCTTGTCCTCATTTCAGGGGGAAGCCATGGAAATGTTTGAGGGTCGGGGAGATACAAGTAGTGAGCAGTAGCGCCATCAGATTCGCGTTTTTCTGAGATCACCTTTTCAAAGAACCACGCGAACTGGGTTGTAGCACAGTGAGATGAGACCACTCGGGAAGTGGTTGCATGTCCCAGTGATAGGGGATGGGAGCCCAGAATGGTACCGGTAGAGATAGAGACCTGGACGGGTTCGGGATATTCTCACAGGGGTAAAATCCACAGGGTCTGCGGGTAGATAGCTATGTCCCATGGCGTCGTGAAAGCCAAGGCTGGGCAAAGCAGCAGTCTCGGTCTTAACCTTGGTAGAAATATTCACGTTTACTAGCTCTCGAGGAAGAGGAAGGAAACTGCGGTTTCTGCTTTTGTTCTCTAGGACAGCATGAAAAACAGGTTGTCAAATAGAAAAATAAACAGGATGTAGAATAGAGTTCAATGGTTTAATATATTCTGCTTAGGAAGGGCTGCGCCAACGAAAAGTGCTGGTGGATTATTGCCTTTGCTTTCATACATTTTTCTAATTTTTTCTGTGATGGATATGTAAAACACTTTTGCAATAATGGGGAATCCAATATAATTTTTGAAAAGAAATTACCTGGTATATAGGACTCCTCTTCTCTAGGGTAACAGACTGAGACGAGAGAGTCTCTCTGGGCAGGGAGAAAGGAGAAATCCGACCATGACTCAAGAAGTGTTCAGTTGTTGTTTCAAAGTCTTTATCTTTATGTGAAAGCTCCTTGAGCTCTTTAAAAGATTTTCAAGGGGCTCCTCAGTAACTCAGTCGCTTAAGTGTCTGACTCCTGGTTTCGGCTCAGGTCATGATCTCAGGGTTGTGGGATCGAACCCCATGTCAGGCTCCACACTCAATGCAGAGTCTGCTTGGAAATTCTATCTCTCTCTCTCTCTCTCTCTCCCCCTGCCCCCCCTGCTCCCTCACTCACTCGTACACGCTCTCTCCCCCTCTGAAATGAATAAAATCCTTTAAAAAAAAAGAATAATTTCAAGTCTACATGCAAAGGGCCACTCACCTTGTGTAGTCAGCAAGTGATTTTAATAATTGAGTGCATACTCTCCAAATCATAAACGTCTCAGAGACAGAAGGAGTGTCAGGATCAGGCTTTCGGAACCTCGGCACTGTGGCCATGGGAGGCCAGGCGGCTCTCTGTCGTGCGGGCTGTCCTGTGCGTGCGTGTCATTTCTGGCCTCTCCCCAAATATTTGTGCTGGTTCTTCCCTAGGGGCTGTGGGAGCTTGTCCAATCTCTCTGGCCCCGGAGGGTTCTGCGGAGATTTCAAGATGGCGCCACACTCCGCCCCTCATGAATCGCACCCCCCCACCCTCCCCCTACTCCCAAGTCTTCTCTCCTCCAAGTTGAACACTCCTCCTTCAACTGTTTCTCACCTGACACGTCGGATCTCCCGTGGGGGCACGTTTCCACGCCAGCTCCCGGTCCTCAGCTAAAGGCGATTCTCTAGGTGCTGGCAGATCAGAGGCCGAGCAGCCGACAACCTCCCTCCCCCTTCCCTGGATTCCTTGATGCAGCCAGACATGGCTTTCACTCCCGGCACCTATGTCACCCGAAGTGCCACACTGAGCTGCTGACCAAAATGTTGAAGGTTCGTTCGCACACGAGACATTGCTCCCTCGGGTCACCCCTCCTTAGCACCTTGGTCCTGGGGCCCGTGGTTAGGCCTACGTTTATCCTTCTCAGACTTCACCAGTTCCCAAGAAATGGGTACCCATGCTCGCCTCTGAGGACAGAGAGCTGGCTGGGGATGGGACGGATGGCAAATGACTGGTCCTCTCACATCTGCGCCCGCCTGTTAAACTCCATACCAATAAGCCCGGTGTATTGCCTCGTCACCATAAATAGGCCCGCACATAAATCCACAGGAACTACTTCGCCTGCTTAGATTCACCCAGTCCGCCCCGCCTGTCCGGACCCACTTGGAAATTTATGGTGTCTCCTGGTGTTCTCACTTTCCTCCCCAAATATGATACGCGTGCCGTCCAGATCCCCCCTCAACGCCATCCACAAGGAAAGGTGGAAAGGACAAGCCAGGGTCTGTTAAGGCATTTTTAAGTCAGGGCACCGAGTGGGCGCTTTTCCGGTTGACACCGCACGAACCCACCCGTTTCCCTCAAGAAGGCAAGTGGGCCCTCCTTTAAGTGGTTTCCCTAAATAGAGGCCCACCGACTGGTGACCTCACTTCCTCCTTCTCCCTGGGGAGCTGGTCAGGTACTGTAAGGGGGCGAAACGGCACGTCGGGAGGGAGGCCTGTTGACCGGCTTCACTTCTTTCCAGGCAGCATCACGCAGTCCCAAAACAGCAGCAAGAACTGCACACACGATGATAATGGCAAAGTTAATATGATTTATTCATACAATAACTCATGCTGCACTTAACACAAATACAAGGATACCTTTTTCAATAGTGTGGAAGAGATGAATTCATAAAACCTGTTAAGTAAATAATGAGTTTTGAATATAAATCACCTGCAAAGGTTCTTTCCAAAGCACACCCGAAACGACAATAAATTAGGGCGAGGGTTTTGTAAATGTCAGCCTCGGTCCCGCTCTGAACCGTGCTCCCCGCATAAATCACCGTCCCTGACTTTGACAGACGGGAAAACACGAAAGCGGCTAGCCCCTGGCCTTTGCTCCTCTCTCTGCCCGCATCCTAAGTCTGGCTTCCTCGCAGGTGTCAAAGACACGGGGGGTCAAGCCTTTGTTCCCTGCTGCGGCGGGACTCCGCGCCTTCTGCCTGGGCTGTGCCACCCCGCCCTCTGCGTCCTCTGGAGGTGGCCTCCCAGACACCTCCCCCTGTTTTCTCCAGCCTGGAGTCACCTCCATCGGAGGCCCAGGACCGTTGTCTCGAACCCAGAGATCACCACCAGCGGCTGCCAGAGATCCTGGGTGGCACATGGAATAACAGCCCCCGAGCGAAGCCCTTGAGGATGGGCTCTCCACCACATGGGACCGCCTGGATTGCAGCAGACGCTCGAGAGAGAAGCGGCAGCTGCCCCACAGGGTAGCTAAGCGGAGGCAACACCAGCAGGAGCTTCCAGAGCACATGGGAGGCAAGTGCCGAGAGCAGTGGGGGCTCTTACCCACCAGGGCAACGCCGTAGGCGATCCGAGGGCACAGACTCGTGAGACAACCCTCTCGGCTTCCAGTTCTCGTGTGTAGGGGACACCGAGTGCACCGGGGCCGGAGGGGGCTGGGCTGACAGCAGGCTCCAGCTCGGCCAAAAGAGATACTGGGCGGAGCCAAAGGGGGCAGCTGGGTTCTAGTTCAATGCCCACCCGATCCCGACCCCAGGCCAGAATTCAAGAGATTCCTCAAAAGAGCTGCAGTCTGCAGGCTGGACTTGGGCAAGGAGAAGGGGCTAAGCTTCATTCGGGAATCGGAATCGGTACCCAAAGCCCCTCCCCCAGTGAGGTCTGACACTGTCCCCGTTAAACACTAACTCCCCAGGCTCCCCCTCCCCAGCCCCTGGAAACCGCCATTCTGCCTTCCCTTCCTGTGAAATGGAGCACTGTAGGAACCTCACACAAGTGGAGTCATACAGTATCCATCAGTCTCTGTCTGCTTTCTTTTACTTAGAGCAGTATCTTCAAGGGTCATCCCCGCTGTAGCACACACCAGTCTCCCCCCTTTTGAAGACGGAGCGATGCCCCACTGTGAGCACCGACCACGTGTTGTCTCTCCATTCGCCCCCGACCGACACCTGGGTTGTTTCTACCCTTTGGCTCTTGTCAGTAATGCCGCTGTGAACACGGGTGCACAGTTCTCTGTTCCAATCTCTCTTTTAATTATTTTGGAGTATATACCGAGCCTTAATCACTTAAAAATGCTGGGGCGTGTGTTGTCAGGTGAGCAAGGTGGCCAGAGGAGCCTCACCCTGGGTACAGAGGGCAGGATTTCTCTGAATGATGGCAAGAGGCTGACCTACTGACGCCCCCTAGGCAGGGGGTTGGAGGGAAGAGCAGAGGGAGAGGGACAAGCAGGCCCTGTGCTGAGCACGGAGCCCGACCCCGAGATGATGACCTGAGCCGAGATCAAGAGTCAGACGCTCTACTGAGTGGGCTGCCCAGGCGTGTCGCTAATGTTATTTTAGATCACAAAAGCAGGATACAGGATGGATGTGATAGATTTCATCTATGTTAAGACAGAAGTGTCCTTATGGGTGCGTATGTATGTGGGCAGGAAAAAGAGCAGGGAGAAATGCAGGAATGTCACAATGGCTGTATCCTAGAGGGTGCTCTTTTCACCCTCACCATTTTCCCCATCTTCCACATTTTATACAATGCGCATATAGGACTCTGCTAATGGGTGAAGAGAGGGGGTCGATGAAGTATAAAACCGAACCACAAAAACAGCAAAGGAAACTGAATATGTGTTCAATCTCCAGATGAGGAAGGGTCTCCATGTTTAATAGGAAAAAAAAATCAGACAGGAAAAGAGCAATTTGTTTATTTTAAAAAGTGAAACCCATAACCAAAGTTTAAAGGCAAATTCACACGACTGGAAATACAAACACCCAACAATTTTACAAAGAGAACAATGATCAAGCTCATGGATAAGCAGACAGTTACAAGGTCAAACAGGACTCCACTTTCACCTATTTTCATTAGGGGTAGGGGCTTTCTGGTTTTATGGTTTTTATTATTTGTATGTTTGCTTGCTTTATTTCTAGTCTTACCACCGTAAAGTAGCAGGAGAGTGGGGAGAAGGGCCAAATAGAGAAGCGTTTGACAATTTCGCACCAAGAAACAGGCCTAAGGGAGTAATTTGAAATACATAAAAACATTTCATTTGCAAAGTTGTTCATGACAGTATTATTTATAATACCAAAAATTTGGAAACAAGCTGAATTTTAAATCATTGAAAGGTTAGGTTAATTATGAAAAAAGCTACACAAGAAAATACATCACCATCAGTATAAAGCATCTTTGCAGAAATTTGTAGTAACCACATATAATATTTAGTGAGAAAAAGAATATAAAACTGTAAGATAAAACACATAAGATGATCACAGCAATGTAAAAAAAATTCATAGCCCAAAGAAGGCAAGATATTAAGTGACCATCTTGGGGCAAAGTACTGATGCATTTTCTTGCCTTTTAGTACATTTCTGTTTTCTGGTTTTTCTATAATTAACACTTTAACTTTGTGCTCGAAAGAAGATACCTTTTTTCAAAGTGGCCACAAGACTCTTTAGTGATGTTCCTGTTTAGTTCACGCCACGCCACGGTCTAGAGTCACAGAGTGCCAGCCTCTTGGAGATGGTGGGGGTGGGGGAGTGAGCATGATGAATGGTCATGAACGGAGGGGGGAGGGGAGAAGCTGGGGGAGGGGGCAGGGAGGCAGGGATCGGCAAGGGAGAGTCAGGGACCAGTGTGCACACTGGTCGGCCAAGGAAAGGGGCTTTGTGGAGCCAGGGAAGACTCTGACTGCTCAGCGAAGGTCTGTGTGGACCCTGTAATAGGCACTGGCGGTGTTCGCAGAGGGCGGGGTCAAAAAGGGAGTTCAGGAAGACACGTGGATTCTTCAGGAGCGAGGGAGGAAAAAGGAGGGGGGGTAAGCTACACGGGAAGGTGGTGGGAGGGCTAGTGATGGCGATGGCACTGGGTGGGGGGCAGCGCCGAGGGCCAGAGGGCACTCCCCATGCCGCACTTCAACCCAACAGTCTTTGCACGCGAACACGGGGCGGACAATCAGCCCCCAGGAGGAACCTGCCCACGCTGGGGGGACCTGGCTCCTGAAGAAAGTGAGTCTAGGGTAGCTCCATTCCACTTTCTGCCACAATGGAAAGGTTCTAGATCTGTGCCCTCCAGGATGGCAGCCGCTCACCACATCAGGCTGACAAGCACTTGAAATATGACAAGCCTCGCTGAGATTCTGCTTCTGAACCATTTATTTCATTCTGATTCATTTAAATGGTCGCCTGTGCCTAGTGGCCACTGGACAGCACACACCCAGGCGCAGTGATTCTCAAAGTCTGGTCTCCAGGGGAGCAGCGTGATCTGCAGGAAATGCACATTCTCAGCACCTCCCCAAGGCGCGGGGAAGCAGCAGCTCTGTGGGCAGGGGCCCCGCACGGTTCGGACGCACCCTCCCGCTGGGGAGCCACGGAAACAGGGCCACGCAAAATGTCTGGGCTCGCTAGTTCTGGTTTCCTCTGAACTGTATGCGAGAACCCCTCCCCGAGTGACCGGAGGACCATGAGGAACACGCGTCCAGCTCAGCGGGCCGGGAAAGGCTGTGTGGAGTCACAGAGACGTGCTCGCTCCGGGCCGAGGCGGGAGAAGGGACGCGGTCAGCTTGGATGTACAGAAACCAGAAAGTGCACGAGACGTGCAGAAGGAAAGAAAATGTGTCTCTATGTTGGGTTCAGTGTCAAAAACATAAACCCCCATAACCTGTGAGATGATCTGGAAAAGCAGGCCACTGAACAGGCCCCACGGATTTGCTCCTAACAGGAGAGAGACTCGGCCACTGGGTCCTCGCAAAGAAGAGAGGAGACAGAAGCACTTCCAACAGAGACGGGGGACCCACAAAAGCGCCCCGTGGAGACCCAGGCCCGGATGTGGCTTTGGTCACACAGGCAGGCGAATTACCGCCAAAAGGGCAGCCGCGCCCGTGGCATCGCTGTCACTTCCCTCTTCTCTGACACAGGTCAGCTTTCGACTTCAGCAAGAGCAGAACTGGGCGATTTTTGACACTACACCTGTGCTTCGAGAAGTGAAGCGAGAAACCAGGGTGAAGTGCACGCACCGCGGCCAACGGGAGCGACGGCCAGACGTGGAAGAAAAGCCAGCGTTCAAACTTACCATCTTAGCCAGGGGTAGGAGATAACGCTAAATGCACTGAAAAGACGGCATGAAGAATTTATAGACCAGATTGTAAAAGTCTTAGTGGAAGTGATGAGAGCAATAAAGAGGATGAAGGAGGAGAAATAAAAGGCCCAGGGAACCCATCCACTAGTAAAGCTGAGGCTTCCAGAAGAAAGATGAGCCTCAGGAACGCAAGAGATGAATAGGGCCCTTCACTCTTCAACTAGAAATTGTTGTTGCCAGGACACTAAGTCACTTAATCATTTCGAAGATCATTGTGTTACCATATATGCCTCTAAAAAGAACACTATCTGAAATTACTGATTTAAAGTCATCTTTTACAATAATATCTTGCCTTTTTTGTTATAATACATTTAAGTAACAACCTAATTTGCTGAAGAAATTTCTTTCACAACCATTTACCTTTAAACACTGAAGCACTTGTAAAGAGAATTACTAGAAATTACTCACTTTGATACAGGACAAGGTAAGACGTTTATTTAGAATGTGGCTGACCCCTCTCAAACTGAGAAACTGAGCTGATAAGTGATCGGCTTCCACGTGTTACAAATATGAGCTGTGACTATCCCATCCTTGTTTAAGATGATGTGGGCTAAGCTTATTAGAATTACCACCTGCCTTTCTGGTTACTTTCATATTTAGGGAATACAGAACTATGTTCTGGGGGAGTAGAAGTTAGCTTCTACTGTTATACTAAATGAATATTATACTAAAGGAAGTATTCACAACTCTCAAAATAATTCAGAATTTAATAAAATTAATGTTGTCTTTAATGAGCAATTAAAAGTAGACTATTCCCTGCCTCCTGGATAAATGTGTATCTTTAACCAACCATTCCTGAAGGAGAACACGAACAGTTTTGAATGACTCGATTCATGGATACAGTTATACCTTTGAATGTTTTCCACTGTGATTAACGGTGCCTTTCAGTAGGTGATCTTGGAAGTCAAGGGTCATATTACTTGCTAACAAATTATTAGTTGCGCCACAAGTTCCTGAACATTTCTAACTGAATGTCCCAAGTATCTCCTGCCTCTAGTTTACTGAGCATTATTTATTATTTGATGTAGAAATTCCATATTAGTCACTTCATGCATATTTTATCTTTGGATTTTGAAACTTTGCAATCTTATTAACAAAAGTTGAAGATAAGACTTTAAGACCTTAGTGTCTATCATTATAATTTAACTTCGCATTTTACAGACCTGAAATCTGAAATATCCACATAATATTTTGAATATATTGGATTAAATAAATTATTAAATTATAAACAAAAGAACCAGGGACTTCGTGTAAAACCTAATGTGACATATGGTTACTTTTGAAATGTGCTAAACTCCAGAGGTAATTACAGAATTTCTTGAGTATAGTATTATGTTTGGTTATTATGGTCTTGATGGCTAAAAGCATGACGGATTTCAGTTGCTCCCTTTACACTTATCCACTCCATAAATAGGCTGTGATTGCCCCAGAAAAGAAAGAACAGTTCAGCCTAGCCCCAGTCTGATTACCAAGTGGATATTAATAAAGACTCAAATTAATAAAGAATCAAAAGGTTAGGCTATTACATATTCTTAGGTCAAGCTGTTGACGTATGCTTTGAGTGCCTACCCCTTGGGTTGCTTCCAATATTATGGGTGATCGCCAGATGACCAGCCCTAATGCCTTCTCTCCCCGGCTGCAAGGGAGCGCGGGATAGCCACTCTCCTCGCTGACTGGCCAGAGTCATGGCATCAGAGATCGGAGGAGATCTCTGCCCTGGGAGTCGTTATACATGTTGTGGTCCTGCAAAGGGTCAGAATCAACAAAATACAGTTCCCCTGCGTGGACGTCAGAGAAGTTAGCCAGAAATTCTCGGGGATTAAAGCCAACCCACACAGTGTACCGATAGTCTATCGTGCGTATGGAATAGCCCATGACCTTTATATCTTTTAAGCTCGGCTTGTCAGAATCCCACTGGGGAGTGTCTGCAGGCCGGGGGTACTGGCTATAGGCGATAGACTCACGGGGGTTACCACGAAAGTACAGGTCGTCGTCCAGGTCCTGGAACCGGAAATACTTCACAAGGCTCTGGCCTTCTCGGCACCGCGCGACATGAAATGAGGGAACAGGGCAGCGAGGCGGCACGTGCAGTCCCGCAAGTCCCGCGAGCGTGGGAGAGAGAGACAGAAGTTCCACGAGGTCCGCGACTTGCCGGCCTGAAACAGGAAGCGATCCAGCTGAACGGACGAGTGCACGGCAGCCCGCGCGGCTCACGGGCTGGAGAAGGGAGCACGTCTGGGCTCCACACGTTCTTCTCCTCTTCTACGTTTATTTTGGGCCCACGAGTTTAGGAACAACGCCAACTCGGCCCCTCCCCCCACAGGAGGATGCAAAACGAAGGTGCCCACAGCCAGCTGGCACTTGTAAAAACTGTTTAACCTGGGAACCACTCGTGTAATCCCTGATTCAGGCAAGGCTCATCAACAGAAGCCCTAACCATCAGGTAAAACTCGGTCAGGGGACAGGGTATTCGCAGTGTCAGCGGTCCCGCCGTGCAGGTCACTCCCTCCTGGATGTCAGCACACCCCCTTGAGACTGTGGGAGACTGCAAACAACACATTTACCGTCTTAACCGTCCCGTAGTGGCCTGTTCGGTAGCACTAAAAACACGCACGCTGCCGTGCGGCTGTCCCACCATCCGTGTCCAGAATGCTCCTCATCTTCTGAACCGTGACCTGCCCTTCCCATCGCCTCCTCCCGCCCCCAGCCCCTGGCACCCGCTACCCTACACTCTGCGACTCCTCGCAGGACCTCGTGTAAGTGCAGTCACACGGTCTTTGTCCCTTTAGGACCGCTTCCTTCACTGGACACAATGTCCTCCAGGTTCCCCCATGCTGTAGCAGGCGTCAGAACGCCCTGCCTTTCCTAAGGCTCAGTGACACTCCACGGCACGGAGACCACGTGCGGCTTCTCCATTCACCCAGCATCAGACGTGGGTTGCTTCCACCTTCTGGCTATTGAACATTCCCGCACAAATTTTCACTTGAATACCTATGTTCAAATCTGTGGGATATCTACCTAGGAGTGGAATTACGGAGTCACACTGTAACCCTACATGTAACTTTGGGGGGACCCACTAAGCCATTTTCCACAGTGGCTGCGCGATTTTACCTCCCCACCAGCAACGGGAGGGTTCCCATTTCTCCACGCCACGTCAGTGCTGTGGGTTTCTATTTATTTTGACAACGGGTAGAAATGACATCTCGCGGTAATTGATCCAGCTTTAAAGTCGCAATCCTATACTTCATATTGATTCCTATTAAACCACGGGCTTTGAGCTATCACTCTGCCCTTTCTGGATCTTTAAGAGTTTGCTTTACACGGCCCAGTTTTATTTCCGACACATTCGATAAGTAAAATGAAAAGGAAAAAAGTAAAGAAGCTTAAAAAAGGTACTGTCTACCGTGGCAAGACCTGGCTGACCTGACCACCTTCATCGGGTGATCAAATCTGGCACCGCTGACGATGGCGAAGGCCACCATGAAATGCCCCCACTGTGCACGTGTCAAAAACGTCTGCCCTGAAGCTAGTCACGAGGAAGCGATGGGGCAAATCCAGACTGTGGGCTGCTGCCCGACGCTGCTACCCGGAATGCTTGTAAAAAGATGAGTTCGGGGAGAGATGAGGGCCCAGATCACGTCAGGCCTTGTTGGCCACTATAAGGGCTCTCACTCAGTGAGACAGGAGCATAGAAAGCTCCAGAGCAGGGCTGGGACCCCACCTGACTTGGGTTTTAATGGGATCACTTTGGCTCCTGTGGGAAGGAAGAACTCTGGGGGACCAAGGGCACAAGCAGGAAGACTTCGGGAAGCTGGACACGGGGGGGGGTGGGGTACGACCTGCGGTGGGAGCATGAGGTGGTGAGAAGCAGGATGGCCAGACTGGATGGAAAAGGACAGGCCTGCGGACACACTACGTGTCGCACATGGAGGACAGGAGACGGGCAGGGGCCAGGAGAACTCCACAGTTTCTTGGCCTCAGTGAGCACAGCCATTCCCTGAGAGGGGAAAGAGGGTCAAAACAAAGGCTTACAGCGAAAGGCCAGAAGCCCACCTTGGGCATGTGAGACTGGCCACGCGCAACAGGCTGTTGGAAATCCCAGTCTGAAGTTCGGGGAAGAGAGAGAGGCTAGAGATAAAACCGGGGAATAAACTGGGAGCGCTGTGGCTACGTGAATTTACGACTTGCTGGACACATCCCCAAACAACTTTCAAAAAACCTTCTCAACCTGTCAGATTTCTCCAAGGAAACAGAAGGTTGTAATCATGCCGATGGTTTGAGCTTTTCATCAATGACTTGAAAGAAGACAGAACGTGCAGCACATGAAAATCAAATGTAGAGAAAATAAAATTGGGCCATATAAAGCAAACTTGCAAAGATCCAGAAAAAAAAAATCAGCAGAAATCAACATAAAGGGCACAGTTTAGATGTTAAATGGATTTAGACAGATTAAATGCAGAAATCCAAAAAGCAGGCAACCTGGTTTCTCAGAGTTCACGGAAAAAGTACTCTAATTCAGACACAACCCGTCTCTGTGCCAAGCAGATCAACTCAGGAGAGAACTCACAGAGAACCTACACGGGTCGCCCACGTGGCAGCAAGGGCTATCTCATTCCAGGGACATTTCTGGAAATGTTTTCTCAAACTGGAGCTTTGGGGAAGGCAGAGACCAGGATAACCGTGGGCCTACCGCCACGACTGTGAAGGAGCCGCAGGCCTGGGGCTTTCAGCCTGGAGCTTTCAGCCTGGAGGAGAGAGGCATCGGTGTCGTTTCCAAGGCCGGGATGGACCGGCACATGGAAGTCAAAGGAAACTCGCCCTTCACTGTGCCGCTCGGCGGTCGGCCGCCCCGTTCCTCCGAGCTTCGGAGCACACGGTGGTGTCCGGCACAACAGTCCTCCTCATCCTGGGGATGCCACCTACTCCTTCGTCCCTCCCCCTCTTCCAGGCTCCTCGAGGCCCAGACCCACAGGTACTCAGGAACACCAACCCCGGACACGAAGACAGACGGGTAAGCTCCGAGCTGTGAGTCTGGGAGGAGGTCTGCATCTAAAGTAGCGGGAGTTTTCTAGCAAGCAGTGTCACTTTCTACCTGGTTCCATGAACTCCAGGACGGCATCAAAAGGGTCGAGGTAGGGGAAAAGCTTCTCGCCTGCCTCCGGAAGTGGAGCTGTCCTCCCGGGAACGTAGAACATCAAGGGCACACGAGTAGCGACGTCAAAATTGCTGTATTTGGCCCACTCTCCATGTTCACCTAGAGCCCAGCCTGGTTCATAAAAGCACAGAATGACAGAAAATAAATAATGACATCACAGCTCAGTCATTTTCGATGCCATTTCATTCCCTGTTGTAGAAACCAGAGAAAGCGAAGCTCATCACAGAGAAGGAATTCCTCTGTGATTACCACAAAAAAGGTGATTTTTGCCTAAATACTGCTTTAATTGAAGTCAGACATTTG
>CM052801.1:98848350-98884232 GCA_028533885.1 Nasua narica
CGGTTCCCTGTCCCCTGCTGCCCTCTCTGGACACGAGTCCCACCGGAGGGTGCGCGCCACCGCCGAACCGTCAGCTGTGATGACACCGTACTCACTCCCATTTTATAAGGCAAGGATATCTTGTTCCATTTTTAAAATATACCACAGACCAAGAAAATAGAACTTGATTCCAGGCCCTTAACCTTCATGAGAAACACAACCCCCTTCTCCCTGACTGAAAAGCCTCCTTGCGAAAGACAGCTTGAATGCTCCAGCTGGAAATGTCTGATGTTCCCTCTGAGCACCTTTTGATATAAAAAAATATATAAAAGACAGAGATCGCACGTTGAGTATTTCACGTTACAAAATAACTGAAGCCACATAAAGCTGCCACGTACGGACTGGAGAGGCTTCTGCGGTGCGGGGGCGGGGAGTCTCAGGAGGGCCGTTCGAGAAGGGCCATTTGGAACCAAGGCAGCTGCCTCTGTGCAAAGAGAGCTTCTGAGCAGCCTTGCCTTCTTCAGGGGCGCCGCGGCCTGTGTCCGCACTGGAAGGGGAAACTGAGCACTGACAAGAGGGGTCGGGAGTGGATGGCAAACCAGGGGGCCAGCGAAACATTGCGACACCTCCACACATAACAAAGTAATGTGGGTCTTGACAAGGCTTAAGGGAGGCCCGTGAGAAATCACACGGAGGACTGTCCGTGGCGTTAAGTGGAAAAAGCAAAGTGGGGACGGGACAGTTGATAAGCACAATCAATCCTGCCTTGTTCCATGACTGTATATTCCACACGCGCGCACGCGCACCACAGCCACGTGTACACGCACAACCAAGGGCAGGTGGGATAAGAGGGCAGCGTGCTCTTGCCCTACGTTATGTGCTCTCTGTGCTTTTTTCTTTTTACAACGACTCTATGTTGATATCGTCCCGTTGCATAGTTGATGATACTGAAGAACTATTTTCCTCTGGGTATGATAATGGTAGTATGGTTATACTTTAAAAGAGCTAAATTGTTTAGAGATACTATTCAGAAACCTGAACAACCCGGGATTTGCTTCAAAATAGTTTGGGGGTAGGGGAGGGGGGAGGATGAGACAAATAAGACCATTGGGAGTGGGTAACGGGGGAGCAGGGTGATGGGGACTGGAGGTGGTTGTGTATCCTCTATTCTTAGACATGTTAAAAATTTTCAAATTAAGAAGAATCTTCTTAAGCAAATTGTTTCCATTTCTGGAAAAAGTGGGAAACTGCCTTCAAAGAGAGAAAGCATTGCCAGCTCTAGGCTTTTGGCAGAGAGAATATGGGGACTGGGGATGGAGGAGTGAAGTCAGGCCTGAGGGCCTTGTTGGGCCATGCCAGGATTGTTCTGGATCCTCCTAAGAAAAACTAAACACCCTCCAAGCCTCTATATTAGAAGCATGGGTTGAAGGGGCTCCCCACACAAATGGAGGGTTTGTGCCGAGTTCATCAAGGGGAAAAAAAAAAAAAAGGTTGCTACGAGGTACCCATCCAAGCATCCAAGATGCTCCTTGGCCCAAAAGAGGCCCCACCTCTCCAAAGAGACGTCCCAGGCCATCATAAAACAGGCCATTATAAAGGCACCCCAGGACCCCAGACTTGGGGTACTGATTCCTGAAAGAAAACACGCCTGTGTTTAAGGCAATCTAGAAGAGCACGTTTCCCAGAGCAGTCCAGCTGCCCTAGTGACTGCCCAGGGCACTGGAACGTGCTTACCGTGATCGGAGGCAAACGCGATGACGGTGCTGCTGGCCAGCTGCAGATCATCCAAAGCGCTGAGAAGGCGGCCAACCTGCGTATCCAAATACGAAATGGAGGCAAAGTAGCTCTGGCGGATCTTCCGCTGCACATTAAAGGATGAGAAGAGTGAGTGCGACCTGAACCACAGTGGCGTGCACGGAGCGGTGTCACCCAAGCGCACCTCTGCTGCTGCCCTTGACCCTCAGCTGAAACATAAAGCGCATTTCCCCGCCATCTGTGTCCCTGGATCCACATGTTCCTGGTGACAGCCAGGCTCCACAGCGGATCCGAAAGGAAGATTCTTTTCTAAGCAAATCAGATTTCACTTTAGGTCACAGGTCACAGTGGACGGATGTGCCACTTACTGTCCCTTCACCTATTCTAATGGGTCCCAGGAGATGACTGTGTACACTGAGACACATCCCCCAGTCACTCCAAACTCTGCTGAGGGGGCGCCAAAGACCCCACGAAGCTCTACTCCTTCCCCAAGGACCAGAAACCGGGGGGCTTAAACACGAAAAACGTTCTGAGAGGCGGCAGAATCACCTCCATCCCCACATGGCCATCTTCCCACGTGTGTCTCTCTCCTCTTCTTTGGGGACACCTGTCCTATGACTCCAGTATGACCTCATTGTAACTAATGACATCTGCAATGACCCTAGTTCCAAATGAGGCCCCACTCTGAGGTCGGGTGGGTCAGGACTTTGTTTTTGAGGAACACAACTGAGTCCCTAACGATGGCCGTGGGCAGGTCTCTCCTCTGACTACTTTTTAACCCAGCATGACAGCAACTGCTTGTCCTCAGAGACGGGGTCCGCCAGGCGAGGCTCATGCCTAACGACCTCCCAGCAGGCAGGAGAAGAGCAATCCAGGGACCCAGGCTGGACACCAAGGGAGGCACTGAGGCCGTTCAAGGCAAGATGCCGTGGTCTGGGCTGCATGTGGGAGTCTGACGACGGCCCAGAGCACCTGCCGGGGGCTCGAGATGAATGGCACTAGATCCATGCTGGGCACACAGGGGGAGCTCGACGGGCGCTTGTTGAATGAACAAATCGAACCCAGACCCACTGCGATGGCCGTGAAAGAGTGCGGACAGGGCAAGAAGTCAGCATGGACCTGGGAGGAACGCGGGGACATCCAGCACGAGTGCGGGCAGTGGGAGGAGCCAGCGGGGAAGGACATGAGGACTCCCAGGCTGACTCCGGGTTTCTAGTTCAGCTGGTGGCACCATTCAATAGCATGGGGAGCACCAGAGGAGGAGGAGGGGGAGCAAGGAGAAGAGGAAGAGCAGGAGTGGTGGCATGGCCCAGGGGCCTACGAGGCAGAGGTCTCCACGGGCACTGGCATGGCAATGGCCCTCACGGGCAAGCAAACAGAGGGGTCTGAAATCAGGAGCAAGACCGGGACAGGAGGGGAGGGGGCGGAAAGGCTCCAGTGGGGGCCCCAGGGCTGACCCGGCAGAGCACAGCCTCCTAAGCAACAGACACAGGAAGAGGAGTCTGCTGTGTGGAGGGGGGCAGCAGGGCCCGGGCAGAGGGCACGTCCAGGAGGAGTGGCGCCGCCGACACTGAGAAGCAGCAGGGACTCTGGGAAGGTCAGGACTCACAAGGACGGACCTGGTCTGCCCAGGCGGTCAGTGCGGACCTAGTGAGAGCGCTGAGTGGGCTGGGGAGGCAGGGGGCCGGACAGACGCTAAGGCCACATTTCACTCCCGCTCTGCCGAAGGGCAGGTGAGGGCACGGTGTCATCTGCTGAGAGATGGTGAAGAGGGGCTCAGAGTGCGGAGTGGTTCGGAGCGGCCTCCCGGGGCCAGAGTCCTGAGCAGAGAGCCCTCGCCATTGGGCTGCCGGGGCTGGAGGCTGGGCCCATGTGCGTCCACCTCAGCGCTGCACGGACTCAGGCCAGCAGCCTCGGGACTTGGCCTTGAGAGCAGAATGGCGGCTGGACCATCCTGTGACTGGGGCACGAGTGTAGCAAGGGGCTGGCGAGAACAGTAAGCCACTTGCCCAGGAGCGAAGCCCAGAGGGGACCTAGACCCAGGGGGGGAGAAGTCCCCACTCACAATCCCCAGGAGGAGCGCGGGGAATGAATGCGTGGAGTGAAGGAGCCGTGAGAAGAAGAGACTGTGGTCAGGGTGGGCATCGCGACCTGAGGAGGAGCCAGCCTGGGCGGTGACCCAGCCCCGAAGGTGGGCCCTGAGGTCACTGGCTCCCGGAGCAGCGCGAGAGGGCTGGAGGCTGAAGAGAGTGGAGCCAAGAGGCTCAAAAGCGCAGGCAGATGCGGCCTGGGCACAGAGAGCCATGAGCCGGGCCCAAGTTCCAGGCGGGTCCTCTGCGTGGCGACAGCACCCGTGGGCAGGGGTGTGGCAGGAAGGAAGGCATCTGTCCTGGATGCTTGAGCAGGTTCGCCACGCTCCCTGCCGGAAACCTTTCACCACCTCGTTTCCGCTTTACAGATAAGAAAACAGGCTCAGAGAGCTCAAGGGACCTGCGGGGGCCAGGCGGCTGGTGTGGGGGAGAACGGGAATTCGAACGCAGGCTGTTCCGAACCGACAAGCCCAAGCACGAGGCTCTGGCACTCCGTGTGTCCGGAGGGAATTCGGACTTTGCGCGGCAGCAGCTGCGTGCCCTGGGCCAAGTCACACACGGCCCTGCCTGGAGCCTCCCCACCCAGACGACCGTGCGGCACGTACTTCACTCCGCCTCCACGGGGGCCGGGGAGAGGGAGCACAGGAAACACTGAGCACCCTTCCTGGGTGCTCAGTGACATCTGAAGTGACTGTCACTAACAAGGCTTCTGGGGGCAGCCTCGGAGATGCCACTCGAACAAGCCTGCTCTCAGAAGCCCCGTGACAGGAAGTCAGGGACGGAGCCACGGGAGAAAGCCGCTCCTTTTCCAACTCTCACCACCGCCAGGTGAACCTCAGGAGTCCCCCGGACATGAGGGGCGCACAGCGCTCACCCCCGTCCCCTGAGTCCTCACTGTCCAAACAGCTCTGAATGGCAAGAGAAGCCTGGATATTTCGTTTGGTTTTGACCCGCAGCCTATGGCAGTATTTGCAGGCTTCCACGTGCCATGAGAACTGCTGGGAGCGCTCCTGCAAATGCCAGTTCTCAGGCCCCTAAGTCTGAGGGAGGCCAGGAAGCACCCTTTGAGACCACTGCCCTCTACCTTCCACTGCAGGCTGCCTATGGATTCTTCACACAATGACTGGAGAGCAGGGCTGCATGTGGAATATTCCAGAAAGGGCACTGGTCGGCCAGTTTTCTGCACTTGGGGAGAGGGTGACTGACGAGTCTGCTAAGGAGTCAACCTCTGCGGCTACTCCAGCTGCAACATCGGGATGGCAGTGGCCACATCGGTGCGCCCGCCCCCTCTGTGTCAAGGCCCTACTTCCCGCGCCACCACTAGAGAGGGATGGGTGCCTGTGCAGGCTTTCCCACAGAGGGGCCGCGCAAGTGCCGGCAAACCGAACATTCTGGGCTGCAGGGGAGCCACTCACCACCCTACAGCAGATGAGCGGGCACGTGGATTAAACAGCAACCCCCATTATTTAGTGATGGGGCGTCCAGGCCTCCTCCCTCCCCCCGGGTCCACACCCAGTCAGTCACCAAATCTCCAGATGCCCCCCTTCTTTGCAAGTGGAGACAGGGCTTGAGAGATGATAACCACCCAGCACTGCCCGGACCCTAAATTCCCCCAGACCACGGCCAGCCCCAGCGTCTCACGAGACACCTGGCACAGAGGGGAGTCTCAGTAAGACACAATCGGTGGGATGCTGTCTGCTCAGAAAAGCGCTTTCACCAATGATGTCACGCCGTAAGTGCCCAGCAAGTCCCCCAAATTGGTCCCTGGTACCTGAAAATCCACAGGAATTGGGCCATAGGGCACACTGAGGTTCAAGGCCTGGACATCTTCCCGCTGCCTGATGTCCATCCAGGGGTTGTACGCCACGGGAGGGAGGCCAGCAGGGACCTGGGGATCAGGAGCCAGGGTGATGTTCTCCAGGGGATACAGCTTCTGAAACTCCTTGGGGAAAAAGCACACAGAGACACCAGGTTGTCATTCCTCCGGCAAAGGCACAAAGCTGGGACTCTCCCGGTCTTTCTATTGCCTCTTCTCCAAGGCTAGGATGCGTTTACACGGCGGCTCACTGACACTCCCCAGGTACTTCCCCCTACCTGAAGGTCGCGCCTAAGGTCACTGCCACGAGATGCCAATGGTAATGAAATCATGCCACTCATTTCCTATAAACGGAGCGGAGCAGCTCTCTTTTTTCATACAAATCAATGTCCTCCTATTCCTGTCCCCACTGCCTACCTCCCCTCCAGCTGGAAAAGGGGTAGAGGGGTGTTTCCAGTTCCCAAAACCTCGCTCGAGTTTGGCAACTCCCCAGGAGTGCTCGCGGAACTTGACACAATCAGCAGAGGGCAAAGCCACACGGGCCAAGCTTCCAGAACCCTCTGCTGCTGAAGTCACACAGGATGTGCTTGATTCCCCAGCAGGGAGTTGTATGACAGCGTGTGTGAGAGGCCGCTGCCACGGAAGCTCATCAGAGCGACAGCATGCGGGCCGCTTCCCGGGGCTGCTGGCCCAAGTCCCCTCCGCCGGCATAGACCGACGCCACAGACGCCAGACGGAGAGCAGGGCTGCGCGTGAACCGTGCGGGCACAGCAAGCCACTCCTCGTCTGGGGAGCGGTGCGAACTCTCCCAGGATCCACGTTCCCAGAGGCCTGCCAAAGGCCAACCTTGCAAGCAGGCCTTGCTAAGGAGAGCAGCTGGGCCGGCCAGGGGAGCTCCCGCCCGCACAAGAGGCAGAAGGGAGTCTCCCCCCGTCAAGGGGGACAGACCCAGCTAGAAGGCGAGATCCCCTGGGCCAATCTATCAAAGCATCAAAGAGCAAGCCTTTGGCTCTCTACTCCCATCACAAATGAGAGGCATTCTTTACAAAGTCAAAAGAGTGGGCTGCTCAGGCCCAGGGAAGACACAACAGGGGAAAACTGAAAAAGATTTTTAAAAAGAAGGGACCATCACTCTAAATGATGGACAGGCGAGCACAGCATTCAAGGTTGCACCGAGCAGTGCAGTACCCTGTGTGGGGGGTCTGACGTGCCAGGCTCGGGGGGATGCCAATGACTGAAGAGCGCTTCACGGTCCTTGGAACTGTGCCGCAAGGGCTGTCCCTTACCGCGGGCATCGGCGGCCAGCTCTGGCTGACTTCTCTATGTTGATGTCCCCGTCCAACCCAGCACATGCTCCCTGAGTTCAAGGAAAAGAATAAAGCCCTCCAGTGGGGAGGGAGGAAGCCGAGCATTTCCAACAGGATTCTTACGCGCCCTAAGTCTACTTCTTAGCCTTGACTTCTGAATCCCATCTTCACCCCACTAAGTACAGTGGCACCATCGGGCAGCCCCGGTGACCAGGGATGGCAGGACGTGGCCCCACGACACCAACCCCTCCTGCAACAAATGACACAGCTGTCACAGAGGTGTGGGGTTGGCCCTCGGGCAGCTCTTCACCTTGGGGTATCTGAAGGGGATATGCGGCTTATGATACCCAACAGCCAGGAAGAAAGGGCGGGCCGATGATTTAGCCTTTTCCAACAGGCGTATGGCTTGCTCGGTGCTCTGCTTATCAGGCAAGGTGCCCTCTGGCACATCCGCCACGTCCACGGGACAAAGCAGGTTGGCATGGAGCTCTCCATCGGGGCCCCTGCATGTCTTTCAAGACAAAATGGCACAAGTCAGCTCTTTAAATGCAAGGAAGAGAAGTCACGAAAGTGGCACACACAATGGATTTCACATTCACAGCAGAAGCCCTCTTTCCCAGCCAGAGGCCAGAAACCCACCCGCACTTAGCTTCTTGCCGTTAATCTTCTGTCTCCAGGTCCTAATTAACTAAAGGAAACCCATGGAAACTAATGATCAAAACAAATCTATCTCCGGCTCAATAATGAAAAAAAAAGCCAATTAAAAAATGGGCAAAGGACTTGAATAGATCTCTCTCCAGAGAAGATAGGTAAATGGCCAACAAGCACATGCGAAGATGCTTTGTGCCATTGTTCATCATAGAAATGCCAATCAAAACCACAACGAGATACTGCCCCACACATACCGGGATGACTAGAATTTTTAGAACTGGACCATGACAAGTGTTGACAAGGATGGGAAGAGACTAGAACCGTCCCTCGCACAGGGCCGCCGGGGGTGTGGAACAGGGCACTGTGGCGAACGCTCTGGCGGTTCCCCAGACAGTCAAGTGGAGCGTCATTACATAACCCAACAATTCCCCACCTAGGGAGACGGCCAGAAAAATGAGAACCTAAGTCCACACGCACACTTGACCTAGCAAGTCTACCCAAGAGAACAGAAACCTCAAGCCACTCAAAAAGCATCCGTGAATGTTTGTAGCAGGACCGGTGGTAGTAGCCACGGACTGGGAATAACCCAAGGGTCCATCAACTCATGAATGGATAAATGAAACGCGTTACACCCACACAACGGAATACCATCTGGGTATAAAAAGTAACGGAGCTTTGGGGCACCTGGCTGGCTCGGTCGGTAGAGCATGCCACTCTGGATCCCAAGGTTGGGGGTTGGAGCCACACGCTGGGTGTAGACATTACCTAATAAAATCTTTAAAAAGAAAGTAATGAAGTTCTGGGGCGTCTGGTGGCTCAGTCAGTTAAGCCTCTGCCTTCGGCTCAGGTCATGATCTCGGGGTCCTGGGATGGCGCCCCGCATCAGACAGCCTGCTTCTCCCTCTCCCTCTGCCTGCAGCTCCCCTGCTTGTACTCTCTCTCTGTCAAATAGATAAATCTTTTTGTAGAAAAAAGATCCCAATATCTGTCTCTGTCAAGTCATGATCACAGACAAAACCCACAAACTTCACTGTATAACCGGCTTGAAAGAACGTGGGGTGTCTGCGGTAGGGAACCCGAATCCCGCTCGACAGGAAAAAGCAGTTCCTCTGCAGAACAGCGCCCTCTCCCATCCTTACCTTAGTGTTCTCGTACTTCTCAGAGGAGGGATGATAAGGCGGAATAGACCAGCTATATGGAGAATCGTCACTATAATTGGAAGATATTCCTGAAAGGGGGAGAAAAGAAAGTCATTAAATAAAATCTGAAGGGTCTTTGTGAACTTTGTGAACAACTACAGAAGTTATCACCTCCCTTCTCTGGGACTTGTTTCCTCATCTATAAAAAGAGCTCAGGGGCGCCCGGCGGGGAACTGGCAGTCGATGGATGGTGGCTGCTGTTTTCCTTGAACAGGTGACAAGGTCGTGAGAACAGAGACCTCCCAGCTGAAAAACACGTTTCCGCAAGGACCGCGGGCAAAGCTCTCCTTCTCTGGCCAAGACATGCCGCTGATAGCCTGACTCCACAACCGAAGAATCAGCGCCACTCTGGGCCTTCCTTCGCCTCCCTACCTGAAGCACGGCCTTCCCTCTGTCCTACTTCCTCTTGTGCCTGAACTTGTCTCTCCCGTCCTGCAGTGCTCAGGATGGGGGCTGCCCAGGATGCAAGCGCCAACTGCGGAAAGTTTGGATGGTGGGCTTTTGGCAACACAACAGGAGTCCTGACAGATTCGCTTTCCAAAAGTGGGCCCGACTTAGCCCAGCCAAGGGTTATCCTCAACCTGGACCGGCCAGCTGGGTTCCGGAGGGCTGCTGGGCCTGCCGGTGTCACCAGTGAGCAAAGGGAAAGCTACGGAAAATGTTCAAGTCATCGCCCTTAGCAAGAAGCACTACCATGGTATGAAGTGGGCTTTCGACCCACTCTCACACTCTTGAGCTACAGGAAATGGGACGCTACCCTGGGAGGTATTCCGAGCAGCTATGACTCCTTTGCCAGAGAAGGAGGCTGAGAAAGGAAGAATGATCTGCCCAAGGTCAACTGCACAGCTACGAAGTGGCAGAGCTGGGACTGGAACCCGGGAGTCGGGATCCCTGGGGCCACTGCCCATGGGTTCCCTCTGCAGAGATGTTCATCCCAGCAGTACGTGGGTTCAGTGGGGACCTGAAATCAACGTGACACTAAAGTACAGTGGCCTATGTGTGAGACGACTGTGCTGTTGTTAAAAATGATATGCATGAAAGGCAGCCATAGGGGGAAAAGTTTGTTTAAAACATTCATAACATAAAACTGTACATACAGGAAAATCTCAAATCAGAAAAAGAATATGCCTGGAATAAGGGAACCTCGAACTTCAACCCTCCTCGGTGTGGTACAATTATAAGTAATTCATATCCTTTAATTTATACTTTCCTTTTTTCCCCCGTTTGTCAAATAATCATGCATTACTCAAGTAAGTTTTTTTAAAAAGTTTTAAAATCTTTTTTAAAGTTTAAAAAACTTTTAAAGTCTTTAAAGTGTTTCGGCATTCTTATTTTGGCATTAAAAAGAGTCAGTTTATCAGGCCGTGTTGGAAGTCAGCACCGGTGGCCCCCGGCACCCTTCAGGCCTTGGGCGTCAGCTGCCACCCCTCTTGCTGACCTCACAGGCAATGGGCAGCCCTCTTCACTGGCAAATCCTCATGAGTGCCCTGGTCTCCCTTTACGGACAGGGCTCCCGGGGTACAGAGGGTCAGTCAGGTGCAGAGCTAGACTCGCACCCAGCCCTGCCGCCTCCCCAGCCAGCGCCCTTCCTTCTGCCTGAGAAGCCGAAGGAACCCTACGGCACCGTGACTAGTGGCTGAAAGAAAAAAGTCCTACTACCCCTTTTCACTTCTGGTGAGAACATGAAGCTAAAGTGAGAAGTAGGATTTTGTACCAAGACAGCCCCACCCCCGGGGGGGGGGGGAATCCCAGCCCTTGGGCACAAAACACAAAAGAGTCCAGGCTCTGGACAGCAAACAGTACCAGGGTGAAAGACTTTTCCAACCGACATGGTCACGTAGCCATTCTCCTTGAAGTACTGGGGGATAGTAGAGAAGTTTCCAGCATGTACCCTCCAGTAGGAATTGAAGTCATACAGGCGGGTGGTGTCGGGTCTCCTCCCGGTGAGGAAGGACACGCGGCTCGGGGCGCACACTGCCTGCTGTCAGGGAGAAGAAGCAGAGGGAAACATCCTCAGCGGCGAACAGTCTGGATGCTAAAAGGTAACCAGGCAACCTGAAGAGTCCTCAGCAAAACAGCCTGACAGCTGAGTCATGCAGATCAAAGCCAACCAGTGGGATAAGGGCCTCCCTCACACACCAGGAATAAGTCTTCCCACAGAGAGGAGGGAAGGACTCACCCCCCCCAAACCAGCAGATGCTTGTGTCCTGTGTGATGGCGTTTCACAGGTGCACAGAGGCAAGGGTCTTAAGGGCAGCTTTAAGGGGCATGGTGCTTGCCCCGGGTCGGTCAGCAGACCTGAGAGCGGCGTTCCGCAGCACCCCTTCCTCCTCAGCACCAGGCAATCCCCTCTGGGGAAGAAAGCTGGGCAGGACCATCCTATAGGCATGTTAGGGTCAAGGGACAACCTCCGCCCAAGCTTGGAGGCACGAGCTTCCTTGCTGGTAGACAACCAGGTTTTCTCTACCACCATTTTCCAGACTATGCTTCCCTGTCGTAAGGAGATGCCACTTACCGCCAGGAACATCTAACCATAGCTGAAAGGATCTCATCCCCCAACCCACCGCACAAAGCACACATCCACACCTACAGGTCCCCAGACATACCTGGGCAAAGGCGTTCTGGAAGAGGAGGCTGTGGGATGCCAGTTGGTCAATGTTTGGGGACCTTACCAGCTTGTCCCCATAACAGCCCAGGGAAGGGCGCAGGTCATCCACGATGATTAGAAGGACATTCCGAGGACCTAGATGGGAGGGAAGGGCTTCAGTGAGATCACCTGTGTTGACAACGAACCCCCACCCACGGTTGGTGCTCGGGTACACAGTGGCCCTAGGCTGACCCCAGCACCCTGGACAGCCCAGACAACCAAGCCAGGGAGGGGGAGCCTAGGGCAGGGAGGGTAGGAGTGGGTGCAAAGCAGCAGCCCCAGTCCTGGGTTGCAGAATTAGGCTCTGAGCATGGCCTCAAGCCTGGATGAAGGAGGGAGGAAGGGACGGAGGGAAGGATAGAGGAAAGGAAATAATTATTTAGGGAAGGAGAGAAGGATGGATGGGGAGAACGGATCGTGGGAGGGAGGAGAGGAAGGATGAATGTTAGGAGGGACAGTAGATGGGACAGAGACGGGAAGTTAAGGATGGCTGTAGGCAGAGAAGGAGGTAGGGAGCACGCAATCCGAGCGAGGGCCAGGACTGCACCTGTGGTCGAGTTGCCGGACACCGCAGACTCAAGGGAGGCGCAGACCGAGGCCAAGACCCAGCCACGCAAAAGCAGGCACCAACCGGCCGGCGGCATTTCTGCCAGGGCGCGGCCACTCCGGGGCGACGGTGACAGGCGGCGGCGGAGGGGTCGGCCGCCCGTCCCGCGTCGCCGACGCCCTCTGCGCGAAGCGGCCGCGGCCGGCCCCACAGGCCCGGGCACGGGCCCCGAAAGCTAGTGCGCCTGCGTGCCTCGTCCCCGCCCCGCCCCCTAGGGGGCGGGGCCTATTGGCTCGCGAGGCCTCTGCGCGTGATCCGGGCCACAGAGCGCGGGGCCGGGGTTGGAGCGCGGGTGGGGCGCAGAGCCCGCTCCTCCCGGCTGAGCCGCCCGCCTGCGGGTAACTACCTGGCTGGGAAGCTGCGCTGAGAATCTTTCCGGGTGTTTCCAAAGATATGTGATGCAACCACTGTCCTTAGCCAGCAGTTTTCTGCCTCTTTGCCTTTGTTCCTGTTATGCCTTCCACCTGGAAGCCCTTCCCTTCACCGTCAAAGTCACACTCACTCCCAGACCAGTCCAAATGCCATTCTCCAATGCAACCCTTCCTCCATCTAAAAAGACCCCATTTTTTTTAAAAAAAAAGATTTTATTCATTTATTTGACAGAAAGAGCGAGACAGCGAGAGGGAACACAAGCTGGGGGAATGGGAAAGGGAGAAGCAGGTTCCCCGCCCAGCAGGGAGCCTGATGTGGGGCTCAATCCCATGGGGCTCCATCCCGGGATCCGGGGACCATGACCTGAGCCGAAGGCAGACATTTTAGAACTGAGTCACCCAGGCGCCCCTAAAAGGGCCCCCTTTTTATGCATTTGTTCAACAAGTACTTATTGAAGTACCACAGATATGCATACCAAAACGTGTTGGTGACTCAGGAATTCTAAGTCCCTGCCCTGGTGGAACTTGCAGACAATAAATAACAAAAAAAAAAAAACAAAAAACAGAGAATGGGGTGGGCATGCCAGGTCTGGACAAAAATAAGGCAAGGTGGAGTTGCTTGTCACTGCCCGTAGGGTGACCAGGCAAAGTCTAGCTAGGAAAGTGACATTTGAACAAAAACTTGAAGGAGGTGAGGGAGCAAGTCGCATGGAAGTCTGCAAGAAGGGGGCTCCAGGCAGAGCAGCCATTGTGGAGAGCCTGTGTGACGGTGTTAGGGGACAGCACAGAGGCTGGTGTGGTTGGCACAGAACTGGAGATGGGGAAGGCATAGGAGACAGGAGGAGGGAGGCTCCTAAGTCCTTCCATGGCAAAAATCGTTCACTGTCTGCCTGGGGCTGTAGGTTGAGAAGGACATCGCAGGCCTTCTGTCTCTGAGTCTCTGACTCACCCCCCACGTCCCAGTGAAATCACCTATCACAGCGCTGGGCAGATTGCAGATCTCTGTCTGTCTGTCTTTTGCATGCAGGAATGCATAGACTAGTATTGTTATTGGGGGCTTCCCATAACCCAGGCAACATGCTAATTTTCTCCTCACAGCAACTCTATGAGCTAGATGCTTCTACTATCATTCCTATTTTGTAGATCCAGAAATTAAAACTCAAAGCGGCTCAATCACCTAACCGAGGACACACAGCCAGGAAGCGGAGGAGCAGGGTGGCTCTCCATGAGAGGCCTGTTTCCCCCAGGAGGGAGCCAGAGCCTTTCTGACTCCTCAGGTGCTGCCCCACCTGCCTTGCTGTTTCCTGGGGCGCCAGCCTGGGTGGCTGTTCACACGGCAGCCTGGAGAGCCAGGCTGTGGCGGCTGCCTGCACTGCCCAGACCTTGCATGCCACATCCCTCAGGGTGGGCCAGGTCCAGCCAAGAGCCCAAGCTGTCAGGCCTCAGCGTGGCCCCTCGGCTGCCCGTCCTCATCCTGACACTTCCCTTGTATTGGTGGCTGCTCCGGGTCTTACCCTTTCCCTCTCAAAAGTATGGCCTTCATGTTTTGGGAAACTCTGTGCCTGGTGTCCACAAAAACTCCGCTGGCTGTTTAGAAAATGTCTCTTATTTCCTCTTTCCTTGGCATCTGTAATACTTTCTCATAGCAACAGATGTCTCCCGTGAGCTTGTGAACTGAGGACCTCGTTATATCAGACTTGTCTTTATCGAAAAGCCATTGATAAAAAATTATTCAATAAACTGCAGGGTTAACCAAAGAAGGGAATGAATGAAGCTTCGTGCCTCCAAAAGTGTCTGTTCTTTCGTGGACTCCTTTCAAGTTGGGAAGCATTTCCGGAGCCCCTCCAACCCCATCCAGGCCCCAGGGCGTGGGGCGGGAACGAGGAACAAAGAGGCAGACTGCTCCTGGTCTCCTCCCCACCCGCCACCCCAAGGCGGGCGCAGTCTGTGGGGAGGAGGACAGCAGCACAACCAGCTCGCTGTCACACAGGTGGACTTCTGCCGAGGTTTGGAGTGCATCAGGAAGGGGCAGCTGGAAAGCTTATTCTGCTGAACTGCTGGGCCTCTAGTCGCAGATATGAGGGACCGGATATGGGGGTGTGGGATGCATTTGAGATGGAGGCTTATCTGGATCTTTCTGGGAGAGTTTAGATTTGAGTTAGGGGGAAAAGCTAGCATTCACGGACAGCTGTCTGGACACACCTGAAGGTGACCCCCAAGGAGTCACGCCCTTGTGTAATCCCTTCCCTTTGGGTGTGGGTAGAACCCGAGCTTCTAGCCCACAGAATGTGGCGACGGCGAGCCAGTATTTCACATCCGTGACTGCATTTTGATGTACGTATGAGTCTATCTTCCTAGTACCCGTAAGAGACTTCTCCTGCTGGTCTTGCAAAAGCCATGCTGTCACTGCCCCTGGAGAGGGCCACACAGCAGGGAATTCTGGAGGGCCTTTATGACCTGAGGGTGGCCTCCGGCCAACAGTCAGTAGGAAGCTGAGAACTTGGTCCTAGAGCCACAAAGAAATGGATTCGGCCAACAACCACATGAGCCTGACCCAGGACTCCGGAAGGGAATGAAGCCAGGGTATGTGATGGCTACACAATTCTGGGCAGAAAGGATGGCCTCTCTGTCCTCAGTCTAGCTATGGCCATAATCAAAGAAAAGACCGAGGGAAAGGGGGACGTCTTCCATGCTCCAACAAAGCCCAGCAGGCCACACACACAGATTGAACTTGCGGGGCAAGTGGAGAGGCTGGGAGGAGGAAATGCCAAAGTAGAGGGAGATGCGATGCAGAAGACACGAAAGCAAAAGCTGAAGACTCGCTCTCTTGGCCACAAAGTCCCACGTAAGAGAAAAAAAAAAACAGATTTTTTTTCCCCTAAGTACTTAAATATCCCAACAGACAAATGTGAGACATCCTCCTAAATATCAAAGCCATTCACACAGTAGCTTCAGCTCATTGAGAAGTTTTTAAGGCAGTAGCCTGGCTTCCTTCAAAATGAAAATATTTAGGTGAGAGCATCATAAAATCAGGCCTCCCACATCTCCAGGTTGGCACCACTTTGTAGATCAGTGCCCCCATCAGGCTTAATAGGGGCATCCAAAGAAAATAGCCCCAGTCCTACATAGGATACGTATAAGCAAGTATTAAATATGTTTCTGGAAGAGTGAAGAAATAATTATTGAGTTAGTGAACCAGACGTGGGCATTTATTGTCTTGTGTGGATTGCACTCCGCGGAAAGCTGACTCTGAGACAGAACCAACTGGGTAGGATGTCTGTCGGCAAGCGCCTTTGGGAGAAACATGTGTTGAAAGGATGAGAAGGGAGCAAGAGTGGCAAGAAGGGGCAGTTAAGCTGTGATACGGGCCCTGGCTAACCCCGTGGGCCCGTCTAGAACAAGAACAGCCCTTCAGAATCGCCTCAAGTTAGGCCAATATGGCCAGATGTTTATACACCCCATTCACTGAACGCAGCTACCCTGGGGGAAGGTGGCTCCCTGCAGCTGCGGCAAGCCCTGAAGGGGGGGACAGCCCTGAAGGAGGTGCCCTCTCAGCAACTGGGGCAAGAGGCCTTCACCAGAAGGGCGTTTACATGGCACCTCCCTCTGCTCACCCCACCCCTTCCTCCCTTTGAAATAATCACAAAGGAACCAAAACAGCATAGAAAGACTGGGAAGAGATGCTCAAGTTCATCAGTTCTTAGGGAAATGTAAATCAAAACCACAAAGAAGTAGCATTTCACACCCACTAGGATGACTGTTATCAAAAACTGTCGTAGTAACAAGGGCTGGTGAGGACGTGGAGAAAAACCGGCACCCTTACACATTGCTGGTGGGAACGTAAAATGACTCAGCCGCCGTGGCAGTAGTCTGGCAGTTCCATGACAAGTTACACATAGAATTCTCATACGACTCAGCAGCTGTGCTCTTAGATATATACCCAAAAGGTTGGAAAACTTTTGGTACTTGCGTCCCCAAAAGGTACACAAACACATCCAGGTACGTGCATGTTCATCACGGCACTGTTCGCAATGGCCAAAGCTAGAACCAGCCAAAATGGCCATCACCAGATGAATGGATAGTGGTCGAGCCCCGCGGTGGGATCTGAGGCGGCCATGACGAAGACAGGGAGCCCTGGTGTGTGCTGCCTGCAATATGCACGACTCTGGAAGGCATCATGCTAATGGAAAGAAGCCAGACACAGAAGGTCACATAGTGCATACTTCCACTTATATACAGTATAGTCGGGAAATCTATAGAGAGAACACAAGTTAATGGTTGCCAGGTATTGGAAAAGGGATTGGGGAGCAACTGCTGAACATGTACGGGGTCTCCTTTGGGGCTGATGGAAATGTTCTGGAACTAGATAGAGGCACTAATTATACAACATTGTGAATGCACTAAATGGCACGGAATTATTCCCTTTAAAATGGGTAATTTTGTCTTATGTGAATTTTATCTCAATTCAAAGAAAGGAAAAGATAGGAGGGAGCCTGCCATGCTTAAGAATTCCACCGAATTTCTTGAAGCTGCCACAGTGGAGATCAATGAAGCCTCAGCCTAGAATATCTACAAAGAGAATTCAGCTAAGGAGGGAGCAAACTCGGCCGAGCCAGTCCCTCACCTCACAGAGAGAGCAGGTATCAGAGGCAGAAGTAAGGAATGGGATTTAAACCAGAGAGATTAATCGAAGGTTTCCTTTTTTTTTTTTTTTTAAGATTTTATTTATTTATTTGATATATAGAGAGAGAGCCAGGGGACAGAGGGAGAGGGAGAAGCAGGCTCCTCACTGAGCAGGGAGCCCAACACGGGACTCAATCTCAGGACCCTGGGATCATGACCCAAACCGAAGGTAGACGCTTAACAGCCTGAGCCACCCAGGAGCCCCTAATCGAAGGTTTCTATGTGGATATTAATCTCCCCCCAGAAGGCCCAAAAGCCAGTGTGTAACCCAAGAATGGAAAAAGAAGGGTTCTTCTCTAAATAAATGGAATAAAGTGTCTAGGGAAGACTAGGAAAGCTGGAGTGAGTATTGAAACCACCAGAACCCCCCCTCCAGACTATGACATTTTGGTGGGCCCCCAAAACTGCTGGCTTACTGCCTCTTCATCTTACGACAAAGTCTGCAAATCAATGAGTTCCGTGGCCACAGAGCTGCCAGTCAGTCTCATTCATAAGCATAATCAGACAAAAAGAAGTCTAAATATTTGAGGATGATGTATAAGATGACAGGGAAACATCAAGAAATAGAAAGAAATAGAAATATCAAAGAGATGATGAAGGGCCAGAAAAGAACAATTTTAAAAAGACAAACAAAAATGCCTTTCACTGGGGCACCTGGCAGGCTCAGTATCCAAAATCTATAAAGAACTTCTCAAATTCAACACCCAAAAAGCAAATAATCCAGTCAAGAAATGGGCAGAAGACACGAACAGATATTTCTCTGGAGAAGATATACAAATGGCCCACAGATACATGAAAAAATGCTCCATGTCATTTGTTATCAGGGAAATGCAAGTCAAAACCACAATGAGGTACCACCTCACATGGTCAGAATGGCTAAAATGAACGACTCAGGAAACAACAGATGTTGGCAAGGATATGGAAAAAGGAGAACCCTCTCACTGTTGGTGGGAATGCAAACTGGTGCAGCCACTCTGGAGAACGGTAGGGAGGTTCCTCAAAAAGTTAAAAATAGAGCTCCCCTACAACCCAGCAATTGCACTACTAGGTATTTATCCAAAGGATACAAATGTAGTGATTTGAAGGGGCATGTGCACCCCAATGTTTATAGCAGCAATGTCCACAATAGCCAAACTATGGAAAGAGCCCAGATGTCTATCAATGAATGAATGGATAAAGATGCGGTTCATATATACAATGGAATATTACTCAGCCATCAAAAAACCGAAATCTTGCCATTTGCAATGACATGGACGGACCTAGAGTGTACGATGCTAAGTGAAGTAAGTCAAATACCATATGATTTCACTTGTATGTGGAATTTAAGAAACAAAACAGATGAACATAGAGGAAGGGAAGGAAAGATAAAACAAGATAAAATCAGAGAGGGAGGCAAACCATAAGAGGCTCTTAACCATAAGGAACAAACAGGGTCGCTGGAGGGGAGGGGGGTGGGGGGAGGGGGTGACTGAGTGATGGACATTAAGGAGAGTGCTTGAAGTGATGAGCACTGGGTGTCACATGCAACTGATGAATCACTAAATTCTACCCCTGAAACTAATAAAACCCTACATGTTAACCAACTTGAATTTAAATAAAATCTTTAAAAAAAATACTTTTATTAATAGCCAGCCTCAGAAAGATTTGAGAAGATACGGAATATATAAAACAAAAACAGATTGCTGGGTGCCTGGGTGGCTCAGTCTGTTAAGTGCCTGCCTTCGGCTCAGGTCATGGTCTCAGGGTCCTGGGATTGAGCCCCGCTTTGGGCTCTCTGCTCAGCGGGGAGCCTGCTTCTCCCTCTCCCTCCCCCTCTCCCTCTGTGTCCCCTCTCTCTCTCTCTCTCTCAAATAAATAAATCTAAAAAAATTTAAAAAACAGGTTGCTATGAAAAAAATACCATAGAATGTGAAAGATCCCTTGAAATTAAAACTATAATTGCAAAATTAAAAATTCAATAAAAGAATTGACAGACCAAGTTGAGAGGAACTTTAAAAACGTAGAACAGAAATCCAGGAGAGGACACCACCACCAAGTGCTGGCAAGAATGTGGAGCACTTCAAACTCTCCTACTTGCTTGCAGCAGCGTGAATGGATACAGCCATTCTGGAAATCTTTGTGGTAGTATTTACTAAGCCAGAGCTGAACATGTGCGTACCCTATGAACCAGCAATGCTACTCCAATGAATATGCCCAAAACACATGAGTACTGATGGCCGCCAGAAGACATATACAATTCAGAATAGCATTATTCATAGTAGCTACAAGCTGGAAGCAACTCAAACGTCCCCCAATGGTGTCCAATAATTTGCATAGACCAACTGTGGTATAATCACAAAAAGGAATACGATGCAGCAATAAAACAGAATAATCTACCCACACATGCAACCATATAGTTGAATTCCACAAATATGTTGACTGAAAGTAGCCAGACATTTTAAAAAAAAGTACTTAGTGTGCAATTACATATATACGAAGTTCTAGAACAACAAAATTAAACTATGGTGATAAAGTCAGAAGAGTGGTTACCTTTGGGAAAGGTACTGCCAGGAGTGGGGCATGAGAACATCCATAGGAGTGCTGGAAATGTTCTAGTATTTTATGTGATTAGTGATTACATGAGTGACTACATATGAAAAAAATATGCCCTACACCTAATATTTGTACACTTTACTGTACGTTATGTCTCAACACTATAAGGTAAAATGCAGTCCAGGAAATATGAAAAAAATATGAGTCTATTAGGAAGACCAACATCTTCTTAAGTTATAGAAATAGAAAAAGAAAAAGTGGACAGGAGGAAATTATTAAAGACATATTAGAAAAATAACTTCAGAGCTAAAGAAAAAACTGAATTCAGACTATAACAACTTCTTTGAGTTCCTAGCACAGTGAATGAAAGCATACTCAAGGTTATGCATAGTTTTGTGAAATTTCAGAGCACCAAGGATAAGAAAAGATTCTACAAGTTTTCAGAGATTTAAAAAAATTATATAAAATTTCAGCTCAAGTTTTTATACATAGCCAAACCGTCAAACAGGGAAGAGAACGAAGAGTTTCCCAGACATGCAAGAATTCGAAAACTTACCCTCTACTTGACCCTTTCTTACGAGGCTTCTTGAAGATATGCTCTTGCAACTGTAGGAAGCATGGAAGAACACCATCATTAGTACCGCCGCCATAGCTAATATATATGTATATAAAATTAGGAAATTATAGCTATTAATTACATTAAATATAATTATGTTAATTATAATTAATCATACATATTTGTTTAGGAAATTCTCCAGTATGTCAACTGTGCAGCAGACCTAGAGGGTAACCAGTCCAGAGTGAAACAGAAGTTTAGAGACTCTGGGAGGAAGATCTCTAGGAAATAAAGGAATTGCATCCAATAGATAGTGTAACTGAGACATTGGAAGAAAAATATATGCTAAAAGCATAGAGTACTTAAAGCAAAAAAAAACCCACCAAAAGTCTCCAAAAGTCTCTGTCCAAATATTAAGCAACCAGTTCAAATTGAAACAGAAGTCAGCGACCTTCAAGAAGAAGAATAGGAGGGATTTCAGGACATGCATAAAGAAGCTAAAAGGTATTAAGGCTATGGCTAGAAGAAGACTTTTGTTCTTTCTCCCATCTACACATAAAAATACAGTCAGCAATTCCAGGAAAAACAAAAACTGTAAAAGAACGTCAAGGTTTAATATAACACAAAGGAGAATGTGGTAAGATTTGGGACAAAAAGTAAAAGGTACAAAAAAGGAGACTCCATTTGAACACTGTCATTTGAGCAGCAAGGGGGTAGTGACTAACCATAGACATGGAATTGGAAACAAAACCAAAGAAAAAACAAACAAAATAAAAACAGAAGCAGACTCATAAATACAGAGAACAAACTGGTGGTCACTGGAGGGGAGGGGTGGGGGGATGGGTGACATAGGTGAAGGGGATGAAGAGGTACAAACTTCCATTCATAAAATAAAGAAGTCATGGAGATGAAAAGTACAGCATAGGGAATACAGCCAATGATATTGTAATAACCTTGCATGGTGACAGATGGGCACTACACTTCTTGTGGTGAGCACCAAGTGATGTGTACAAATGTCCAATCCCTACGTTATATGCCTGAAACTAACATAACATTGCAGGTCAACTGTCCTTCAATTAAAAAAGAAATGGGAATGGTATCCTAACCCTATGTTGAACTGTAGTGAATAATATGACCACAGTCACAACACTGCACGGCTGTTTGCCTTTCAACGTTGAGACTCAACCTGCAGCAAAGCCCAGAAGACTTAATAACAGTTAAAGAGCAATGAACAATGGAATATTACAAACACGTCTGTGGTGGTGCTGCACGATGCACTACGCAGAACTCCCTTAAGACCGAAATTCTTATTTCCCTGGCTGGCTTGAGTGCTGTCAGCCACTGTCAGCCCTCCTCAGGAATTGCGTTGGAAAAACAGCCACCTCGACTAAGTCATACCAGTCCTCAGGAAGCCCACGTCCTGGCCCAGGGGATGGGCCAGAGCATGTTCTGAGACCACATCACAGCCCACCTTCTCCATCCGCCTGATCTCTTCCCTTCCCTTCACCTGGTATTGATCCTGAGACAACTCCCTACGAAACCCCTGCGCATTCACGTCTATCTTAGAGCCAGCACCCCTGGGAACCTGACCTGCAACAATTGTCAGAGACTTGGGAGGAGGAAGGGAAGAAGAGAAACGCAGGAAAGAGCTGGCCCATTAATACCATCATTGCAAAGTAGAAAACCAATAGTTATTGTCCCCAGTTGATGGAAAGAAAAATTGAGGTGTAGGGAGATTATGTAAAGATACAAAGGAGCCAAGAGAAAACCTGGAAATAGTGATCCCTGTATATTAAAGAAGGGAGAATGGTAGGGAGAGGTGAAATTGGTCATGAGTCAATAACTGGTAAGTTTCAGTAATGAGCACTGGGCTTTAGTATACAACTTCATGTACTTTCGTATATGTCGGATCGATTACTGCAGTCAAAAGTTTAAAATATAAGAGGAAACAGTGAACTATAATCTCCTCTGTCACAACAGGAAGTCCACTGAGAATGTCTGAAGTTAACATAAAAGTTGATACAAGAAGCACAGTGTTTCATCCACATGGAGGCAAACTACCAGAAGAACTGAAACTAGAAATACTCAAAATGAGAATAGAGATGCTGAGGAGTATGACATGGGCCCTTTGCTTTGTTTTATACGCTTTTTGTTCTCTTAGACTTCTGCTATGGGTTGAACTGTGTACCCCTACTCCTACTCCCCACACAAAAAAAAGATTTGTTGGAGTCCTAACTTCTGAAGCCTCAGCATCTGACCCTATTTGGAAATAGGATCTTGATGAGGTAATCAAGTTAAAATGAGGTCATTAAGGTGGGGCGCAATCTGACCGCAATCCTTACAAAAAGGGGGAAATTTGGACCCAAACATAAGCACACACTGGAGGCAGATGTTCATTCATGTGAATGCAGAGGACTGAAGTGGTGCATCTCCAAGCCAAGGAATGGTGAAACTTGGCAGTAAACCCCCAGAATCTGGAAGAGGCAAGAAAGGACCCTTCCCCTGGCAGTCTCAGAGGAAGCATGGCTCACCCAACAGTCTTCATGGCAGACTTCTCACCTCCAGAACTGTAAGACAATATATTTCTGTTGTTCTGAAAGCATTTTGAACATCGCGAGATGGATGGGCTCTGGGTTCTCTTTTAGGCTCATGCTGTTGGCAGAATTCAGTTCCTTGTGGATGGAGGGCGGAGGTCCCCTTTGCCGGCTGGCCATCGGCCCAGGGCCACTCTCAGGTCCTACAGACTCCTCCTAGTTCCTTGTCAGATGACCCTCCCATTAGTGCTCTCAGAACCTGGTGGTTTACTTCTTCAAGGCCAGCCTGGGGCTTGCTCTAACTTTAGCCTCTTTTGAAAGAGTCATCTGATTAGGTCAGACCCACCCAGGATCACCTCCCTTCACGTTAATTCACAGTCAACTGATTGGGAGCTTCAATTATATCTGCAAAATCCCTTCACCTTTGCTATGTTCTATTCCTTCTAAGCAATGAGGGAGGGGATTATACAAGGACATGTACACTGGGGGAGTAGGAGGCTTAAGGTCTATATGGACTTCTGCCTACCACAGATGAGCCCTGTCTTGAGCCTTAATTCCATCAGAAAACAATTTATTCTACTCCATTCCATATTTTTCCAGTTACTTCAGGATTTTCTTACTAATTACTAATTATCATTATCAAGCAATTCAGGATTTTCTCCTCCTTGGCCCCAGGCTATCAGCTAGATTCTGTGAGGCAGAGTTTCATGGCATTTGGAGAGAGAGCAAGCAAGCACTTTTGTTCCTTGTCCTTGGTAACTGTCCATACCAGCATCCTGCGTAGCCCCAAGGTAGCACCCCTTTATGCTGGCTTCCAGTGAGGGGTTGGCCTAATCTGGTATGCGGTCCACACCACTTTCACCCCGAGACATTCTTTGGAGGGTCTCTCTCTCTCTCTCTCTCTCACACACACACACACACACACAATTTCCATGCCCTTCTTGGGGAACAGATAAATCCAGCCACTTTCCTGTGCCACTTTAGTGCCACAGGAAGTTGGGGGGGTGCTGCCTCAGGCATGTCTGCAGCTGAGCCCTGCTGATCCGGTGTAAGGAGTATTCTAAGAAAACCAAAGCGGGCAGCATCACAATTCCAGACTTCAAGCTCTATTACAAAGCTGTAATCATCAAGACAGTGTGGTACTGGCACAAAAACAGACACATAGATCAATGGAACAGAATAGAGTGCCCAGAAATGGACCCCAACTCTATGGTCAACCAATCTTCAACAAAGTAGGAAAGAATGTCCAATGGAAAAAAAAAAAAACAGTCTCTTCAACAAATGGTGTTGGGAAAATTGGACAGCCACATGCAGAAGAATGAAACGGGACCATTTCCTTACATCACACACAAAAATAGACTCAAAATGGATAAAAGACCTCAATGTGAGACAGGAATCCATCAAAACCCTTGAGGAGAACACAGGCAGCAACCTCTTCAACCCCAGCCTCAGCAACTTCTTCCTAGAAACATCGCCAAAGGCGAGGGAAGCAAGGGCAAAATGAACTATTGGGACTTCATCAAGATCAAAAGCTTTTGCACAGCAAAGGAAACTGTCAACAAAACCAAAAGACAACTGACAGAATGGGAGAAGATATTCGCAAATGACATATCAGATAAAGGCTAGTATCCAAAATCTATAAAGAATGTATCAAACTCAACAGCCAAAGAATAAATAATCCAATCAAGGAATGGGCAGAAGACATAAATGGACATTTCTGCAAAGAAGACATCCAAATGGCCAACAGACACATGATAAAGTACTCAACATCACTCAGCACCAGGGAAATACAAATCGAAATCACAGTGAGATACCACCTCATACCAGTCAGAATGGCTAAAATTAACAAGTCGGGAAATGACGGATCCAGGTGAGGATGCAAAGAAAGGGGAAACCTCTTACGTTGTTGGTGGGTATGCAATCTGGTGTAGCCACTCTGGAAAACAGTATGGAGGCTCCTCAAAAAGTTGAAAATAGAGCTACCCTATGATCCAGCAATGGCACTACTGGGTATTTACCCCAAAGCGACAAATGTAGTGATCCGAAGGGGGCACCTATGCCCCAATGCTTATAGCAGTGATGTCCACAACAGCCAAACTATGGAAAGAGCTGAGATGCCCACTGACAGATGAATGGATAAAGAAGATATGGTATGTGTGTACACATACACACACGGTGGAATGTGTGATGGCTAGTCAGCCATCAAAAACGTGAAATCTTGTCATTTGCAACAACGACATGGTTTGAACTAGAGGATATTATGCTAAGCAAAATAAGTCAATCAGAGAAAAACAATTATCATATGAGCTCACTCATATGTGGAATTTAAGAAACAAAACTGGGGCTCATAGGGGAAGAGACAAAAAAAAAAATAAAAAGGCTGTGGTGATGCCCAGCCCCTCCTCTACCCCTCATGCTCCATTGTGCATGAATTTAAATAATCAACAAATGTGGCTTATATGCAATCTTTCCCTTCCCTCCCCTCCTCTCCCTTTTTCTTTTCAAGCCCAGCCCCAGTGCTGATTGCCATCTTCCTATCCGGGGATTCCACCAGATCCGCCCAGGTTGGGTGGACAGACAGGGCAATCCTCCCCGCGGTCGTAGCCAGGAAGCAGAGCATTTCTAAAGAGCCTCCACCAGGGGTCGCCCAAGTGCCGGCGTTTGCTAGCACGGCTTCCTAGGTGATTCATTTCCTCAAAAATAGGTATTTTGGGGCGCCTGGGTGGCTCGGTGGGTTGGAGCCTCTGCCTTTGGCTCGGGTGGTGGTCTCGGGGTCCTGGGATCGGTCCTGGGATCGGGCCTGTGCCGGGCTCTCTGCTCGGCGGGGGGCCTGCTTCCCCCTCTCTCTCTGCCTGCTTCTCTGTCTGCTTGTGCTCTCTCTCTCTCTGTCGAATAAATGAATAAAATTAAAAAAAAAATAGGTATTTTGTGTAAAGGATAAGCTGAAAACAAAATGAGTAAAACAGAAATGCCTAATCAGATATTTGTAGGTATCGCTCTGTCACTGAGCGAGGTACGACTAGTTGTTTTCCCATTTGCATTTCATTCATTTGATGAGGAGTTTACATTTGGTCACTCCCTCTCCTCCTGGCTTCGGGTTCCTCTTGGATTCAGGGAGAATTTCTGTGTATTCCCCCAGATCCAGCTTTACAAAGAACGTCAGGGAAGGGAAACAATGACAGCTCTTTGGGAATAAAAAAAGGACTCTCATGGTGGAAGGCTTTCTGTGCGAGGGGTGGGGCTTCTGGGCTTGTGGTCCCTGGGTCTGCAGGGAGGTCCCCAGGCCTGCAGGGAGGTCCCCAGGCATGGCTGGCCTGCACTCTCAGGCTCTGACAAGCAGATGCCTCTTGCAAAGGGGAGCCCACAGCTGGATAGCCAAGGCAAGCCCCACTGCCTCCTGCACTTCTGAAGTAAAAGCCAGAGGGCAAGTCAGACTGGGAAACACTGCAAGGCTTTGGTGATGTCCCTCCGGGGGCCCCCTCTCCTGGTGTCCTATGAGACACACCTCAGGCATGAATCCATGTGCTGACAGAAAGGACAGCTAAAGATAGCCTGAGCTATGACACCACCAAGGGATAAAAACCAGAAGCACAGAAGAAATCTTCGGAGGTGCACCAAACGACCGCGTGCCTTGTGTGACAGACGCCCTCATGATGTTAATAGTTGACACCAGAAAGGGTAGTAGGAGAGCAACCCTGCTGGCTTGATGAGGAAAACCAGCCCTCGTTTGCTGGGACGTGAGGTTAATTACCAAAAGGGATGGTATGTTTTGCCAAGAATTTCAGTTCGGTCTCTTTACCAAGACACGACGTCTGTATATGCCACACGCAGTCACCTGCTTTTTACTTGAAAAAGTGTGGCATTTGGGAAGCAGTGGGTGTTACCCTGTGTGCAACTGGTGGGATGTGATTTTTCTGTAACGTCATTCAAAGTCTGTCAATATGGGAGACTTCTCGAAGGGTCTCTGTGGGACCCGTGAAAACACTCAGGGGTGGCAGGCATACCAAAGGGGGTTCTTGCTAAAGGGTATACGTCGTTCACATTTAAGGTTTTCACAAGTCCTCCAAGTGGGGATTTCTCTCCATTGACTCCTGGGGCCCAAGTGCTGCCTTTGGATCCTGGGCAGGAGCAAAGCTTTGTGACTTCCGGTCCTGGCCTTCAGGGACAGGGCGCAGAGGGGCCCCACGAGGGGTCAGTTGAGAGAGCATGGGCTCTGCCATCAGACGGAGCTGAGGTCAACCCCAGCTCCACAGTGTGGACTTTGCCTGCTGCTAAACTTCTCCGGGTCTCACCTGGAAAGGTGAATCCCACACAGAGACCACCGAGGGGCCCCTTCCCAGCCTCCGGCAGGCACTTAATAAACAGGAGCTGTGCGTCGCAGGCTATGCTTGCTTGGCTGGACTCTGGCCCACGGAGCCCCAGATCCTAGCCTACCCCGGCCACCCCAGCTCCAGCCCCAGGGGGGCACAGCTGCAGTGACGGCTGGCTCACCCGAGCCCCACACCGTGGCTTGTGAGCTCCAGAGCGATGCCAGCGGGGCCAGCAGACCCCACAGTCTGTAAAGCCACAGTCCGTGGCATTGGTGGGGGGCGGGGGGCTCAGCCTTCACTCGGGTGGACGCCGGCCCAGACGCCAGACAGGCTCCAGGGAGCGCGGGTGGCATGTTCCGGGCGCCCCTTTCATGGTACTAAGATCAGCAGGATTCTGGTTTTCCATTTCCTGTGTAACCTGTCTTCTCCATCAACAACGAGCTGCTTGAAGACTAAGTCCCCGGAGGCACAGGCTGGCTGGCTGCGGGTGGGGAGGTATCAGGGCTTCTGTGCCCTTGTCAGCTGGTGTGGGGGAGGGGCAAGTGAGACAAAAGACCCCAACACCACGGTCTTGCTTCTCTTCCCCATAACATCTTTGTGCACCCATCCATCCCGGCCTTTTCAGCTCAGGTGTCCCCACGGCTGCCCCAGGGCCCGGGCCCTGCTCTGGGCTCCAACACACAGATGTTCAGACTGAGGCTTGGAGAAGGGGTGTCCCCAGCTCGAGGTCCCATAGCCAACAGAGCAAGAACCTAAACCTGGTCTCCTAGCTGCAATGTCACTCACGCTGCCACAGAGAGACCCAGGCCGGGCCCTGGTCTGGGCGGCTCAGCCTTGTGCCGTGAGGGTCATCACTGTGTGTCTTCACAGATATCCAGGGACATGGAGGGTCACTGAGGCCCAGAAGCAGGGTGGGCAGGCAAGAGAGAGCTTCCAGACCTTGGCCTGGCAAAAAACCCTAATTTTGCTCAGGGAGAACACGCACTTGGCAATTCAGGGTCCTTGTTAATTCTAAAGAGAATATTACTAGCCACCAAGGAGGCGGCGAGTGAGAACTAGATGCCGTGGCCTGAGGTTTCTGTCCCAACAGCACCGGCTATGGGTCCTATTAGCCTCCTTTCACGTGAGGAGAAAAGGGAGGCAAGCTAAGGTCTCGTGGCTTGCCGGTGACCAAGACAGACCTAGCCAGGACTCCAGCCGCGCTCCCTCACTTGGCCTTCACGCTAGGCACTGCTTTGGTGAAGAGGGAGACCACGAACAAAGCCACGTGTGACCGCGACGCGCTACCGTGCGGTGGGCACTCACCACGTGCCAGGCCCCAGGCTGCCTGCGTCAGCCTCCCGGCTGCCCGGCCTCACCTCGCCACCCGCCTCCTTAATGTTTCCTGTGTTGGCGGCAAGACATGAACTCCCCAGTTGAGACGCCTCAAGAAATGAACGAAAACGAGACCCCTGAAGACAGGCCCGGGCAGGCTGCCTTCTGGCGTCTTATTGTCCCGTCCAGAGAGGACCGACAGGCTCCTCGGGCAGAGGCCCACGCGAGAGTCGCCAGGGCAGGCTGAGCGCTGCCCTCTCTGCCCCGCTCCTCCAGCCATGCCTCCCCGTTGACGCTGGCACCTGAGGCCACCCAGCTGCCCGCATGATCTCAAAATCATACCCCCAAATCGTGGGAGCGGGCCCAGGCTCAGTGTGACTGCCCAGGGAGACGGCGCGGGGCTCAGGAGCGCCTGAACCAAGGCCTAGGGCAGACCATCGGTAATAGAGACGACTAGGGTACACACATGCTTGCCAAGGGGCCTTCCTATTTGGAGCTCTGTGTTCATCCACCATGGGGAACTGCAGTTGGTACCAAGTGAGAGTTCCCATCATGGTGCAGGTTGGCGGCAGGAGAGGTAACCGGCCATCCAGGCTGACCCAGCGAGGGCCTCCGTCCTGCCTGGCCCAGGAAGGGCGTCCCTGCTGCCTGAGGAAGGACATACATCCAGGAGCCCTGGCCCTCCATAAACCCTCATCAAATGTTGGCTCTCACCGTGGTTCGCACCACGTGTGCACACCGTCTCATCCGGAACCTTGGGGCCAGGTGAATTTCAGAATTCAGAAAGGTGATGGGGACAGACCAGAAATCAGTGACACCCTCGCAGGGTCTAGCAAACACGTGGACACCGCTGCAGGGAAACATGCGACTATTAACACTGAGTGTTAATAATAAGACAAATAAAGAAATAAAGAAAATTCAGGATTCTCTCAATAGCTTCGTGGCATCCATTTTTGGTTTTACCAGCAGAAGAGTGTAGGTCAAGCTTATGGAAACACTTTTGGTTACCAAAGCTTTGTGGATGACGGAATTGTGGGTAGGAGGTCCTGGACCTGTGTTACCTGTGGCAATGGCTGACATCGACTCCCACACTGGTCTGGGGAGGGGCTCCAAGCTTTGCACATCCGCAGCACTGATTATCAGTGAGAGAGTTTTCAGCATCTGCCCGTCTCCCATCAGTGGGCTCTAAGGCACAGGCCGGCACCCCCATACTCTTTCTTAATTAGCAAAGCCTTCTTGGGAAGAGAGGCCTCTTCAACCACTATTAGTAGAATGCTTTATGGTTTCCAGATCACTCTCACAGGAATTACCTCCTGTCATCCTTGCTCCCGTGAAGTAAACTGCAAAATTTCATTGCTCCTTAGGGGGAGATTTTTATGTTATGCCCACCTTTCAGATGAAGGAAATTGAGGCACAGAGAGGTAAAGTGATTTGCTTGGACTCACATTGTAGTAGTGGGGGTGCTGCAGGTCAATCCCAGGTTTTTAACCGTAGAACAAACATTGTGCTTCCTGTCCGGGCTGCCCCTGTGCGTGAAGGGAGCCTGACCAGCCTCAGGTAGGTGGCTTTGCACGTGCATGCACACACTTACCTCTGGGGGAAATGAATGCAACTTCACAGCGTATCAAAATCTCCCAAACTCCGATGCCAATAATTGTACATCGGACCTGAATTGATGGTGCCAGGTTGGGGGCTCTCCATAAATGCGTCTGCTCCAGCCAGGAACTTTCCTTCGGTTCCCTGCACGTATCTAGCCCTTTTGGGCAGCCCTGTGCCCACTTCCCACCTAAGAAGCCCCTGTTTACTTTCCAGGCCCCGCGCTTCCCCTGTGAAGCCTTCTGCGGCCCCTTTGCCTACATCAGTAGCTCCTTCTTGCTCACATTCACCTACCGCACTCTGCCTCGTCTCGGCTCCACAGCTTCCAGGTCGGCCTGGGGCCACCCTCCAATCAGCCCGGAGCCACACAGAGGTGAGCGCTCACCCTCCAAGAGCCGCTTGGCCTCACCATGCCAGGCAACGTTGATACCAATGCTAAAAGACACCTGGGTGGTAAATGCCCTCCCTGACCCAGCAGTTATCTGACGTCCACGGGGCCACAGCACCTCCAGCCAAGCCAGCCACGGGGCAGAGTCCTGCCCGAGCGAAGGCAGCTGCTGCCCTACGTGGCCACGTAGCCCATACCCATTCCTCAGGCACTCGCCCGGGCGCTGAGTCATCCGTTCGGTCAGTATGGATTGCACGGCCTCAGGCCCAGGGAGAGCCTGACCACGCGGGCCGGGTGCAGACCCTGGAATGATGAGCGTTGCCCCGCAGCTCGCTGGTGGGCTGGTGGAGACCGCCAGGTCAGCATCTGGTTTGCAGGAACGCCCTGCCCAACGCTGCTTCCCCCCCGGCTCCTCTAGTGGGTGTTAGACTCCAGTGGGTCTCTGGCAGTCCTAACTCCCTCTTAGGGTCTGCTTCCTGAAGGACTTAACCTGAGACTCTTGGTTCCAGAGTGGTCCAAAAAGCAGGTGGCCAGATGGGGTTCTAGATACGGGATTACTCTTCACCTGCCCCACTGGTCATGAGGACCCATCCCGGAGGACAGGTGGCGTGCAGATAGCCGCTCGAACCTCCACGCTCGGACTTTTCACTGGGCTGGCAGGTGGAGAGTAATTGCCTGGCAGATGAGAAGCCCCAGGCATGTGGAAAGTGTGAAGATGGCGGCTCTGGGGATGATGGGAATGGATGCAGGGAACTTCCCTGCATGGATGGCTCACAAAGGGATGAGAAGCTGAGGGTGATTAACAAGCTGAAAATGAAGGGGCAGCTCCAGAGGTTCCTCGGTAGCTTACAAAGTAGCCCCTACCTCACGCCGGGGGCAAAGGTCAAACTCCGGATTTGCTCGGAATGGCTGAACTTCAGAGATGGCTGAACATTCAACTGAGACAGGTCTGTCACGTGAACATCAAAAGCCCACTTGGGAAAACCTGCAACCCTGAGACAAGGAACACGGACAGCGAGGGGAAGACCCCAGAAGAACCAGACTCCACAGATGTCTCAAACTTCGGAGTCTGTGACAGTGGCCTACCCCTTCCCCTATCGAGCTAGTACATCCACCACACCCCTGAGGAAGCAAAGAACTACACGAGCCTTTCCCCACAGGTGCCCTTCGTCCAAGTCAGGGTGACCAGGCACCTTGACTTGCCATAGAACTGGCAGTGCTCCAGCCAGGAGAGGCCCAGGAAAACCAGGAAGAGGTGCGCAGCCTGCTGCCAGGCGCTTGGCCAGAGTCAAGTCACCGTACAACATAGGTAGGCCGTACTGGCCTGGTCAGGGCAGAAAGGGACTACCCATGCCCCCGCCCCCCACCAGAACTGCAGTAGAGGTCCCGGGATTGCGCCGAATGGCCCGAAGCCAGGGGCTCATGATCCGTGCAGTGGGGGAGGTGGAGGCCTTCCTGGGGGCATAACAGACATGTTATGTCTATTATGACAGTAATATGACAGGATAGACAACTAAGATACAGCCTAAAATGGAGATTCACAAGAGCAAGAACAGATGGCACGAAGTTGAGTGCAGCCACCCCAATAAACAAGTCATGATCCCTTAGCCCAGCTTCTCCCCCTGAGTCAGCTTTGAGACCTGGAACTGAGCTAGGGAAACTGAAGGATTCCATGCAAATCTGCTTTGTGCTCCTTTTCCTGCTTCTGTTCTTGCTAGGACCTGCACCCCCACTTTATACATGTTTCATAATGTAAACAGTGTATGTCCGCCTTGTAAAGGACAAGGAATTAGGGATTTCTCCAGAATCAATAACATATAAGGAAAGACCAGGTAAGAATAAGCAGACAAAGCTGTCATAGGCTGATTCCAGACCATCGGTGCAGGACATCTTGACGGCAAGCCCCTGGCTCTAAGAAATAACACTTGGGTCCTCGCCTTTGTTCTAACCATTCCTGGATACCTTAGGGGACATGTACACCAGACCACCATCCTCAATAAAAACTCCAGACCCCAAATAAAGACAAGGCTCCCACCTTTCCTTTCAGCATCTCCTGGACACTCTGTTCCTGCACTTTCTCTAGATCTTCAATAAATTCTGCTTTTACCTCCTGCTGGCTTGCATCTGATTTCTATTCTGCGTGCTGCCAGAGACCCTCCTGGCTGGTCCTGCAGGAACCCTCTGGGTCCTCAGATCTCGCCTGCTAGCATCAGAACCATGGACTAGGGAAGTGGCCAAGTCTCCAGGCGGAAGGACACCACAGCACCATGGCAAGTAGACACAGGGATGATCCCCCAGCCCTTCCCAAAGGGACCTCTGGCTCTGCACTGGGTGAATGAATGCTGGGAAACAGGATAACCACAGTTCAAGGGTGTTGGGCGCAGTGTCCAAGTTGACATGGGTATGAGAGACCCGATAAACTCTGTCTCCAAATCAGACAGCTTCAAGAGGACCCCCCTGTGCCGGAGTTTCTGAGCAGAGGATGTCACTGGGTCCAAGGTATGTGGGGCTAGCCCTGAGCATTTGTCAGTTGGTCTTGAGTGGGGCGGGTCTGGAGTTCAATATACTCCAGGATGAGGTACAGAGGTTAGTGAGATGTCTTCAGAGGAATTTTTCAGGACATGGAAGAATACTTAATGTTACATGAAAAAATATACGACAAAATGGTAATACAGCATGAACTCAACTGAGTAAAGAAAAAACACAGAGAAAGAACTAGGGAAGCACGCCCAAGTGGAGAACCTTCTCGCCTCCGGGTTATGCTAAAGAGCTCAGGAGCGATGGAAACATGGAAGGGAGCATCTCCCTCCCCCAATGAAAGCTGATATAGTAGGTTGTAATAGAAATGCAAGGGTGGGGGATGCCAGAAACCTACAGAGCTCCCAAGGTCCCAACTGTGTTGTGCCACATTCGGTTAGGCGGCAAGCCTAACCAGTGGCATCCGAGTAGCCCCCCCGCGTGTGCAGGTTGCGCGTGGTGCAGCTTCTCCCCAGCATTGGAGTGTCATTTAAACAAAACCAGAAATGAATATAGTTCTCAGGTTGGACCACTTGATCTGGGCCATGTGGAGAGGGACAGAGCCAACCGGCGCCTCCCAGGGGACAGAGAGAGAAGGGCAGGGCTAGGGGAGGGTGCGTCTTGGAAACGGGCCAGATGATGATCTGGAGGTAAAATGGGTGTGCTGGAGCCAAAGAGACGAGGCTCGCTGTCTTTCCACACCCAGGGCTTCTCCTGTATGCATCCAGGGCACAGAACTAAAGCTAAACAGTAACGGAGTACATTCCAGAGACAAGAAGAAGTCCTTTCTCATGGGCAGAGTGCTGGATGCGGGGGCACCTCCTCTTGGGGACTGCTCCTCTCAGGTGGCAGGGTTGGGGGTGGATGGCAGTCTCTGGTAGGAGGGACCCTGGGGTACTCCCTGATCTTTGCCATCACTTACAATTCAGAGCGTGTGCAAATAACGGAGTTGCAAGCAGGCCTGCAAAGAGAGGAGGAAACCAGTCCGAGGGGTAGGAGGAGGAATCTGAGACACAAACAACCAAGGTGGAATTAGGATCCACACTGCAAAAAGAGCTCCTGCTGCCACTCTTGGTCATGAGTTCGAGCCCCATGTTGGGTGTGGAGCTGGCTTAAAAAAATTAAAAAAAAAAAAAAAAAAAAAAAGGAGCTCCAACAACTCAGGACAAAAACTACAAGCAACCCAATAGAAAGATGGGCAAAGGGTACTTCAGAGAGGAGGAACCAGACCTGCCAAGAAGTGAGGGAAACCAGGGATTTGGGTCAAGCTGGTCCCAGACCAGTGGTGCTGCAAAATTCATAGCAGGAACAAACTGGAAGCCTCTCTGGGCCTCAAAGTCAAAGAAACACATGCGGTAGGGAGGCAGTGGCACTCTCTACCATGCAGTATGCACCTCGTGGCAAGTGAAAGAATGGGTGACAGGCTCAGGGAAGGAGAGAAGGGTAGGCGGTGCAGAGGGATTGCACTGAGCGGAGGACTAGCGAGGCAGGAGAACATCTGGGCCAAAGAGGACGGCAGAGCCAGAGTGAGGAGCACCAAGAGGAACCGTGGTGGCCAGTTCCTAGGTGGCAGCTGCAGCCAGGGGCCTGGTGGACAGAGGGCACTGGAGAAAAGGATGAGAAATTGCAAAGGCAAGTGCTCAGACCAGCCTGGGGACAGGAAGTGCTGCCCTGAGCAGGTGCCATGGGCTCAGAAGAGGTGACATCCTGGGGACGTGGGCGCGGCAAAGACCAAGGGTGAAAATAGTAAGAACTTTCTAAAAGGAACATGTGGTGTATTATGGGGAGAGTATCATGGCCTGGAGAAGATAGTCTCTGCAGCCTTGAGGCCTAAAGTCCATGAAGACACCCTCTGGCCCTCACCTCAGGGCCTGTGCTCCCGTTTCTTCCAGATTCTTCAAAGAGAAGGTGCAGCTCACTGGAAGATGAAGCAATCCTCTCTGTGCGACTACTGTGTCCTGGGCCCCTGGGTGACAGAAATAAGGAAGGCACAGTCCTTGCCTGCGAGGAACTCGGTGCTCCTGAAGGGGCCACAAACTCTTGGAGAGCAGTTACAGCACCGGGAGGTGAGAGCCAAGCAGAGGAAGGAGGAAGGAAGGTACAAGGTGCTCCCAGAAATGGCAGAGAAGAGTGCCTGATGCTTGAGTGTGGAGCAGTATAGGGGATGCTAAAGTTATGTCTGGAAGGAGGACAGGAGATGGCCAGAGGAAGAGGAGGTGGACATTCCAAGGGGCAAGGAGTCTTGGTAGGGTATGTGCACTCAGGACACGGGGACTCTGCAGCACAGTGACCCAGAGTGTTGGCCTATAAGGACAGAGAGAACTGGTGGCACTGGAAGGCCCTCCCGGGGCCCTGAGGTCATGGGGTGTAAATAGGAGAGGGCTCAACAGTGTTTTCAGTACGGGGTTGATGAGGACAGATGTGCAGCTAAGAAAGTGATCTCAACTGCTGGCAAGTGGAGGAAAGACAGGAGGCATCCAGGCCAGTGGGGAGGAGGCCCAGGTAAAAGCCACCAGCCCCAGACCACAAGCCTGAATGCAGGAGGTAGCAGTGGGGACAGGAAGAGAACTTATACTGATCAGGCACGTGGGAGGCAGGGACACAGGACTTGGTCACCAAGCAAATGCGGAAGCAGGGTGACGGTAAGGGGGCCCCAGGAGCAAAGCTCAGGGACGCCGAGTGTGTCCAGCCCCTGACTGAGAGGTACAGGACACGAAACAGCTCCGACGGGGAAGCTGGCTTTGTCTGGCACACGTCAGGTCCGACGGGCAGCAGGAAACAGAGGAGGAATTTCTCTTCTCACCTGCAAAACACCGTCCCTGGGGACCCCACTGGCCTTCCCAGGGTGGCTTGGAAGGAGAGCCCGCCCGCAGCCTTCAGCGCCCAGGGGCAGGACTCAACCGACAGGTCCCGCCCTCTCCCCGCCTCCGTGTTCTCCGAGATCCTTTCCGAGGGTCACCTGAGGTCGCTGAGGACCCTGGGGCTGCCACTCTGTTGCCTAGTGGTCCGGCGCCCACCAGACGCCTCCGT